>JARYGA010060227.1:8757769-9118834 GCA_030545235.1 Helianthus tuberosus
CTGTGGTGTCTGTTGCATCTATTGCACTTTGGGTGATTTCCTCGATATCCACCCTGCCCTTGACTACCAGAAGATTGCTGACCAGGACTCTGGTAGTCATCGATCTTTCAATGTTGTGCCTGGGACTGAACTGAAGTCGAACCCTTGCTGGAGGTTCCATCCTACTTTCGTTTATTGTCACTGGGAATAGCAGAAGTAGTAGTAGCAGTAGCACCAATACGTTTAGGCAGCTTGTTCTGTTCCACTACCTGGTCTGTGAGACGATGAGCAAGACAAGTAACATCCTGGATGGTAGCAAGGTTGGCAGAAGTCACATGACTTTGAATCTCTGGTACTAAGCCTTTGAGGTACAGCTCAATGCGTTTGATGGGAGGATCCACCATAGTTGGACATAACACTGCCAGTTCGTTTGATCGTTTTGTATACGCTTCTATCTCTGACCTTGTCATCTTCAAGTTAAAGAATTCCACTTCCAGCTTGTGGATGTCATCACGACTACAGTATTCACGTTTGATCAGTTCCTTAAAATCATTCCATGGGGTGGCATTAGCAGCCGCCAGCCCCAGCATCTGAACTTGCGCGTTCCACCAAGTTAGTGCAGTGCCTTCGAGTGTACCAGTGGCATATTTCACCCTACGAGCCTCAGGGCATTCACACATCTCGAAGACCGATTCGAGCTTCTCAAACCAGTGGAGGAGTCCAACGGCCCCTTCAGTGCCACTAAAAGTACTAGGACGACCGTCCATGAAAGTTTTGAACGTGCACACAGGTGGCTGAGCGTGTTGACCTGTCGTGTGCGTAAGAGTAAACATACTTAAGCACAAGTGTTGGTTTACGAGAGTAGGATCTAAAGATCCTAGAGTAAGTGGTGATGGCAGGTTATACCTCCTGCCTGGGCAGCTGCGAGTGCTGCAGTAACTTGTTCAGTGATCAAAGCCACCAACTGGGCTTGAGTTAGGTTAACGCGTCCACTCATGATCTTGATATCAAAGAGAACATGAATGAGAGAGGTTCGCGAAAGTGCGATGACAGAATAGAGTAAGCACATAAGTGTTTCAATCAACATTTGTTACGTGTATCTAAGCATACCATGAGCAAAGTTCTATGTAATCTAGTAAGTAGGCAATGTAAACATAAATCATATCACCTAGAATGTCGAGTCTTGCACGCGGAGCGAAGCGTCATTGTGGATCGTTGAGCACTGTACAGGTTATAGTCTGGTTTTAATAAAAACGTTTTCCCCTTATTAAAACCAAGTTCACTATAACCAATGGCTCTGATACCAATCTGTCACACCCCCAAAATCCACACGCGGAGTATCGCCGCTTGGAGGCGTGACATGACCAGGATCAAGCCACCAATCATATTGAACATATAGGTACTAAGTAAAAAAAATAAATGTAATCCATCACAATACAATTGGTGTTCCATCAAAACATAGTATAAGTGGCGGAAGCATAGTATGAAAATCCAACACAAGTCTTAAGTTTAAAGAGTCATAAAGTTTTCATCAAAACATCCACAATCCGTGCCCACAACGACCGCGCCTCCCGTGCAAGCTCCATGTGTACCTAAGGTCCTGCAAGGCATGTAACAGAAAGTCAACAACAAAGTTGAGCGAGTTCACAGTTGGTTGTTCAGTTATAGTAATCGTATTGTAAACCGTATGTTCATTTAGTGAACCATGTTTCGTATGTATTTGTATCGCGGCCCTCTAGGCATGTTGGCGAAGATTAGTGGGGGTTTCCCATGTTTTCTAGACTAGGTATATTTGTATCGCGGCCCTCCAGGCATGTGTGCGAAGTTTAGTATTCGTATCGCGGCCATTCCAGGCATGTGTGCGAAGTTAAGTATTAGTGTTAGTATCGTGGCCATTCCAGACGTGTGTGCGAAGAGTAGTATTTGTATCACTAGTCTAGCAGTATCTACAAGTAACCTGCCTCTCCCGAGGTCAGTGGTACGTAATTCCAGTATCAATGTGTGTACAAGTAATCATCCAAACCCATTCCCAACCCCGGGAATCCCATGCCTTGGTAAGAGTGTGAACTCACCTTGGTTTGCTCGGTATGCTAAAGGAATACACGCTCACAAATAATCAGTCACGACCTATAGTACGCACGTATACCGAATCAGTTTATGTTCGTATGTCATTTATGTCACGAAGTGTGTGTTTAAGCAGTTATCACATTTCATATATGCAGTTAGTCAAAACCGTACAATTCATGCTTGACAGGATTAACAGGCAGTTAACATACTTCACCAAGTTAACACACTTAACATGATTCACACACTAGCAATGTTATATGTCTAACAGAGTTAACATGTTTACTGAATTAACAACTAACGGAGTTGATAACTAACAGAGTTAATGTTTAACAGTTTTAGCAGACTAACGGAATTAACCAAAGTAAATGATTTAACTGAATAACAAGTTAACAAGGTTAATCACTATCAGAGTTAACATCCTTAACTTAACAAAGTTCACTGTACAAGCAATCAACGAAATCACTAGGTGGCCGAAATCACATTGGGCCGAAATCTCTATAGCCGAAATCACCTTGGGCCGACGAAATCCCTAAGGTGATTTCGTTGAGGTGGGGATTTCGTTGGGTTACATCATCGAACAGTTACACCCTACAATAATCCTAATCATCGGTTATAGTTACAAGATCAAGCATCTCGAAATCATTCAACAAATCATCAATGCTATCCATCATCACAACAACAGCTGCAAACTACAACCCTAATCATGTGAGGCCAAAGCCATAAATACTTTGCAGATTATTCCCTCACAGACACACACGATTGATCACATCATCCCATGTCAATTATGGCCGACAATTATCAATCACCTCAAGATGTTATTGGACCAACTATGACATGCAACATTTATTGATTTCCTAACTTGATAATTAAGCAAGAACAGAGATCACATCAAACAGCAACGAGGTTACATATATTCCAATTTACACAAACCATCCAAAACCCTAGATCGATATCAACGTTTACATAAAATCATAAAATTATCACATCACTAGATCCAATCACAGTCAAGAACATGCTTATAACATAACCATATACATCTAGAATTGACAACAAACTAACGTGTAAACCACTAACCGCACAAGAGTGATCAAACAAGACAAACTTTAGCTTCGAATAGGAGAAAGGCTGCCGTCGGGTTTGCAAGGGTAGCGAGAGAGTATGAGAGATGAATAGGGTTTTCTCCGTTATCGATTTCGTATACGGAATAGAACAAGTCCTATATTTAATTGATACTGGGCCAAAGCCCACTTGTGATTTCGTTGGCCTCATGTGGACGAAAACACTTTGTGTTTTCGGTCATGGGGTGTTTTCAGGTGGTTTAGGGTATTGGCCAAGGTTCTATTGTTTTGTTTATAAAATATAAATTAACACCACCATATTTTAAACATACACAATTAATGCACGTCAAGTATATATATATAAAACACACTCAACACCCATCATGTATAACATACCAACTACAATACGATTTTACATATTACAACGTATCCGGTTGTGAAACAAACAAGTCGTGTATCGGACAATCTAAACAATTAACGTGCAATAGTGTGAAAATGGAATCTTGGAAACTCGAGTTGTCACAACCTTATCCTCCGCGGCACATTTACTTATTTTGATTACTGCCTCGGTTTTCTCCAACCAACGCAGTGCCGCAGTCGCCCCTTCATTGCCTGCAAATTCAACAGGTTTACAGGCAAGAAACTCCTTGTAAGTGCAACCAGGCGTTGCAACTTTCATTCTTTTGAGAATTGGGGCTTACAGTACATCATTATCATTATTATTAATGTTACCGCTTCCATTTACGCTATTACTGAAGTTGTCTTCATGAGTACGTTTGCTAGGAATAATTTGTTGAGGTTCAACTGGATTTCGTGCAGTAGCAAGGATTGCTGGAATAGCATTGGCTATTCCTTGAGCAACGATATTCTCGATATCTTGCCTATTCAGAAATTGATCTTCATGGTTTTGCTCAGATTGGTTAACTTCGTTAACTGGTTCATTACCAACGTTTTCCATCTGGTAATTAATATTTATAAGTGATTAGCACAAAATAATTAACAACCAAACAAAATAAACCATCGCACATAATCACATCAACACGTATAGCCAAAATTGTTGAATTTTCGACGTTCATATTATATATTTTAATATGCGTCCGTACACACCGGTTATCTTACAAAAGTTTTATTTTTAAGTTATTTCACATAATTATATTTTTATTATTATATTATTATATTATTATTAAACACACGTTCCCATAACCACATATGATCCCGTCAGCTGGCACTTTAGAAGCGACGTTCCCTCTCGTCGTACTTCCAAGATATCCTCTCCCCGACTTCCCGGATTCTATTTCCGGCGTGCACCAATTCCTCGCCATAGTGGCGGAGTTCAGCCAAGTTCTCGGAGCTCATAGGTGGGTGTAGTGGAGGCTCATGATCAAATTGAGGGAAAAAGGTATTAGGGTTATTTAGGAGATTCTGAAACTGCCAGTCAGTGGTCCACCATTCCTCCAGCTCTCCTAGAGGTCGGGAGTTAACAAGGGGATCTGGAATAGCAGGTTCCAAATTGACTGGAAGTTAGGCTTCAGCTGGGTAATTGAAGAGATTCCCATCGGCAGGTCCGATGAGGTCGCTATTTGCCAGTTGGCGGTCTAGTTCCTCCTAGGGTGGCATTTCTTGGGCTTGCCCTGAACTTTCGCCGATCTCTATTCCCTTGCCTTTATTTTTGGGATCTTTCGTCTTTACAACTTTCTGAGTTGCTGGCCTCTTCCTACGCACACGCCTCCAGCCTACAAGTCTTCTTCTTTTCTTTGGTTTAGGTTTTTCCTGGGGTTGGGCTTGGAATACTATTGGCTCTTCAGTGTCAGCCTGGTAGCCAGTAAAGATACTGGTGGTATCCATATCTGAACTATGGATAGAAAAGTTTTGAAGTGCTTCTGATAGTTCGTTCATGCTGTTAGCATACATGAAGAAACACACACAAAATTCTAAGTTAAAATTTTGTAAATTAAATTTTCACAGGATCACAGAATGGCAATAAGTAAAATTAAGTATTTCTAAATACTTAATTGGCTTAAATCAGTGGCTCTGATACCACCTTTTTTTGTCACGGCCCCCGGCCCGGTTTGACCCGGTCCAGGAGCCGCGGGACAGAAACCCCATGGTATTTATTTAATTTGGCAGCGGAAGTATTAACAGGATCGTTTAAAACTTGAAAATGCCCGATTATTTTATTTCATAATTATTCAGGACAACCCCGTAATTTACAATAAAGGCGATTTCACTAGGAAACCCCTATTTTACAAAAACATGTTTCTTTATTTTTATTAAGCCACTTCTTCATGCTTGTAGTGCTACTCGGCACTTTTTCCTGGATCACAGCAGATCACCTGAACCATGTTTTTAAAAAGGTTTTATCAGCAAGGAAATACTGGCGAGTCATTCAAGTTGCACAAAACGACACATTGTTATAATATACAGTATTAAGGGTGATTACATTGTTTCTATCAACCAATTACCCCAAATCGGTATTTGTCACTCGACTGTATCTGTGACTATGGTCAGATCACCCATTGGCTAACCCATTGTCCAATGGTGATGGGTATCAAGTAATGTATACAAAACCCCACATACCGGCAGTAATTGAAGATTACAAAGACTTAATCCCTGTAATTATAACTTTGAAAACAAGTAGGGTTTTGGGGAAATAATTTGATAAAAAGAGAATGACTCACATTACAGATTTAAACGGGCAGAGTTTAGTCTACTGATAAGCCTTGTAACCTAAATTAAATGACAATGCATACGAACTAGGTCAGTAACTTAATACAACATTTACGATAACTCACGAGATCAAAATCCTCACAACGAATGACAAAGTGCAATACTTAAACATCCATCGAATTCACGACGAATGACAAAGTATAGCCCTAATGTGGGCAGCACTTAAACATCCATCGGATTGGTTTCAATCGATCGGACATTGAATCGTAGCAGCGATCGAGTTAATACCCTGTATCGTAGCAGCGCCTTGATACCTTAAAGCTTCGAATTTAGGCAGTATACTTCGTTTTTGAGAAAAGTTTTTGACACAGATGAACAGGCCATGAACCAAGCAATTTATAGCTGAAAAATGGCCGCGTAAACCCTCTCCTAATCTTACGCGGCCCGCGAGGGCCACCTAATCGTAGACTAGGGCTAGCGTGTCATCGGTAGACCTGCCACGTGTGCGACACGTGGCCCAGGGCGCTTATCCGGTCAAATTTGAGTTGATGCGGCCCGCGTAAACTCCTCTTATGGTTTACGCGGCCCGCGTGAAACCCATTTTTCTTGATTTCTTGGTTTTTCATGCACGTTAGGGTTTCAGGGGTCCGGGTTTGTACTTACGGGTCGTTTTGGGATATTTTTGCAGGTCCTTACACTTTTTGTCACACAAGTGTTTCTACACATGTTTAACCATTAAGAACAAGATTTGTTTATGTAAGAACCAAGTTTTAACAAAACTTATATTTTTAACTTGGTTTCTTTAAAAAACCATTCATAAATCTCTAGATCTACATGATTAACAACTTACTTTGTTCATTATTTTTCAAGAAAACAAAGTGTTCTTTCAAGTTCATGATCTTTATGTGGATGATCTATCATCCTTCATCATTTCTACTTTCATATCTTGCTAGATTATGTTTTTAATCATGATCTAGCAAGAGCTTATGATGGTTAACATCATTTCTACTAACAATCAATGATCAACGAGCATAACAACCCATATTCATCAAGATTACTTCATTAAACAAGCTTATGTTCATGTTTACTTCTTATGTTCTTTAGTGTTCTTGATGTTTTTTATTATGATCTTCTTTAACCACTAAAAATAGATGTAAAATAGATAGATCAAGGATCTTACCACTAGCACAAGGCTAGGGATGATTCAAGTGAAGAAATGAAGAGGATAAAAGAAAACCAGAGAGGTTCTTCAAGATCCAAAGCCACCAAGCTTCCTTATCTTGCTTCTAGCACCCTTGTATGCACTTAGAATGGTTGAAGGTTGGATGAATATGGTGGATGTATGGGTGTGAGAGGTCGGCCGAGAACAAGGGGGAAGAAGAGAGGAGAATTTGTGTGTGAAGTGAGTGTGTGTAGAAATGAATGGTAATCCCTCATGTCTTTTTATAAACCAATTTCTCATATTATCTCTTGTATAATATGTCATTATGTAGGGAACATAATCTAATTTTATAATGAAATAAAATCTATTAAGTGGGCCATATGCTGGCCGAAAATAGGTGGGGGGGGGGGGTAGTAGATTAGGGTGTAACTAGATTGATTACAATCTAGTTCAATCTTAAGTGTTAGTTACATGATTTGGTTATTAGATATTTTTAGGAGGTGTTATGATGTTCGGGGATCATAACTAGCTTGGAAATGTTAAAACAGTGCTTCTAGTGTAAATTTGGTGTTTCGGGTAGTGTCCGGTTGTTCGGTTGGTTACTGATTCATTAAAGTGCTAAACTACGCAGTTTTAGGTGCTTTATGTATCTTTTATGACACTATTGATTCCCGACACTTAGGAAAGCATTCAGGACCATTTTACCATATTTCTGCATTATATTAGTGTGTTAAATTGCTGAATTTTTGCTGAATTCAGCACTTTGGGTGAGTTTTAGGCACTTTCCGGCACTTAAACTATCACTATAAAGGTAGTTTTGTGATCCTTACTTTTCTATACACTACACTAGTGTAATACTTTGTTTCTGGCTCATTCTGTACCTTAATGCACTGTCAGCACTTTCCTGATTTATCAGATAACTATGCTAACTATACTTAATGCATCATTCAAGGCAATATAGCTTTCATGCAATATTAGTATGACATTAAACAATGTATGATGCACATGCATGTATAAAGCAGAAATCAGAAAGCAGTTAATTGAGATTCAGTACAGTCATTAGGTACTAATCACACTTAATTAATTGTACGGATACCTGGATTTTTGACAGTTGTCACATTCTCCCCCTGTTAAGAAAATTTCGAAATTTTAAACTTAACTACTAGCTGCAGGGGAGTTAGGGAACAAATGCGGATACTTAGCCTTCATGCGGTCCTCACGCTGCCAAGTAAACTCTGGGCCGTGATGCGCATTCCATCTAACCTTAACAAGCTTAACACTACTCATCCAAGTTTTGTTAACCTTCCAGTCAGTAACCTCGACAGGTTCTTTGGTGAAGTGGAGTGTGTCGTCAATATGAACTTCGCCAACTGGAATAACCACCGTTTCCTGTGTTGGACTCTTCTTCAGATTAGATACGTGGAATGTATCATGAACACCATTCAGTTCTGCAGGTAGATCCAACTTGTAAGCTACAAGACCAATCCTCTCCAGGATTTTGAACGGTCCAATGAATCGTGGGTTTAGGTTTCCATGCTTCCCAAAGCGTGCTACACCTTTCCAAGGTGAGACTTTTAACAAAACCATATCTCCCACTTCAAACTCCAAAGGTTTCCTTCTTTGGTCTGCATAGCTCTTTTGTCGATCGCGAGCCGCCTTGATGCGCTCTCGGATCTGCATGATCTTATCTGTCGTCTCTTGAACCAACTCGGGACCAACTAGCTGTCTATCGCCTGCATCTGCCCAGCATAACGGCGATCGACACTTCCGTCCGTAGAGAGCTTCAAACGGTGCAGCTTGGATGCTTGTATGGTAGCTGTTGTTATAGGAGAACTCAACCAAAGGCAGGTGAGTGTCCCAACTGCCACCCAAGTCCATTACACAAGCTCGTAACATATCTTCTAATGTCTGAATCGTCCTCTCACTTTGGCCGTCCGTCTGTGGGTGAAATGCGGTGCTTAAGTTCAATTGTGAACCAAATGCTTCTTGGAAAGATTTCCAAATCCTTGACACAAATCTTCCATCTCTGTCAGATATAATCGAGATAGGCACTCCATGACATGCGACTATCTCTCTTAGGTACAGCTCTGCTAGCTTACCGGTGTTATCCTTCTCTCTAATTGGCAAAAAGTGCACAGACTTTGTCAGACGGTCTACGATTATCCAAATCGTATCATGACCTCTGGGTGTCTTCGTCAACTTGGTTATGAAGTCCATCGAGATCTGCTCCCACTTCCACATGGGTATCTCGGGTTGCTGCAGAAGTCCTGAAGGTTTATGATACTCGGCCTTTACTTTGGCACAAGTCAAACATTTTCCAACATAAGTTGCAACATCACCTTTCAATCTTGGCCACCAGTAAAAATCTTTCAAATCTTGGTACATCTTATCCGATCCTGGGTGGATCGAGTACCTCGATTTATGAGCTTCGTCGAGAATAACGTCTCTAAGACCACCAAAAAGTGGAACCCAAATTCGTTCCATAAAGCACAAGGTTCCTTCCTTGTTGGGTATCAAATTCTTCTCCATCCCACGGAGATACTCATCCTTAAGGTTTCCTTCCTTAAGAGCTTCTCTCTGCGCAACACGAATGCGCAACAAGAGGTTCGTTTGTACAATTATCTCCAAAGCCCTAACCCTTATGGGCTTAATTCTCTCTTTCTCGAGGACGAAAAAAGGTTCGTTTGTACAATCATCTACAAAATATTAATAATTTTTTACCCGAGTATTTATCCATCTCTGATTCCGTATGCATAGATTCTTTTTCGAGGACGAAAAAAGGTTAAGTGTGAGGATATTTGATATGGGGTAAAATACAGATATTTGTCCCGTGTAAATTGTATAATTATTGTATAGTTTTTATTTGTTCTTTTTAGCTTTTAGTATTATATTATATTGTTTTGTGTTTTGCTAGGTCCTGGTGCAAATGGAGCGAAAAACGAGTAATATGGAAATAACCAGCCAGTTGATCAGAGTAGAACGCCAGTGACTGAATTAAAATTGCTGCTATTTTTCTCGAATAGGTCGAACCCATTATCTCTATTTTATAAGTTAGAGGGGCTGTCATTTATTATCATTGTTGGGCCATGTTTTGCTTTTGGGATACATATTACACGGAAGAAAGGATATAATATATTATACTATTTTTTGGTGGAGGAATTATAAAAAGAAAAGGAAGCTGACAATAATGAATATTGTGGAGGCAGCTAATATTATTTAGGACATCAGATGAAAGAAAAGAAGGTTGCATATTATTTTTATAGGCCCAGCAGTTCAAGTAAATTATGGGTATTGGGCTTTGAACGATAATACATATTATGTATTGATGATTTCTTGAACCATATATATCATACCTATTCAACGATCAAGACATCAGACGCAAAAATATATTGGAGACGACCACACATCAGCCGCACGGAGATATACAACATCGATCAGATCAGGGACGAACGGGCAAGAAGGAATTATTGGGGTTGAAGATCAAGAAGCTTGGAACTCAAGGGATTACGATTTTAGCTTACCGGGTTCTTTTATTTTCTAGTTTCTTTTATTCTATGTCAATAAATTCTTTATTTGAACCTTGTTTATTTATTTTTAAGACCATGATGCTTGGCTAAACTTTTAAGCCACCTAGACTTGATGAATGGATTGAATAAAGTATTTACTGTTTTCGTTATTCGCATGAATGATATGGGTTGATTGTGTTTAGTAAAGAGTTTGTTTTATTGATTTGATGCGCATGCGTACTTTAACTTGGTTTATTATTGTCATTTGCTTCGTATGATTCTTAGTGACGGTCTATATCACAACATAGAGTCATATTAGGGTTTAGGATTTTGGTGAGTGTCTATATCAAGTAAGAAACCTTAACTCTTTAGGGAGAATCGGCCGATAACCTCTAGAAGTAATTGTTAGTAATTTGCTAGGTTTTAGTGTTCTGCTAGTCCTAATACCTGGAAAGTGAGGGGCTATTGATAGGTCTTACCCGGCGAATTGCTTTAGATAGTCCTTGGAAAAGGTCGTGTCTTAGTTGACCTGTCGGTTTTATTAGTCTATCGAGTCAAGTTAATTAATTCAAACTACCCTAGATCTATGATTGGAAAAGAGTAGGTCAACATTAGGGTACTTACACAATAATTAGACAACTGGAAAGGCGTCTAATAACCGGTAGGATTAACAGCCTAGGTAGTTCCACAGGTTTCTCCTTGAGAAGGGTCGAGGGGCTTAGTTGGTTCTTAATAGGTTTAGTACTTTAAGATCCCGGTTCCATAATTCATGCATTTAACTTAATCGGTAAGTCTTTAAAAACAATCCAGGATTCTTGTCTAGGTGGTCTAGTTCTCCATATAAAAAAAAGGCCTCTCAGTCTTCGTTCGTATTAGTTTAATTCTAGTCTATTAGTTTAGTTCGATAGATTTCCTTAGTTTTCCGTAACCCCCCCCCCAACCAATCAACAGTTAGAGTCTGTGTCAGCCTAGGTCTAGATAGAGTCTAATTAGCGTAGTCAGTAGGGTCTCGTGGGTTCGATACTCGGACTTACTGTAGCTATACTGCATTGATCGGTACACTTGCCGGTGGTGTGGTCTAGGTTTTAGAGAGTCTGTTTTTATAAATTTAAAACTTAGAGTGTCTAATTTAGGGTTAAAATTAGTTAGTTTAATTAGACCACTTTTAGCACATCAAGTTTTTGGCGCCGTTGCCGGGGACTCTTGGCGATTGCGTTTGTTAGCTTTGGTTAGACTTAATTGACATAATATGTGCTACTTGTCTTTTGTTTTGTGTTTTCGTGGTGAGTCTTGTGAGTCTATTTGTGTTATGTATATTGAGTAGTAGGAGTCTAATTTTCTGTGTCTTCTATTTCTTCTGAGTTTTAAATATGTGTGAAATTTGTGGAGGGCCCCATTTTACAGTTAAATGCCCACAATATGAGGGGTCCTCTGCATATTATTATGCTAACCCCTATGTGCAGCCGCAGTCATATTTTTCACAGGGGTATTCCTCGTACCAGTATGAGGAACCGTATCAGCAGCCTCAACAACAAAATTTTGGAGTAAATGAGCAGGAGCAGCTGGATAGGATAATGGGGTTGTTAGCTCAACTGGTAGCTACGGATGAGACTACTCATAAAATGATTCAAGAACATGAAGTCCTGCTTCAAAATCAGCAGTCTATACTCTCTGACATTCGATGTTCAGTAGAAGAAATGTCTAGGAAATTAGAAGACGTAGAAGAAACTAAGAATAAGGGCATCATTGATTTTGGTTGTGAAGAAGAGGAGATTATGATGCAAATGGCTAATTACGGGATACTGAGAGAGAGTGTGGAAGAAGTAGAAGAGTGGCAGGTCTACCAGGAATCATTGGTTAAAGGGGTAGATGTTGATGAGGAATTAGATTTTGGAGATTCCTTAGGTAGTCTGTTTGATGATGAGTTAGAAGTTGAGGTAGAGAAAAAAGTGTTAAGTTGGGAAGATGAGTTTTTAGGAGAGTTAGAAGGTTTATCAGAATCTGAACAAGTAGGGGAATTTGATCCATTAGGTGATTTAGCAAATTTAGAAGCCCTACTAGAAGGTAAACCTGAGAAAATAAGTGAACCCACACCGCACGTAGAAATTAAGTGTGGGGATCTTCCCAAGGAAGTAGAGGAAATGGTGGAAGATGAAAAACATCATAGCTGGCCCGTGGTAGGGGTAACTGAAGATTTAAGGCCACGGGAAAGGGCAAGAAAGAAAGAACCTGGAAACCGGAGATGGTTCTGGGTCGGAAGATGGGCGAAACAGAAAATGGAGCAATTAAAGTGCAAGCACGACCGCTCTTATCGTTACATGCCACGCATCCGGTCCATTCCAGGTAAGTTTAAATATTGGTGGTCTGACCAGTTTAAAATTTTCAAAATATTTCGTTATTCCGCCCTTAAATGTTTAACTGTTTTCGAGGATCGGGTGGAACTAAACGGGTTAGATAGGGTACAGATAAAAGAGAAGCCTCCTGATTAAATTCAAGTGTGGGGAGGTTTTGTAGAGTTTGTATAGAGGCGTACTTTTTGAGTATTGAGTCTTTGTTAGTAGTTTTTGAGTCGTTTTTTTAGTCGGTACTGCTTTGGTTTTTGCTTGTTTTTGTTTATGCAGGTTTGAATATGTACCACCCGTACTCAATCTCCATTCGGGTGAGTTTGGAGCTGCTTATCAGATATCAGGCATTTTCCGAGTATACCAGTCAGTGTCAAAGCCGATCGCGAACGAAATGCTATACGATCGAGCTGGATTGGACAAGAGTTTTGGAGCTTATGCGATAATTAACCAGCTAACTCCTTTCCAATTATGCCCTTAGTCTTTTTATTTCATATTTATTTTTAGTTTTTTTTAGTCGGTTTCCATCCTACATTGAGGGCAATGTAGAGTTTAAGTGTGGGGATGGGAAACTATCGTTTAGTGTCTAGTTAGCAGAGTCTTGAGTCATTAAAAATTTTTAAAAATTAGAAAATTTTAAAAATCCAAAAAAAAAAAATTAAAAATCAGAAAAATGTCTTTGGATTAAAGAAGTTTGCAAATAAAAAGCGGAAAATGATAGAAAAGATGAGTTTTTGCTTGGGTTCGAATAATAATAATATGAGATTAATTAAATCGAGCTTGTGTCTAGTTAGGGATGTGTGAATAGGCCTGGGTTTGGTTTTAAGTCCCTTTGAGTTAATATACCTTAATTGTCGATCTATTAGTGGGTTTTCGCCTGGGAAATATGGGAAATTGAAACCGCCAATAAGAGTATAAGGAACACCGTTATAAGTTAAAACCGTTATAATTTTTAATCATGAAAAAAAAAGGAAAAAAATAGAAAAAAAAATGAGCTAGAAACTGAATGAAAATAGCGCAGGCCTATGTAATCTGGGTTGGGGATAGTGACTCTACAACCGGATTACCGCTAGGATGTGTGAAATCGACCTTGCAAAGAAAAGAAAAAGTACCGAAACCTATGTAGTTTGGGTTGGGGATAGCGACTCTACAGCCGGATTGCCTCTTGGTTAGGGAAAGCAACGTCTACGCTCATAAGAAAAAAAAAAGAGAAGGAAAAGAAAGAAAAGCAGTGAAAAAAATAGAAAAATTGATTGTAAATTCTCTTGGTTTTGATATAAGACGGTTGGGAATTGGTCCAGTGATCGTTCCTTTAGTTCTATAAGCTTGAGGCGGGAGTATGTGGACTGTAGATTCTAGCGTGAGACCCTAGGTAGACTGACCGCACATAAATTAAAATCACATGATAAGGGCTTGAGACTGGATTTGGGTTTAAGGGGACAAGTATATTCGCAATCGCAGCTAACGCAAGTTTTGATTTTTACAAAATATTAATAATTTTTGACCCGAGTATTTATCCATCTCTGATTCCGTATGCATAGATTCTTTTTCGAGGACGAAAAAAGGTTAAGTGTAAGGATATTTGATATGGGGTAAAATACAGATATTTGTCCCGTGTAAATTGTATAATTATTGTATAGTTTTTATTTGTTCTTTTTAGCTTTTAGTATTATATTATATTGTTTTGTGTTTTGCTAGGTCCTGGTGCAAATGGAGCGAAAAACGAGTAATATGGAAATAACCAGCCAGTTGATCAGAGTAGAACGCCAGTGACTGAATTAAAATTGCTGCTATTTTTCTCGAATAGGTCGAACCCATTATCTCTATTTTATAAGTTAGAGGGGCTGTCATTTATTATCATTGTTGGGCCATGTTTTGCTTTTGGGATACATATTACACGGAAGAAAGGATATAATATATTATACTATTTTTTGGTGGAGGAATTATAAAAAGAAAAGGAAGCTGACAATAATGAATATTGTGGAGGCAGCTAATATTATTTAGGACATCAGATGAAAGAAAAGAAGGTTGCATATTATTTTTATAGGCCCAGCAGTTCAAGTAAATTATGGGTATTGGGCTTTGAACGATAATACATATTATGTATTGATGATTTCTTGAACCATATATATCATACCTATTCAACGATCAAGACATCAGACGCAAAAATATATTGGAGATGACCACACATCAGCCGCACGGAGATATACAACATCGATCAGATCAGGGACGAACGGGCAAGAAGGAATTATTGGGGTTGAAGATCAAGAAGCTTGGAACTCAAGGGATTACGATTTTAGCTTACCGGGTTCTTTTATTTTCTAGTTTCTTTTATTCTATGTCAATAAATTCTTTATTTGAACCTTGTTTATTTATTTTTAAGACCATGATGCTTGGCTAAACTTTTAAGCCACCTAGACTTGATGAATGGATTGAATAAAGTATTTACTGTTTTCGTTATTCGCATGAATGATATGGGTTGATTGTGTTTAGTAAAGAGTTTGTTTTATTGATTTGATGCGCATGCGTACTTTAACTTGGTTTATTATTGTCATTTGCTTCGTATGATTCTTAGTGACGGTCTATATCACAACATAGAGTCATATTAGGGTTTAGGATTTTGGTGAGTGTCTATATCAAGTAAGAAACCTTAACTCTTTAGGGAGAATCGGCCGATAACCTCTAGAAGTAATTGTTAGTAATTTGCTAGGTTTTAGTGTTCTGCTAGTCCTAATACCTGGAAAGTGAGGGGCTATTGATAGGTCTTACCCGGCGAATTGCTTTAGATAGTCCTTGGAAAAGGTCGTGTCTTAGTTGACCTGTCGGTTTTATTAGTCTATCGAGTCAAGTTAATTAATTCAAACTACCCTAGATCTATGATTGGAAAAGAGTAGGTCAACATTAGGGTACTTACACAATAATTAGACAACTGGAAAGGCGTCTAATAACCGGTAGGATTAACAGCCTAGGTAGTTCCACAGGTTTCTCCTTGAGAAGGGTCGAGGGGCTTAGTTGGTTCTTAATAGGTTTAGTACTTTAAGATCCCGGTTCCATAATTCATGCATTTAACTTAATCGGTAAGTCTTTAAAAACAATCCAGGATTCTTGTCTAGGTGGTCTAGTTCTCCATATAAAAAAAAAGGCCTCTCAGTCTTCGTGCGTATTAGTTTAATTCTAGTCTATTAGTTTAGTTCGATAGATTTCCTTAGTTTTCCGTAACCCCCCCCCCCCAACCAATCAACAGTTAGAGTCTGTGTCAGCCTAGGTCTAGATAGAGTCTAATTAGCGTAGTCAGTAGGGTCTCGTGGGTTCGATACTCGGACTTACTGTAGCTATACTGCATTGATCGGTACACTTGCCGGTGGTGTGGTCTAGGTTTTAGAGAGTCTGTTTTTATAAATTTAAAACTTAGAGTGTCTAATTTAGGGTTAAAATTAGTTAGTTTAATTAGACCACTTTTAGCACATCACTTCCCTAGCTCCTATGTTGAAAACTCTTCCTTGGGCTTGATTGTTCTTCGGGCAATCACGCTTGAAGTGCCCAATATCACCACAGCTAAAGCATCCTTGCTTGTTTCTAGTACCACCCTGGTTGTTGTTTTGGTTGCGGTTTCCTTTACCGGCTTGGTTTCCAGAACTACCACGATTTCCATTACCGCCATTTCCTCCTTGGTTGCGGTTTCCATAACCGTTTCCACCACGGTTTCCACTGCCATTACCATTACCACTACCTCTTTGACTACCATTTCCTCGACCAGTACCAGCCCAGCATGTCTCCTTCGAGTGGCCATTCTTTCCACAGTTCTCACACTTCCTCAACCTACACTGGCCTGCATGATGGAACTGGCACACATCACACTTAGGCAAAGTGCCCATATAACCTTTTCCCTTATTCTCCGAACTCGCAGCACCAGTCCTAACCTCGGTTGGTGGGTTCGCATCTTTCTTCTTGTTACTACCACTGTTGCTTCCTTGGGTACCTTTCTTGAAGTTCGAGAACTTCCTCTTGTTCTCTCCCTACGACTCGACATGAGTCTCCTTCTTCTTTCCATCAAAGGTCGAGAACTTGTTCAGCCTAATCGCTTCTTCAGTCAACGCCACACTCAGGTCAATGGCTTCAGTGATCGTTGGGATGGATGTAGTCACCATGCTCATGATTTGGGGTGCCAATCCCCAAATGAAGTGCTCAATTCGCTTGAACTCCGGTTCTACCATGTAGGGGACCACGCGAGACAGGTCATGGAATCTCTGCACATACTCAGCAATCTTCGGGCCATCCATCTTCAGATTCCAGAACTTGGTTTCCAGCTTTTGAATCTCCGCTCTCGAGCAGTACTTCTTGCGCATCAGTTCTTTCATCTCATCCCAAGTCATAGCATAAGCTGCTTCCTCTTCAAGAGTCTGAACTTGAAGGTTCCACCAGGATAGAGCTCCGTCTAGGAAAAGTCCAGAAATGTAGGTGACTTGGTGCTCGGGCGCACACTTGCTCATTCGCAGCACAGAATCGGTCTTCTCGACCCATCTAACGAAAGCTACAGCACCTCCAGTGCCGTCAAAATTCAGAGGTTTACAGTCAACGAACTACTTGTAAGTACAACCTGTATAAGCAACGTCATTCACAGAAAGATTTAGCAATGCACATGGAATGTCCATACGTATCGTAATGTGTCTTTAATGACTTAAACATTACCGTGAGGTGGGTTATTTCCGGAGGTACCTCCGCTATGTTCAGAGCGCAAGGCCTCATGTTGTGCGATTGCTTGTGAAATCCGTTCTTGCAGTTCAGCCTCTGTTGTGGGCAACTGATTGTTCTTTCGAGGAGGCATCTTCTAAGGGAAGATTGTATAGGTCAGGTCTTAAGTATATAGTAAGTATTATGTATATATAATATCGTAGATTATAACAAGTAAGCAGGCAATCATGGCAATCCTAGCATAAACAAGTAAGTTAACAAGGTATTTAATGAGAACATTACGATTGAGCTTTCATTAATCATTAACCACAAATACAGTTACATGTTTTACAAGTGTATAGCATCAAAAGGGAGCACAAGGTCACACTACCCTTGTCCACAATGTCTACTGATCTACCAATAATCATACAGTCAAAAGGTGGTCTCCAAAAGGCTTCCCTAGCTAGGCTCAATAGCAATGCTCTCACCAAAAGTAAGCTACCTACATAAAACCAAAAACCGTCTATGCTGATGGTGGTGGAGGAGGAGGAACAAAAAGCAAGCTGCGCACATGCGCAAGCTCATCCTCAAGCTGATATACATGGCGTAACAGATAACTGATCTGCTGCTCAACGGTAAGAAAGCGAGTGTCAAACTCGGGAAATGGAGTAAGCGGTGCAGGAGGATGCGAAAATAGGGACGGTGATGAACAAGGGGGAACAAAAGATGGCTGACACGGACATGGCAAAGGTCGCGGTGTCATCTCAAGCTCTAGGATCCTACGACTCATGATCTCAAACTGAAGCTGCAATGAAAGAAGTAACTCGTCTCGTGTATAACCAGGGAAATGTGTGGAATGGTAGGGATCAGATATCGACATGGTGTAAGGTGGGAACCATCTAAATGGCTCATCGAGTGGTGAAGAAGTAGAATGAGTAGTAGGTGTATACTGAGGCATGCGAGGGAAAGCTGCTGACACATGTGGGTCATGGCTAGGCCGCTGGCTAGAAGTGCCCTCCCCTGGACGGGGTGGAGGTATGTCCTGCAAGAAGGTGATAGGTAAGTCAGTACGGTGAACATCTGTCTCAACAGGGTGAAAAGGGGCACATCGACAGGTGAAGGTGCAAGTGGGGGAGTGACTGACTCAATGACAGGAGGATCAGCGGGTGCAGAAACTGGATCTGGTATAAGTGGTGCAATGTCAGGTATGCCAAAGGGAACAGGGTCATGGTCAGGCAAAGACTCGGGTGCTGGCATCGGCTCAGGAGCAGGTATAGGCTCAGGATCATGTGGGGGTAACGGTGCAGTTGACGTAGTTGTATCATAATCAGAATCAGTAGCGTAACGGCGTAAACCGACTGCCTGTAAGGCGGATGATGAAACAGACTCAAAGGAATCGGGAATCGAATGGAAACTAGAATCGGAAGAAATCTCGATAACAGGGATCGCAAGAAGTGGGACAGCAATAACGTCCTCATCGAGCTCTCCATCTCCATGAGCACCTTCGGGAGGACCATCGACAAACAAGTCAACATCATCGTAAAAAAGATCGTCAAAAGGCCAATCCTCCGGGGGAATGACCATGAGAGGAACGGGAGCGAGGATCGGTGCCACGACATGCTCACCATCGGGGTGGCCGATGATAAGATGACCGTGAACTGGAATAGGAATAACGAAAGGATCCTCGGCTGGGATACCATCAGCAATCGGTACATCATCTCCAAAATCGGGCAGCGCAAAGGGATGAAAGTCATCGTCATCGTCGGACATCATCTCTGGGTCACTCTCGGTGTCAGAAGTAAAGATCTCTGGCTCATGGGCAATCTCATCATCTGAGACTACAGCCATGGGGTCATCGGTATCAGACAAACCACTCTCGGATGATGACATAGTGTCTGTAACAAAACAATCACAACATATTCACATATATCAACAATCTAACATTAAAGATGCAATCAACAACAATGCAAACATGTCTCCTTCCTAGTCTCCCAGACTAAACCACTTAGTTTCTCAGACTAAACTACCTAGCCTCCCAGACTAGACCTCCCAGTCTCTCAGACTGAACTACCTAGCCTCCCAGACTAGACCTCCCAGTCTCTCAGACCGAACCACCCAGTCTCCCAGACTGAACCACCCAGTCTCCCAGACTGAACCATAACCATAAAATTTGAAAATTGTGTTTCGTGCTTTTTGTAAAAATATTTATTTTCCTGGATCTGGGCGTTTCGTGTATGCGATGAAAACATGCTGTAAAAGTATTTTCGTGAGAGCCCTAATGATTGTAGTCTAGACTCGAGAAGGAATCCTAGTTCTCTACAATCGAAGCTCTGATACCAAGCTGTCACACCCTGACTTTTGCGGAAGCGTGATTATGGTGTGACTTTCTTAATACCATTGCATTCAACCATTACAACACTATATGATTAAAACCATAGATGTTCATCCATTAATTAAGTTTAAAAACATGACAACATTGTCTTAAAACATAAAAATTCAAATACGAGTACAACCATGCAACTTGTTTAAAAGTTCACAAGACTCGACCATTGACATTAAATAAAACCAGGACTTGGAAGACGTGTCTCGTCCAGGAATAAGACACACTGTCCAAACCCTAAGACCATGGATGACATCTTTTATTCTTAACGCAGCTTGAAACATCCAACGCTCGCCAGATCCACTACTAATTCCCTGAAATACATGTATTTTGGAAAACATCAACAAAAGTTGAGCGAGTTCATGTGTGTGATTGTGAATAAACCTTTGAAAACATTGAAGTAAGTTTAAAAACTCCTGGTATGAAAGCAACAAGGAAACAGATCAATTAATGTGTAGCTAATACATTAATATTTGTGACGTGATGCAGGAAAACTCAAACCTAGCAGATTTGCCTCCTGGATGAAGACATAGTCACCACATGGGCCACCCTGGTCCGCATGGGTGTGGGCTCGCTACACCCAAATAGATCTATCACTCATGTCCCTCGGTCCTACTACGAGGATTAATGGTCTTAAGCATTGTACCCACCACTCACATGATCTAGCAGTACCCTTCCTTAGTTAACCATACCAAATCAAAATGTTTGTAAACCGTTGTAACATGTATTTTACCCCCGAATTTATAAAACCAAAAACAGTTAAGAGAAAAGGGGGAACATGAACTCACAGATTTGCGTCTTCAATCACCATAACTCTAGATCTTCGGATAGACACGACTACCTAAAACGTACTAATCTATTAGACGAACGAGCCGTGCCTTAGTATTAATATCTTTGAGTTACGTTTCTTTTGGTGTCTTCGATATTATTCCAAATTTTATAATCATTTGTTAAAATAATCAATATTTTAACTTAACTTATATTTATTAAACTTTTGGAATAATATTATATTTTTGGCTTTATATACTGTAACACCCCAAAATCCGAATGTTTATAATTGACATACATTCTTATATAATATACCCCAAAATAAATAATTAGGCTATTTTACCTAGTTAAAGTTTATGGCCAAAACTATTAAATAACGAAAGTTGTGCCAAATATGTTAAGTGGTAAACATGAGGGGCTAGATGGTAAAGAATAAAAGAGGGGGTATTAAAAGAAAATAATAACACACACAAACACACAATCGTGTGTGTTCTGGATCGATCAGGAGCTCCCAAAGGAGCCAAACCCTAGCTCAACCTTAAATGATCAAATTGAAGAGTATATCGAAGCTTAAATTCATGGATAAACATGGATTAATGATCACCATCACAAGGGGATCATAAGGTATGTCTTAAATTCTAGATTGGTGATCTTCCACGAAGTGGGTTATGTTCTAATCCGTGAATTGGTATGAAATTGAGTATGAACATGTGTTAGAATCATCATCTAGAACAGGGATTATGCATGGTTTGGGCGAATTTGATGTTTTGGGGTGAAACCCATTTGTTATGATAAGAATGAGGGCTTGAATGATCACCTATGTCCAATTCTTGTGTAATATAGATGAATTTTTATATGTATAATTGTAACATCCCGAAAATACAAAACTTTATATTAGAATTATAAAGTGTAAAATAAACAAGAATAAGCTAACTAGGATAAATAACCCAGTTAGTTAGGAGTCTTGTAGTAACACATGAATGAGTTAAAAAGCCAAATATATAAACTAAATAAGAGTGGAGGGACTTAGGTTGTTAAAATTGAAACTTAAGTTACTAATATTTAGTAAAATAAAACAAACCAAACACCTCAATTGAGGTTCTGGTCGATCAACAGCAGGAAGGGGGCGACACCCACACTTCCAAAACCCTAATATCTACTAAACAATCAAATTGAAGGCCAAAATCCAGTTGAAATCGAAATCTGATCATGGAATCGTGATCACCTTGTTAAAGGGGTCATAAGGTATGTCGAATTAGGTCATTTTCATTCGATTCAAAGTTCATGCATGTGATTGAAATCGAGTGTAGAGCTTGATTATGTGTTGTAAACATGAAATTGGAAGTGATATAAGGTTTAGGGACAAACCCTAGACGATTTCTTGTCAAATTCTTGCATGATAATTGTATAGATCAAAATCACCATAGTGGGTGATTAGTATGTTAGTAGAACTTGATAAACACTAGGATTAAAACTCTTGTTCTAGTGTAAACTGAAATTATGAGGAAAACTCTAAGTTGTTAATGTTAACATATAGACATGTAGTCTAATTGAAGTTAATTAGGGTGATAAACTCAAGTCATGAACTTGGTTTAGATCATGTAAAAATCTGACCCGCTAGGTGTTTGATAAAATGCCTAAAAGAGGGTTAAAATGTTAAAAGTTGGATAAAACGCAGATTTGAATATGATTAAGAAATAATGCGTTAAAGCTTATGAAAGAGTTCTAATCTTGTTATGAATTGAACTCTTTAGGCAAGGAATCCGGAACGTCAAGTGGACACGCCGGAGGTGATACCCGCGGAAAAGGTGTGCTTTAAAGGTGCGTGACTTTAGTCTCGTTACATTATGTAAAGATGTTAGGTTTTAGTGTATAAATGATGTCGTATTGTAATGGATGCGTTTGATGCGTCGTTAAAGTGGCGAAGTTCACTAGACCATCAAACGGGTCAAAATAAAGAGTTGAAATCAGGTTTGGCTTATCAATAAAGTGATGGTTTTCACTAGATAGCCAAACGGGTCAAAATAAAGAATTGAAATCGGGTTTGGCTTGTCAATAAAGTGATGGTCTTCACTAGATAGTCAAACGGGTCAAAATGAGGCTTGTAAAGGAATCAAGTGGGTAGAGACTTGAAAGTTTCATACCTTGCTAGGTAATGGACGGTACCACACCAATAAAATTGGTTATGTTAATTTAAGTTTATGAACCCGTGATATCGGGTCAAACATTGAAGGTCAATAAAATGCGTCGTTTGAAACGGAATGATGAATTCCAAGAAAAAGAGCTTTCAGTTTCAAGGAAACATGAAACTATGAATAACGTAAACACACCAAGATGTACAAGCCCGGGAACTTGGGTAATGGCATCTAAAGGGTTGGAATAAGAAATTGGAAACAAACACTTATAGTTAGAATGGGTCGAATAATTGGTAGTATAGAAACTTTTAGCCATACGATCGGTGAGTCGATTGTTGGTACGATAGTTGAAATGAACATGTCCATAATAAATTTACAGACATACAGGAAAAGAAATGGCCTAAAACGGTATTCGGATTTGAGAGAAATCCACAAAATAGTTAAATGGCAAATTACCAGTGTCCACCGTAAATTACGGTATCACCGTAATTTACGGTGGAGATCAAAGTGTTACGGTGAGTCCTTCCTGTGTTACGGCAGGACCAGAGACACTCAAGGTCTACCGTAACTTACGGTAGACACCGTAAGTTACGGTGGAACCCAGAAAAAAATTTGTATTTTATTTGTTAATTCTCGATGTCGGAATTCATTTATATGTAACGTATTAATGTCAAAACTAATGTTTTTAGTGTTTGACCCTAGGTATGGATGAAGTCCTCTCAGATGGTGATCAAGTACATTGTCAAGAACCGAACACGCATTTTGAAGCTTCCGCACCAAACTTAATCTTGTCTATACTTTAATCATGTTGTAAATACTTTTGCTAATCGTGTTTGAATCCTTTAAACTAGTTGTTAGTTGACTAGCAAGGGTAAACTATAAACTTGTTATGCACTATCTTACATTGTTTTTGGTATTTCAACAAATATGTATGGCTTTTAAACAATGAAAAGTTTTTGTAAACTCTGATTTGTAGTCAAGGAATTTAATTATTAATTAAATTTAGTCCTTTAATAAGGGTGTTACAATAATGTATTCTTCTTAGAGGAATTGAAAGAAATGTGTTGCTAATATGTTTGAGATTTATTTGTGAATGATGTATGTTGATTAGTAGGAGGATTGGAGGAATTATGTATGAGATTAGAAGAATATGCATAAATTAGTTGTACACTATGCTTAGGAGGTTGTATACACACTAAGTATATGATGAAATTATGAAGCAATTGAGATTAGATCACCTGTAAGTGATTAACAAAGTAGTTTATGAAGTGGGTTTTAAATAATATGATCAAAATGAAGTTATGCTCATGTTAATGATGTTTGAAAACATATATGCGTGTGGATGTTTAAAGGAATCGGATAAGATTTAATAGATTAGTATGTTGTAAAGTTAAATGATAATTTCGATATGAGATCCGTAAGATATGAGAGTCGTAATAAATGATAAATAAGCTAACTACCTTGAGAATGATATAGGATAGTTTGATGCTTGATAAGCGATGTGGAAGCTTTGGAAAGAAAAGGGTCAAACGGAACTTATGCGCACGGGAAGCATAATTGGATGCGAGGTAAGTAAGCTTACACCCCTTTTTGTAGAATATCTATTCGTTATATTGATTACGAACATGGTAAGTAAATATGTGAAGTATGATGTTCCGACAAGTATTTGATACGGGTCGGAATATGTGAGTATGATAAGAAATAAAGGTTGGTGTTTAAAAAGGGTTAAAAGGGTAAGGTGGACATTTAGATTTAATGGGTCAAATGGTGGAGGTGTCACCATTTGGTATTATCGACTAATGAATTGTTTTGTCAAGTATTATGAATTCACAGAATGTATAGCAAAAGGATTTGCATTGCTACTATCTAGCGATTTAGCGGATGAGGTATTTAACGGGTCATAGCTTTGATCTGAGCCAGGTATGTGTGATTACAGTTGTAGTTATGTCGGAAGATTGGTTAAATATGCAATGATGTCCTTGTTGTAAGGGACGGAACAAAGTTGACTAAAACGCCCTTGATGGGTACATCGGGCAACCGATCCTAAAAGTTGTCTAGAAATAAGTTAGATGATTAGGTGAAATGTTTTGTACAAGTATAAAAGCGAGGTGTATGATTTTGAGAGTCAAATGTTGTAAAATGCGCAATTACCCTTAACGGGTCAAAATAAGCTTTTGAACAAAAATGGGGTATGAAGATGTAAAGAGAATCTGGGAATTGAACCTTTTATGATAGACGATCTCGAAATTATAATGTTTGTATGAAATTAAGGTCAAACAAACCTGTTATGTTGATAAATGTATGAACGGGTCAAGGTTTTGTAAAAAGGTAATGAGCCGAAAGCTCAAAAGTCTAAAATTTTGCTAATCCGGATGTCGGATGTTAATCCCATATGATGGAGAATTAAATTACGATCACGTAGGAAAAAGAATCGTGAAAACGGAATTGTATAATGAAAGTTATGCTCGTTTTAGTGCCTAATAAGTTAGTGAAATGGAGGTGGAAATCTGCAGCTCAACAAAAGAAACATTCTGTCCGTTTCAGGGCGTCGCGCCACGCGACGGGATGGCCCTGGAGCCGTCGCGCGACGCGACGGGAGGTCTGGCTGGCGAAAGTTGTTTATTTTCTTGTTTTTGTCCCGCGAACCCATTTAAATGCATTTTAAACTCTCGTAAGCTAAGTGTGACCAACTTATTTTATGATTTAGTAAACGTAGGTATGTGTGAAGGTAAGTATGTATGTATCTATGTATGTAGGCAAGTATACGCGGATACACGAAGACATGAGTGTAGGTACAATAAGGAAGTCCCACCATGGCTTACTACTTGGATGGAAAGCTTGAATGTAAAGAGATAATGGAATATAAAGTAAACAAGAATGAATCTTGTTATGATTATAATGTGTGCTAACATAATGAACGTATGTGGTGAGCGCAGGTTGTACGAGTCAAGGAGGATCATTAAGGACTAGAGATCGAAGACCGAGTCACTAGATAGATTGTACGGGGATGTTGGTGAATGTAATGTAGTAGACATAAATTATATTTTTATGTAGTGAATGAGTTGATTGATGATTTTATGCGAAAGAGTTGTTTAGAAATGAAATTTAAAGTAAGTCAAAAATATTTAAGGAAAGAAATTTTATGTCACAAATTTCCGCTGCAACTTTTTGTCTAATATGTTTTAGGGTCTTATATATACTTCGGGTATTTACACATGCATATCCTTCCCAAGGATGGGGGTTTCTTTTACTTGTACGTTTGCCTTATATCGGGGTCGTATTCCGGTGCTTATTTATACGTACGAGAATACGTATTTTTATTGAATTCTTTAAGTATTCTTTATTCTCAATTTCATATTAATTATTCCGGAATATTATCTTTAATAAAATCCAATATATATTTTAAAGAATATTTCTTAGAAAAATTATTTATAATTTTTCCTTTGGCAAAATATTTGTAATTTCTCATAAGTTTCCAAAATTTAATATACTTCCAAGTCCAAAATATATTTAAACTTATTTTTTTCCCAAAAATGATATATTTCATATTTGTTTGAGAAAATATAAATTTTACTCAAAAATATTGTATTTCGTGTTTGTGCAAGAATATATATATTTCTTAAAAATAATATATCTTCTAAAAACTTCAAGAAAAATATATATTTCATATTTGCCAAAAATAATATACTTTCCTTGCCAAAAATATGATGTATTTTTGTAGTAATTGTGAAAATCATATTTTTACTTCCTTGATGTCCAAAATATTATTTACCAAAATATACTTTGTGGATAAGTTTCCGGAATATTTTGTAAGTTTTATTCCATAGTTCGGTTTCTTCAATATTTGTGTAAATGTGTATATTCATTTGTTGGAATTTTGGTAATATTTTGGATGTATATTCTTGGTATTTTATGTGTTACATTATTTCAAGTCCTAAAATAATATAACTAATACACAAAGTATACAAATAATCACACATATGTGACTTCTAAATATATATTTCCTAAATACATATTTAGTCACTTTTATTTATGAAAATCAACCTCCAATAATTATATTTTGTAACCAAAATTTATGGCAAAGTTTATGTAGAAAACTCATGGTTTAAAATTCACTTGTAAACATTTGTTTAAAAATATTTTTCTAAGTGTTTATATTTTTAGAAAATTTTGCCATAGTTTCCCCTAAAAATGGAGGTTTCCATGCTTTCAAGCATATCATTTTCTTTTGTAAAAATCATCACAATCAATTCACAATCAACAATAAACAACTTTAACTTACCAATTTGCCAATAATCATGCACTTTCTACAACTTCATGAACTTGAATATTTGTAAAAATTTGTAGTAACTTACCAATGTTATTAGTAAGCCTAGTTATCCTTTAAAATGTGATTAGTTCTTTAAAAACTTCATTTTTAAAGAAGTTAGTTGTTTACAACTTCCTGTCATATTTTCTAAAAATGTTTCTTTATGTAATCTTTTTGTCACACAAGTGTTTCTACACTTGTTTAACCATTAAGAACAAGATTTGTTTATGTAAGAACCAAGTTTTAACAAAACTTATATTTTTAACTTGGTTTGTTTAAAAAACCATTCATAAATCTCTAGATCTACATGATTAACAACTTACTTTGTTCATTATTTTTCAAGAAAACAAAGTGTTCTTTCAAGTTCATGATCTTTATGTGGATAATCTATCATCCTTCATCATTTCTACTTTCATATCTTGCTAGATTATGTTTTTAATCATGATCTAGCAAGAGCTTATGATGGTCAACATCATTTCTACTAATAATCAATGATCAACGAGCATAACAACCCATATTCATCAAGATTACTTCATTAAACAAGCTTATGTTCATGTTTACTTCTTATGTTCTTTAGTGTTCTTGATGTTTTTTATTATGATCTTCTTTAACCACTAAAAATAGATGTAAAATAGATAGATCAAGGATCTTACCACTAGCACAAGGCTAGGGATGATTCAAGTGAAGAAATGAAGAGGATAAAAGAAAACTAGAGAGGTTCTTCAAGATCCAAAGCCACCAAGCTTCCTTATCTTGCTTCTAGCACCCTTGTATGCACTTAGAATGGTTGAAGGTTGGATGAATATGGTGGATGTATGGGTGTGAGAGGTCGGCCAAGAACAAGGGGGAAGAAGAGAGGAGAGTTTGTGTGTGAAGTGAGTGTGTAGAAATGAATGGTAATCCCTCATGTCTCTTTATAAACCAATTTCTCATATTATCTCTTGTATAATATGTCATTATGTAGGGAACATAATCTAATTTTATAATGAAATAAAATCTATTAAGTGGGCCATATGTTAGCCGAAAATAGTGGGGGGGGGGTAGTAGATTAGGGTGTAACTAGATTGATTACAATCTAGTTCAATCTTAAGTGTTAGTTACATGATTTGGTTATTAGATATTTTTAGGAGGTGTTATGATGTTCGGGGATCATAACTAGCTTGGAAATGTTAAAACAGTGCTTCTAGTGTAAATTTGGTGTTTCGGGTAGTGTCCGGTTGTTCGGTTGGTTACTGATTCGTTAAAGTGCTAAACTACGCAGTTTTAGGTGCTTTATGTATCTTTTTGTGACACTATTGATTCCCGACACTTAGGAAAGCATTCAGGACCATTTTACCATATTTCTGCATTATATTAGTGTGTTAAATTGCTGAATTCAGCACTTTGGGTGAGTTTTAGGCACTTTCCGGCACTTAAACTATCACTATAAAGGTAGTTTTGTGATCCTTACTTTCCTATACACTACACTAGTGTAATACTTAGTTTCTGGCTCATTCTGTACCTTAATGCACTGTCTTTCTATGTGCTGAGTTCTGTCAGCACTTTCCTGATTTATCAGATAACTATGCTAACTAAACTTAATGCATCATTCAAGGCAATATAGCTTTCATGCAATATTAGTATGACATTAAACAATGTATGATGCACATGCATGTATAAAGCAGAAATCAGAAAGCAGTTAATTGAGATTCAGCACAGTCATTAGGCACTAATCACACTTAATTAATTGTACGGATACCTGGATTTTTGACAGTTGTCACATATATAAGGGGCAATTCTGGGATAGTTTCATCTGCTCAATTTCGACTTCTTGACTCTCGTTTTTCTGCTTCGTATATTCGTGTATAAAACCTTAAATCACCGATACGATACCCTGTCCGATAGATCAGAAAACCAACAAACGAACGCCAAAGCTCCGCCTGAATAAGGCGAGTCTTTGAGAACCTACGTTGTGGTTTTGATCTTGTGATTATCGTTAGGTTTGATTTGGTTTTACACTAATACGTACTGTACACTGTTAATCAGATGCTTAATTATTAGAAGGCTCAGAACTCCAAATAAGGTGAGTCATTCTCTTTTGCTAAAACTCTAAATGCTTTTCCGGTTTTTACTTACTTTACAGTGATTAAGTATTTGTATTCTTACGAAAAAACTATCGCCAAGTATGTGTGGTTTTGTATACATTACTTGATAATCTTTGCTAATGGGGGCTAATAGTGATATGACCACAGTCACATATCTGGTCGAGTGACAAATACATGTGGGTAGCTGTAAGATATAAACAAATGTAAAAACTCATAATGATGTAATTGTAAGAATTTGTCATTTTATACAAATGAATGTACTCACTAGTATTTCCCGTTGATCAAATGTTTTTAAACATGTGGCTTGTTTTACTATAAATTGTACTTATTGTAAATCTGAATAAGAGTTGTTACGCGACACCAAAAGGCTTAAAGGAGTGGCATGTTTTATCAATTGAATTAAGAAACGTTGTTTTATATTTTAGGGCTTATCCCCTATTAAATGCTATTCTGTAAAACGTGGGTTTTATCCCCATTTGTTATAAATAAATTCTGGTTTTATAAACTCTGATGTCTTTCCTAACTCAACGATCCTGGTGAAATTTTCGCTGCAATATTTTCAAAATAACCACCGGTACCACTTGAACCGTCACGACTCCCATCTAGGGTAGGGCGGGGGTTGTGACATAAACCTACGGACCGACCCTTTCTAAAGCAAAAGGTTCTGGTTCAAGGTTCTGAGGTTCTAGAACCATAACTTGCTCACCCTTACTCGTTGTTTCCGGTAGTTTTCTAATTCATATAATATTTATTGTAGCATTATAGTGGTGGATATACGTTGTAAGCGTTACACATGTCTAGTAATTAATAAATATATCATTTAAATTATTAAGGAAAAATAAGTCTTAAATATAAAAGTTTGATAAAGTAGCACACGAAAAAGGGAAAATAAGTCTTAAACATAAAAGTTGAAAACTAAAAGCTTAAGTATGAGTTACTTTGTATCATGACGATGAGATCAATTTAGTCATCATACGCCTTAAACATCTCATTGATCTCATCTATATTGTCATGCCACCAATTGTCATCATCAAGACCAGGGTCCTTCGAAATTTATTGTATCTTCGATTCTTTTCCACATTGATTTTACATCATTTAGAGGATGAGTTTCTTCTATGATCTCCTCTTTAACGAAATAGTAGCTGGAGTAGGTTTGGGATCTTAAAAAAAATGTTAAGTATTTTAGTTATATATGTTTTATCATGTTATTGTTATATATTATAGATATAGATACCCGACACATCTTACATTTTGCTCTTTGTCTTATCCATAACAAATTCTTAATCTTTCTATAAGAGAATAATAAATAAGTGAGCTAAAGTGACCAAAGTGCGTAAAGTAATATAATCATGTAACTAAATTTAGAATGTAATTGCGTAAACAACGAGATGCATAAAAAAATCATTACGTTCTCACTCACAAGTAGTTCATTTGTCACGTAACACCTCTCGATAGACAACATTTGAGGTGTATACCCCATCTCCTATGAAGTCTTTGGCATGATGTACGAATACATTTGTATTAGCGCGTGATATCCCTCTTGATATAGCGACATAAAGTTGTCCATGGGAAAATACAGAATCCAGAAGATAAACACCAACATGCAGAATTGTTTAACCTTGAGCTTTGTTGATTGTCATGGAAAAGCTAAGTCAAGTGGGAAACTGCTTTCATTTTCAACTTCGATGGGAACATGTCGTCTTTAGAAAGAAATAGAGGGATTCTTGGCAAAAATACTCTAGTATGTTGCCCGACAACTATCTCTGCATCAATAACATTACGCTAGAAGCCTTTACATATCAATTTTGTGCCATTACACAGACCATGTGATGGATCGATATTCCGCAACAATATTATAGGGCAACCAATTTTTAATTGAAGTCTCTGAGGTGGCAAACCACTAACAGTTAGTGAGTTTAATAACTCGATCGGAGAGATGTTGTGGGGATCGTCTTCGATTTCATCAAAACTGTGGTAAACCTTTTCATCCCCTAGAACACATGTCAATCATTTGATCATTGATCTCATAAATATTGTCATCTTAGTGGACAAAAAGACTCAAAACACAAACCGAAAAACTACAAAAACTACCAAAAATCTAGAAACTACGACTACGACTCTAACCTATACAAAATCTACACTTGGGTTCTAACCCAAATCAACTCATCTCTGCGACACTTATGGGGGATCATCTTCCAAGTTAGCGCCCAAACTATTGAACTTGGCCACGTACTCAAATAGTTTTGCGGCGAAATCTTCCACTCTTCCACCGTTTCTTTCTCGCTCTTCTTCATTTAAGAGATTGCAATCCTACTTGTTGGACGCGATCGACATCTAGGAGCCTAACACCAATAACACGTTATCGAGCCCAAACCGGGAACACGTTATCAAGCCCAAACCGGTTTTCTAATGAACGTGAGGTACGTTTGCGTGTGAATGAGGGCTTTGATGTATTATAATTTGGACTGCATATGCGAATCTGAATGGACAAGAAATATAACTATCTTATGCAATTGTACTCTATCTTTGTCCTGGAAACTAATGTGATTTTGATTACTGATAGTTAATTTCTCTCTCGATATGTTAGATGTTGGAATCCAACCCGCAATTAATGTGGGCATATATGCTTCCAAAGTGGAGTATGAAACTCAAATTAAAGTCATAAACAAGTAACCGACAAATTAAATATGAAGCTGACACAATCTGTAGAATTAGAAGCTTTTGCATACTACGCTTTTCATCTCGATAAACTCACGCAAAATCATCCCGCAAGAGGCTAACGGTTACTTGAATTGCTTAACAATTCCAATTCGTCCCTCTTGCAGTATAAAGAACAAATACGTAATGTTTATGTAGAAACAAACGGTCATCTCAATTCATTAGAAACTTGACATTTAAGAAAATTTATGTTTGAACTATGCACTTACTTATAGACCAACTAAACACAATTTAAAAAATAATAACACTTGTTTTATACTTTAGGAACAAGCAAACTAAACAAATTAATAGACTTTAACAAGATTGTCCTTGGAACATGAAAAACTTGAGGGATGTTGAATCTTGATGATCCCCACAAGAACATTTAAGTAGACACTCATTGTCTTCTAGAATAATTGTCCATTTTATGCATCAACATTTATTGTTTATAGTTTCTCCTCCAACCCAGATCAGATCCATTTTTCTCCATAACATCACAACCCAAACCCCATTTCAATTCACTCAAACACAAACCCTAAATCCCCAAAACTCCCATGAAAAACCCCATTTCAAATTAGCAAAACCCCATAAAATTCAACCCAACCCAACCCTCAAAGATCAAAACTTGATCAATGAAAGCTGATAAGAAATGGGTATTCACACTCTTCTTCACAGCATTCATCTCCATAATAATCTTCATCACCTCAATTTACAACTTCAGTTCATCATACACTTTAACAAACTCCCATAAACCCATCTCCACCGTCCACCGTGGCACCGGCTACCCACCTGCGTTTGCTTACTACATCTCCGGCAGCCGTGGTGACGGTGACAGAATATTCCGGCTGCTGCTGGCGGTGTACCATCCAAGAAACAGGTACTTGGGGCATGTTTGGCTAAGCTTATTAGAGTTAAAAAGGACTTTTGGGAAAAGGACTTTTGGGAAAAAGACTTTTTGAAAAGGAGTTTTTAAAAAAAGTGTTTGGATTAGCTTATGGGGTGGAAAAAGTCAATAAGTCAATAAGTTGTTTTTTAAAAAGTGTTTGGCTTAGCTTATTGATGTAAAATGACTAAAATGGACATTATTTTTAAAAAAGTGTTTGGGTTAAAAACTATCGTTTTGCTATATTACCTGAGCAGATCATTCCTATCAAATCTGATATCAAACTCCACATGTTAACATTTACAGATCATATCATGCCAATTCCAATAGTCAAATTCAACACGAATCTTAACACTACCAATTACAAACCATTACCTAACAACCTACCGTTTCATTAATTACCTGAGCAGGAAACCGACGGCCATAGACGTGAGTGAACGAACCAGAATGGGCCGCCGGAGAAGGAACCAGAATCGCTGCTGTGAACGAACCAGAATCGCTGTGAACGAACCGGAATGGGCGAGCTGCTGTGGCGGCGAGCTGCTGTGAACGAACCAGAATCGCTGTGAACGAACCGGAATGGGCCGCCGGAGAAGGAACCGGAATCGCTGCTGTGGCGGCGAGCTGCTGTGTCGGCTTGCTGCTGTGTGTGTACGAGAGAAGAGAGCCGATGAAAGGGGTAATATAAAAGGGGTAATTTAGTAATTTGCATATTGAAAAGTCATTCCTGGTTCAAGAAGTCATGAATTCGTGGCTTTTCAAAACCTTCAATTTCCTTCTATGCATTAAGCTATTTCAAAAAGGACTTTTCCATTACCCAAACATAAAAACAGCTTATTGACTTATCCATAAGTCAATAAGCTAATAAGCTGGTTTGAGAAGCCCATCCAAACATGCCCTTGTTGCACATTGGGACTGAAGGGTCTGATGATGAGAGGATGAGTTTAAGTTTGTTGGTTAAATCGGTGCCTGCGATTCGGGCTTTTGGGAATGTTGATGTGATTGGGAAGCCTGATGCGACGACGTATATGGGTGCGAGTAATATTGCGGCTGTTTTGAGGGCTGCTGCTGTTTTGTTGAAGGTTGATGGTGATTGGGATTGGTTTGTTACTCTTAGTGCTTTGGATTATCCTTTGGTTACTCAAGATGGTATTGTTTTTGGTTCAAGTTTTGATTTTTATGTTGAATTTGCATGATTGTTTGTTCGTGTTTGGGTAAGGGTAAAACGGGTTTGAATTGGTTCGGTTTGGACTGGTTTGGATTAACGGCTATTTGATGGTTATGTTTAATGATGAAAGTGATAGATTTGGATGGTTAGGTTGTTAGGGTTATTAGGGTGGAGATGATTGCGTAAGCATCATACGTAAGTTGTGTTACGAGAATTGGTTTCGGAATTTGCTGATAGTTGTCAGGGTAGATGTGATTGCTTAAGAAGGGGTTGATTAGGTTTAAGTAAGAAATTAAGAAATTAAGAAACTTTCTGATGTTATACTTATTGGTTAAAGTAATGGATTTCGATGATTATGGATCATCAGATAATTAGGGTTCATCAAGATCAGGATTATTAGGCCAGACATGATTGCTGAAGGTTGCTGGTGATTGGGATTGGCTTGTTACTCTTAGTGCTTTGCTTTGGATTATCCTTTGGTTACTCGTGATGGTATTGTTTTTTGGTTAAAGTTTTGATTTTTATGTTGAATTTGCATGATTTGTTGCCTTGTTGGTTGGTGTTTGGGTAAGGGTGAAACGGGTTTGAATTGGTTCGGGTTAACGGGTTTCGGATGGTTATTGTTTTTGGTGAAAGTGATAGATTTGGATGGTTAGGTTGTTAGGGTTATTAGGGTGGAGATGATTGCGTAAGAATCATACTTAAGTTGTGTTACGAGAACTAGTTTCAGAATTTGCATGATTTTTGGTTGGTGGTTGGGTACGGGTGAAATGGGTTTGAATTGGTTCGGGTTAACGGGTTTTTGATGGTTATTGTTTTTGGTGAAAGTGATAGATTTGGATGGTTAGGTTGTTAGGATTATTAGGCTGGACATTATTGCGTAAGAATCGTACGTAATTTGTGTTACGAGATTGGTTTCGGAATTTGCATGATTGTTGGTTGGTGGTTGGGTACGGGTGAAACAGGTTTGAATTGGTTCGGGTTAATGGGTTTTTGATGGTTATAGTTATTGCTGAAAGTAATAGATTTGGAAGGTTAGGCTGTTAGGATTATTAGGGTGGAGATGATTGCGTAAGAATAGTACGTTTTGTTACGTTAACTGGTTTCGGAATTTGCTGATAGTTGTCAGGGTAGCTGTGATTGCTTAAGAACAGAGTTGATTGGATTTAAGTAAGAATTTAAGAAACTTAAATGTCTGATTTATTGGCAATATTTGAGCATGCAAATTAGTATCTTTTAATCGCTTAGCAATGAATTTGTCTAGTTGTGAAAAATATTACAGTTATATTGTTGTCTTCCTATTGCCATATGTGCGAGGTGCGGTGTACGTTTTGTGATTATCGTTGCCATGCGTGGATCGAACAATGATTCACTTGGGAGTAGTAACCACAATGGGCATGTCGAGCACATACATGTCAACAACAATGTTATATGGAAATAGTATTGTGGTTATTTGTAATTATATTATATTCATAGCTAGATTATAGTTATGTAACTGAGGAATTAGGAAATATTTAGCATGCTTGATTCAATATAAATACGCACATTTTACATAATTGGTTTGAATTGGTTCGATTAACGGCTTTTTGATGGTTATAGTTATTGGTGAAACCGTGAAAGTAATAGATTTGCTGATGGTTGTTGGGGTAGATGTGATTGCTCACGAACGGAGTTATTAGCTATAAATCTATAATTAGTATCTTCTAATCCCTTAGAAATGAATCTATCTGATTATGAATGTAATATAGTTATTCTGTTGTCTTACTATTGCTATATATATGTGCATGGTGCGGTGTACGTTTTGTGATTGGTATATATTTTGTGATTACTGTTGCCATTCGTGGATCTAACAATAACACACATGGGAATAGTAATCACAAGAGATATGTAACGGACATACGTGTCAACAACCATCATATAATATAAGCCGATAACATGGTAACTATTTTTTTTTATCATAATTAGATAATTATGTAAATGAGGTATTAGTCTATATTTAGCATACATGCATATATGCAATTATACATATACAATTTTTAAAGAACAAATCTATAGACATGCAACTTTGAAGGCTAACACAGTGATACAAATTTTACTTGTAATCGTAGGAAATATTTATATTATTTACATTGAATCTTACCAGTGACTGTTGTTTGTGTATTTTGAATCAGATATGTCGCATGCATTCTCCTCCATTAGCAGAGATGCCAATTTCATCGATCATACAAGTGATCTTGGATGGAAAGAGTAAGCTTATAATCATTAGACTTAACACTTTTGTGGGTGTTCTATATATTTTTTTTTTATTTTTTAAAATTCAAATATTCAATCACTTGAACTGATATTGAGTTTATCTTTGTTTAGGGGTCAAAGAATCACGCCAATTGTGGTTGATCCAGGGATCTATTTAGCCAGACGAGCTCAAATCTTTCGTGCCACCGAAAAACGTCCGTTACCAAACGCTTTCAAAGTTTTCACAGGCAAATTTCTCTTCCCTCTTAAGCATGTGTGAAATATCGGTGGCGTTTTTGATCCATTTACTTATGATTCGGTTGATTTGGGTTGTGTAACATATAAAAAACACCTAAAATGAAATGGGTCAATGGGTGGAACCAGTCGAAAGTTTTTAAGCATAAAATCTATTCATTTTAACTAAACTATTGTAAAAAATAAGAGTTAATTACATAGTTAGTCCTTGTGGTTTGCACAAAGTAACATACTTAGGTACTAATAGTTTAAAATCACATTCTAGGGTATTAACTTTTCATTTTGTAACGTTTGGAGGTATTAACGCTATTTGTAGGTTTAAAATCACATTCTATTAGTATGTAAATATGTTAATTTGTGCAAACCACAGGGACTATCTATGTTAATAGCCTATAAGTTAATACCTCCAAACGTTACAAAATGAAAAGTTAATACCCTAGAATGTGATTTTAAACTATTAGTACCTAAGTATGTTATTTTGTGCAAACCACAGGGACTAACTATGTAATTAAATAGTTTTGAAATCATATATGATGGTCAATCTGAGTCGCATTGAGTTACCAAACATACCTGTTTGACCCTAAACAAATTTGAGACGGGTCAAATGAATCGAACTAATCGAACGTGTGTTAATGCATAAATTCTCCAAAATCATTCTATTTAAAGAAATGATTTTCTTAGATTAATCTATCTTTCATAATCATATCCGACACCAGACAGAAAGTGTTTTGGGCCAACCAGATCTGACCCGCATTACAAAATTTAACTTTTTTTACCCAACCTGCATTACAAAGAATTACCTTTTTTTACCCTGACTTCATAAATCTTTTCCTTGACTTTTCTGGAGATGCAACACACTAAAATATTTTCTTTATTTTTCAGGATCTCCATGGGTTATTTTGAGCCGTTCGTTCCTTGAATACTGTATTTTTGCGTGGGATAATCTCCCACGGACTCTTTTAATGTATGTTAACAATGTGATTTTGGCGGAAGAAGTCTACTTCCATACAGTTATTTGCAACTCACCCGACTTCAAAAACACAACCGTCAACGCGGATTTAAGGTACATGGTTTGGGACGACCCGCCCAAAATGGAGCCACTTTTCCTCAACAAGTCAAACTACGACAAAATGGTTGAAAGCGGTGCTGCTTTCGCAAGACAATTTGCCAAAAACGACCCAGTTCTCGACATGGTTGATAGCAAAATCTTGAAACGTAGCGGTAACCGAGTTGCCCCGGGTGCATGGTGCACCGCGAGAAGGAGCTGGTTTGTCGACCCATGTTCACAATGGGATGATGTTAATGTTGTTAGACCGGGAAATCAAGTGAAGAAGTTTGAAGAATCTTTAAAGAATGTGGTAGATGATTCAAGAGTAGATTTGAATCAATGTAGTTGAAAAAAGATTGAAGCTTGATTATGGTATGAAAATGAAGATGCATTGTTTGTTGTTTACAGAGATTTTTTTTTTTTTTTTTTTTTGGGGGAGGGGGGGGTCTTCTTGTGTTTTGGGTTTGTTATAGGTTTTGATGTAAAGTGATGAATGTGAAATCAAAGTAAAAACAATAAGAGGAATCCTCTTATTTTGTAAAAACCTGTTTTCAATGTTGTGATGCTCTTCTATCATCTATAAACTTCATCCAATTATAAGAGATTCATCTCTTGTATTTTCTCGTTTTGGTTTTATCAAACACGCGCTCTCAACTTGCATAGAGTGTTGAGAAATCTAATATGAACATAGAGCGTGCTGCTATCGAAATCCTATAGCTGGACTTGGGTGCCGATAATAGTGCGAGGAAGGAGGTTATATGTGTCTAGTGTCTTGGTTATTACATGGACATGTTCTTTGTCTTCCTGAATCCAACTTAATGTCGTCGACACAAAAGTAAATCGTTAGAAGGGACCTCGAGTCCTTGAATCTGAACTCACCCGTCCTCTCAAATGCCTACATAACACCTTTTAACTTTATTTGCACTCGCGTATCTCCTTGAAATCAAATCAAAGGTGTATTTATATGAAAAAAGAATCTTTTAATGTTATTCATGCCTGCTCATAATCATAACGTAGAGCTCAAATATAAGCATTATAACTATATGAAGAATAATGGATTTCGTTTTGTCTTACGACCCATATGAAAAAGGAGTAAAAAACTCATGCATTGCTCAACTTCTTAAAAACCTTGAAAATCAATAAACGGAAAACAAAAAAACCCAATTTAAGTGATAAAAATAACGATAAGTTTATCTTGTTGTAGGGATGATTGGGTTGTGTTAATGATACATATATATATATATTTAAATTGATGATATAACGTTATATACTAAAAATTTAGAGTAAACTTCCGTTTTGCTCCATGTGGTTTGGTCACTTTAACGGTTTTGTCCCAAACCTTTAAAAATAGCCATTTTCCTCCAATAGTTTGCTATGGTTTTTCCATTTTGCTCCCTGCGGGGAGCAAAATGGAAAAAACAGACAATTTGGACGGAGTTAGAGGCGGGGAGCAAAATGAAAAAACCATAGCAAACTATTGGAGGAAAATGACTATTTTTAAAGGTTTGGGGCAAAACCTTTAAAGTGACCAAACCACAGGGAGCAAAATGGAAGTTTACTAAAAAAATTAATATGATCACACAATAAATTAAATTAAAATGACATTTTAAAACGTTAAATAGTAATTAAGAAGTAAATAGAACTCATTACATTTTGGTCCTTCAAGGTTCGACCTTGTACATTTAAGCCCCTCATCTTTTACTTCAAAGCCAGCAACTTGATCTCAGAAGCGAGACTGAAGAGAAACCTAGGGTTTGGATCCAACTTCATGGCGGTTCTATTTCAAAAATTTCAAAAGGTATTCATTTCGTCTTCTATCTGTTTTATCTATAAACTGTTGCGATATTCATATATTCATAGGGTGTTTACTTTTGCTGAATCGGATCTTCATTCAACTTTTGAAGCAATTTTGACTTGCTTACTGAAATATATGATTATTAATCTTAGAATTATGTAATAAGGTGCAGGTTCATGCCAAATTTTGGTCAAAAATGGTAAAAGAAAAACCCTAAGTAAGGCTGGAATTAACCTAACTTAAAACAGCCTAAACTAGCCCTAAACTGTAGGAATATAAACTAAATTTCTGATTTTAATGTAATTATTATTAATAATATGATATGATTAATCTTAGAATTATGTAATAGTTTTAAATTTAGGATCTTGGTTTTAAAATGCACGCATAAGGCGCGATGCACTGATAAGATCGCATCAGGTAATGCGATGCGATGACATGATGCAAGGATGATGCGCCCTAAATGCATAATGCGCTCAGTGTTGTAAGAATCGCTAGGCGCTAGTCGGGCGGTGGGGTACGGACTAGCGATTAATCGGGATTAATAGGGATTAATCGGATTGAGTTTTTTATATGTAATTTTTAGTTATACATATACACACACATTATTATATGTAGTTTTTTTTAAAGTAGACATATTATAACCCCTCATTGACTCATTTTTAAGTAATTTGAAGAAATTTATAAGGTTTGGTCGATGTCTGGCCAAAATTTGGCCAGGATAGGACATTAGGACTGCCATTGACCGTCAAGCGATTAATCGGCCATTAATCAGTGAACCTCCGATTAGTGAATCGGCGACTAATCGGAGACTAGTCGGGATTTTTACAACCATGGATGCGCTCATTTTTCTGAAATCGGCCACTATAGAGTAAAAATTGTACAATGAGCTTGTAGAATGTGCTTAACAAGCTTGTACAATGAGCTGATGAAGTTGTTAAATGAGTTTCTACATAGATTACATGTACTTTTTGCATAGACTACTTGTACACTTAAGAGTTTGAGGCTTATTTTGGTTATATTGAACTTCTGTCATGGTGCTAGTGCTAGAGCTATTTTGTTGTATTTATTTATTTTAGTCTCTAAATTTTTAGTGTTTAAAGTTAACAAGTTGAAATATTATCTATAAATATTTTATAAATAACAAACGCCTTGAATACGTGATGCGCGCGCATCACGTATTGCGCATCGGCTTTTGGGATCAAAACGCATCGGAGCGCATCATGCATTTTAAAACAAAGCTTAGGATAATGGTGATTGGTGACTAATGATGTTAAATGGCAGACGGTGATTAAACCGTTTGAAACGGTTGTTGGCGCCAAAATCTTCAATCATCGTTAACCACCATTTAACCACCAAAATCAGATTGTATATATACAACTCTATGTTATCGTTCATCACCAAGATATTTCGATTGTAAACATTTGATTGATTATCCATATTATTCAAGTGCTTGTACTCTGTTTTCTTAATCAAGTTTCAATCTTGAATAATTTCTGCTTTCGAGTGATTACACACGAGAGTGTGAGTGAGAGAGATATTCCGCTTCCACTCACATAAACAAGCCTTGAACATTTCTAAAACCCTTAAAATTGGTATTATATACTATGTACCTAGCTTAAATAGCATGTCATTTGTGTTGATATAATAGCTAGCTTATGGGAGTTTCCTTCTTTTTGCTATTGTATGTTTAGTTTGTGGGCACGCTTGCCAAAAGCCCGACATTCGCAAAGGATCCGAGACGCCTTCAATTCGAAACAGACATAAATCGGCTCTTCCTCTATACCAGGTCATATTCTTTTTATAAAACATAACACGCGTGATTTATTTATATCATACAAGAATACTGATTTAGTAACGTATCGTTTGCAGCTATAACCGGGTGGGAAAGGATGCTGAAGAAGCAGATATCGAGGAGATTATTAACATGGCAAGTAAATCGGACCTAGCAGATCAAGAAAAACAGGTTCAAGAAAACATTCATTCTCAAATTACGAACTTCTGCACGTTTATGGATCATATTCTACTTCCTGAATCGAAATCCGATGTTGAAACATCGCAACAACACACCACTCCTCCTCGTCGTAGTGGCCTTAGTCTTGCAATTGGTCGAAACGCCCCACCGAACACGCAAGTTGGTAAATTTTTATCACTTAAGTCTAGGGCTGTTCATGAGCCGAGCCAGGGCAAGCTCCGGCTCGGCTCGATTATAAACCGAGCTGGCTCAGCTCGGCCTGGATTTGAATCCGAGCTGAAAATCTAAGCTCGGGCTCGGCTTGGCTTGGTTTGGCTCGATTGTAAAAAGAAATGTAATACATAGCTCTGAAAATTCAGTAGTATAAAATATTATTTAATACTTTAAAAGAACATATCCAAAATCAATTCAACAACACAAAATAAGTTTTAAATTTTAATGAAATACAATATTAGTTCATTAACATAGTAATCAACCTTCAAATATGCGATATATATCAAATTACACTCCTGAATACATGTAAATAATAATCTATTTTTTGTAATATATTTATAATGTGTATATAAATAAAATATATTATAAGTAAAATAATCTGAGCTAAGCCGAGCCGAGCTACCAAGCGAGCCAATCCGGCTCGTTACGAGTCGAGCTGAGCTAGGCTCACTTTCTAACCGAGCCATGTCGAGCGAGCTTTTTCCGAGCTAAATCCGAGCAAGCTTCATGCGAGCTCCGAGTCGTGAGCTTTTTGGACAGCCCTACTCAAGTCTTGAACTTCTATTATAAGTTGTTTTGTTACATTTTAATTAATGATGAAATTTTCAGCACAGATATCCCCGAGACAAAACCGTTGACTTTTGCAGAGTCACGCCAAAGGTTAAAAGAGCTAATGGGCTACACCCTTGAGCTCAAACCGTCTCAAATTCCCCACGAACAGGCGGGCCGGGGTTTATTCGTAGACGGTGAAGCAGATGTCGGCTCGGTAATAGCACTCTACCCAGGTGTAATCTACTCTCCTGCGTATTACCGTTACATCCCCGGATACCCAAGAGTCGACGCACAAAACCCGTATCTTATAACCCGCTACGACGGGACTGTAATTAACGGTCAACCTTGGGGTACGGGTGGTGAAACGAGGGAAGCGTGGACGCAGTCTAGCGTTTATCGGCCCCACCCGAGTGAAGCACGTTCCGAGACGGGGTCGGACCGGGTGTGGAAGATGTTAAGCAAACCGTTAGAAGCGTCACGGGTCGGGTTTACCGGTGAGGTTTTGGAGCGAAGAAACCCGTTAGCGTTAGCTCATTTCGCAAACCACCCTGCTAAGGGTACGGAACCGAATGTTATGGTTTGCCCTTATGATTTTCCGTTGAACGAAAAGGGTATGCGAGCGTATATACCGAATGTTGTTTTCGGGGGTGTAGAGGAAGTGAAGATGAAAAGATTTGGGAGTTTTTGGTTTAAGTCGCGAGGCGAGTCAAATGATGGTCAACAGACGGGTCCGGTTATGAAGAGTCTTGCGCTTGTTGCGACAAGGTTGATTAGGGATGAAGAGGTTTATTTGAATTATAGATTGAGTAATTCAAAGAGAAGGCCTTCTTGGTATACTCCTGTTGATGAGGAAGAGGATAGAAGAAGATGGAGCTAAACAAACATGTTTTTTTAGTGTTTATTTTGAGGTTTAATAAGATTTAAGAACCAGAATTAGCAGTTTTGGTGTTGAGAGGATGTTTGAAAACAAAAGATTTTGTATTCTTGTTATGATGTGGTGTACTCACCTCTAAAGAAGTTTGGTAAACCAATACAAGTGATATTGACTTTAGTTTAGTTATATTGTTTTATTTACATTTTTTAATTGAGTAAATTATCCAACGTGATGCAGCATATATCAATTTCAAATAGGTTGCCTGTGTGACCCAGTGTACTACCGCCTCATGTGGCTTTGTAACTGTAGTTTGGCCCGTGTGCTCCAGTGTAGCACCACCTCATGCGGCTTTGTAACCGGAGTTAACCAGAGTTTGGCCCGTGTGACCCAGTGTACCACCACCTCGTTCGACTTTGTAACCGGAGTTTGGCCCGTGTGACCCAGTGTGATCTAGCATAAACCAATTCTAGGCTTAGGCTCCTTCCTATCCAAACAATCTCGCTTCCGGTCCATAGTTAAAACTGTTTATTTACTTGTTAGACAGTTATGGGACTACTTATTTAAACTGGTAATGTGATACGTATTGGGCCTTTTGGTAATAAGCAATCTTAACACAAGCTGCGAGTTTAAAGTGGTGTGTTTTTAAATTGTGTTCTCTTTGGTTTTGTGATTAGAATGATATTTAGGTCCCTTTTGTACTAGGCTTGTGGTAGGTGGGTTAGGTGATTTGACTCATTTGATGGACAGTTGTACACATACAAGAATCTGATTGGTTGAGAGGAGATAGCCGAATCAAATGAGTCATGGGTAGTTAGATTGGCGTATCTGTTCACTCAGATGGATGACAGTAAGTCAACGGTTCAAAAGAGCTGTGGTTGATGGAGTCGATTTAATTAAAACTTTAGAAGGGATACGGAGAAAATTCTTATGGGACGGGGCAAGTATGGGAAGAAAGATTAGGTGGATAGCTTGGGATCGGGTTCTAAGATCCAAGAAGAAAGGCGGATTAGGTGTAGGGAGCATAAGGGAGCTCAACTTGGGTCTTATGGCGAAGAGGTGGTGGAGGTTTCGGGGCTGCCATTCACAATGGAGGTCGGTCAGACAATCTGGTTCCTATAAACAGCTCGGTAGGGGGTGTTTGGAAGGCTATCGGTGCAATAAATAAGGAATTCAACAAACGAGGATGTCTTTCGGTCGACCGACTAGAGAGCGTCTAATGACTTTTGCAACCATGGACCGGAGTATGTGGGTTCAACAATCTGGAGCTTGCTTTTATTTATAAAAAATTGATTATTTGAGATTTAATTATATTGTTTTTGACTATTAGTTTATTTCAGGTTTGTGATAGTTGGAGGTGGAAATGTTGCTGGATGGTTCAGGTTTTAATTGTTTTGAGTTTTAGTTGGATGGCTGATCGAAAACTGTGTTGTTTTCAAAGAGTCATTCTCTTTTTCTGTCAGTTATGGTTTTTGAATCAAACTCATATAATCGATTCTGTCAATTAGGGCTCATGTGGGGTGTTTGTTACTTAGATATTTGGGGGGTTTGCTGTTCACGAGCTGAGCTGAGCCGAACCGAGCGGACCTTTACTCGTGCTTGGCTCGTGTACAAACCAAACCGAGCGAAGCCGCTCATTTAAAACCGATCCTCAAATCAAACGAGCATTTTCCGAGCAGCGAATATTCCGAGCGAGCGTCGAACGATTTTGACAACTGTGTCGCCCAATTTAAATTTGCGGAGAGAGATAGTGACAATGTTGGGTTTCAAGGTTTTATGTTTTTAAAAACAGTCACATTTCATGGCCGATGAGGGGCGATGATCATATTGCACGAACAGTGACGTGGAGAGCAGGAGATGATCGACTTAGGGTAACAACATGAGACATTGAGGCGAGGAGCAAACTGTCGTTTAGTGGTTTGGGGTTTAACTTTTAGATTTGGTGTTAATTTTTTTATTAGTGTGATTGGGATAGCACGTATAGATATAATTGTAAATTTGTATATAATGAACCAAAATCTAATAGAGTGGTATATATAAAACTACAAATTAGTGTGATTGGGCTCTCCACGTATGTACGGGAAGGTTTATTGGAGAACACTAAAAAAGTGGGGAACAATGGGGAACTGACTCAAACGAACTCCGATTGGACTCATTCCAGCGGCGTTAGAATCAGCTCGTCGAACCCTAACTAGGATCTCTTAACCCTAAAGCTAAATAATAAGGCTAAAACTAAGCTAAACCGTAAAATCTAAACTATAAACCCTAAATACTAATGATTAACTCTAAAACTACACCCTAAATCTAAACACTAATATAAGACCCTAAAAGCCAAACACTAATATATTTAGGGTTTAGGGGTTAGGATTTAGGGTTAATAGGTCCTAGTTAGGGTTCGACGAGCCGGTTCCAACGTTGCTGGAATGAGTCAAATTGGAGTTCGTTTGAGTATGTTCCCTACCATTCCCAACTTTTTTAGCGTTCCCCAATGAACCTCGCCCTAAGTATGTATGTATATATATATAGGTGTGTGTGTATATATATGTATATATGTATAATTTGTATTTGTGTAATATGTGTATAGGGGAAAGTTCTATACAGAACACTAAATATTGCGAGAACACGCAGAACAAAATAAATCACCAATTTTTTCAATCATAAAAACCTAAAAGGTAAATGAAAATGTTACAAATGTAAGATTTATTCTTTCTCACACTAGAATTCAAAACAAAATATGAAAAATTTTCAGTTTTTATATAACCTACACATATATAGGTTAAATTACTTATATGTATGTAGGCTATGTGTAGGTAAAAATATATGGTTTTATGAATATAAGAAACATAAAATTTTAAAAAAATTGAACCTTAAATCCTAAAACTTAGTGATTTAGAGTTGTTCTTTTTGTTCTCGCAATAACTATTTTTCTGTATATACTAATTAAAAGTAACAATTCGAGCCGAACAAACCTTTGCTCATACTTGGCTCGTTTATAAACTGAACCGAGCAAAACGGCTCGTTTCTGAGTAATTTTAGAGTAAACATGAAGCGATCGACGAGTGGTCTGGACGGCCCTAGTTTTAGTTATTGTATTAAGGCTTATATGGGGTTTTGGTGGGACAGAACTGGGCTGTATATGACAATGGTAGTGGGAGAAGCATGGTTTCAGCTATAAATAGATACATTTTTAAATGAGTAATACCTACGCCTTTACTATATGTTAAGATATATATTTACATGTGTTGTTGATTTGAAGTTTTTTTCCAATGAGAGGATCTCAAATTTAAGTAAGCGATGTTGTCTCTTCGTTTCTTTCTATTTTGTTTTTTCATAATTCTGGTTTAGGTTGGAGTTTCTTTGCCATCGTAAAAGTTTCATATGCATTTTGTTTTTAAAAAAAATAGTTACAAATTAACACAAATGTTTTTAATCAGAAATAACCCATAAAACTGTCTTTCTAGCTCCTAAACACATTAGATAAATTCTGGGGTTGGTTCCGGTACAAACCATATTTACCATACAAACTGTAAGAATAAATTCTAACACTTAAAAAAAGTTAAACTAGCACATACTAAAATAATACATACATAAAAGTAGCACTTTTGAATTATATTAGCACATGAAAATTAATCAAGATAATTGATTTTAGCACATATGTGAAATGATATCAGCACTTTTCTTTATCAGCACATTGAAAACAAAAGGAAGATCCAAGTGCATGTTTGGCTTTCCTTATGAAAATGACTTTTCAACTTATTTGAGAAGTAATAAGTCAGGATTTCCTGACTTATTGACTTATTCACTCACACACAAAGGAATTCCAAACACTTTGAAAAGTCATTTTTGTCTCAAATAAGTCAATAAGTTGAAATAGAAGGAACCCCAAACACCCCCCAAATAAAGAATTAATTGCTTGCTAGCATAATTATAAAGAATTCAAGATAATTGATATTATTTAGGTTATCATTTTACCATTTCTCTATGCTTGTTAGCATAATTATAAAGAATTCAAGATAATTGATATTATTTAGGTTATCATTTTACCATTTCTCTTTAATTGGTTGGATGTCACATATCATTTTTTAAATGGTTCTTACACTTTGTATACGAAAAGTGGTTTGTATTTCATCCTACTCCAGTCTAATAAAATAAAACAAGCTGACATGTCATCCACTTAAAACACTTAGGGAAGCGACGGTAGGAGAGTACAAGGAAGGTGTGTAATGGTAGGAGGTTAGGGAAGCGACGGTCGGAGATCTGACCAGAAACCGGCTCCTGTCTCCGGAGCTTGAGAGGAGTCAGAGGGTGCGGCTGGTTGTTTTTGAGTTAGGGTTGTAAGAATGTTGATGGTGATGAGGTTCTATGTCTGTGTTTTATGTGTGTGTGAATTGGGTGAAAGTGTGGAATTGGGTTTAGGAAAGCCTGAAAAGGGAAAATGGAAAAGTGTGATGGATCGAAGAAGAAGAAGAAAGTATGATTGGGTGTGGAGGAGTGTAGGGAAGGATCTGATGGTGGTTGGGTAAAGTAGGGGGTAAAAATGTCATTTTACACATTCATTCAGATGTGCAACCAAACAACACTTTACTGGTTCAGCACTTACTGGTTCAGAGCCTCTTAACCATTCAGATCTCTTATTCATTCAGCACTTATTGATTCAGATGTTGCCAAAAAGCCCCTTACTCACCTGTCTTCTCCTAACGCTGCTGGCTTTGGAAAATGGCGCTCAAAATTTTGCTTTGCCTTCACCCTTCTATTTTTCCATTTTCCCTTTTATCAGTTTTCCTTTACCCTTTCCAAAACCCTATAAATTCAACCATAGCCGCATACCTCTTTCCCCATCGTTTAATTTCCTTTTCATTCTTCACGTTTACATCTTCTCGTTGAACAACCCTAATGGAGACTCTCCTAATCCAGCCGATCGATTTTCATCTGATATGTTTTTGACGGGTTAGGGTTTTTCAATTCCCCGTCAGTAGAGAAGAAGATGAAGGTTAGTATATGCTTCCGAATGTTTGATTCTAAGCATGGCCCTTCCTGATTTTTTTTTTTTATCTCATATTGATTTAAGGTATCTACAGGTCTCTAACTTTCGATTTAAGTACCGATTTTCCTCTAATTTTTTCAGCATCAATCTCTTCGCGGATGGGGGATCACCCGGATATCATGTTTCAGGTTAGGGTTTTTGAAAATCTTGATTATTACATGTTAAGTGGGCTGTTGTGGTTCAGATTACAAATACGTCTATTGAAAACGGGTTTTGCATGATAGGCTTTGTTCAACTGGTTGTGTAATTCTTCTGAGATTTGACTGATTCTTACTAATTATCCTTGAAAAATAAAAAATATTTGGTATTTCTTATGTTTGCACATGAAAAGATGCCCTTTTGGCATTGTTCGTTGTGGATTTAGGTTAATTCACATGATTTAGGTTTTTCTCCATTTCAAGTTGAAAAGTTAATTAGCGAATCAAATTGATCTTTCCCTTGGGGTAGTAAATATATCATTATAACAGGGGACATGTAATTTTTTTTTTCCAAATAATTAAAGAAAATACCGACTATTAAAAAAGTGACCTGCTTTTAACAGGTAGATGTTCCTCCACCCACATTAGTTGATTTTAGTTTACTTCTAGACCCCTGAGTTGAACAACGTTAGAAATCAAACATTGGCTATACACATGAGAACATAAGTCAGATGATTTTGATGGTTTTCATTTAATGGCTTTTATGCTTTATACAATTCGTGGCATAATTATTTTAGTTTTTCTTCTTTAAAAATGATTTGAGCAGTGTGAAAACATAGACGAGGGTTTCAAATTTGCCACTTGTAGGCTTTCAACTTTGTTAGGAACCTCTAAAATACTCCTCACAATTGATATTTGAGCTTCTAATTGCATGACTATTGCCTCATAAACACTATTACATCTATAATCTTCTACACTTCTTCATTGAATTTTATATAATTTTCAACATAATAGTATGTTCTCTGATTAAATTAGGGATTTACTTTGACTCTTGGATCCTTAGGATTGGATTAATTTTCAACTTCATAATTGATATGAGTTGTGCCCGTTTTGTAGAAATATTAGTAAATCTGGTTGTTCTCTGATTAAATTAAGAACTTTCAACATGAGCACATCTCATTAGTTAGCCACTTATGAATATGACTTATGTAGAACTTAAGATATGCACATGAAAATATACATAATTAATATGCGAGATCGTAAATGTTTGAAACGTCAACTTTTTTAAATCCATTTAACTTTCTTTTTTTCAAATAATACTACAAATGAGAAGTAAACTTCCAAGTTCTAGATCTTTGTCATACAAACAACCTTATTTCTAGACCATAATTGTGAATTTACAAGTTGAGACCGAAATTTCAGTAGTTGTGCTATTATTAGTTCATAAGTTTACCAAATAGATGAATTGGTGTCTGGTCGGTTATGCATCTATGATTTTAGTAAAATGTGAAGAAGAAGAAGGTCAGAAGTAAAAGAAAAGCCTTACGCTGTGTTTCCGAGTTTCATTAAAGGAGAGAAATGAAAAGATTTGGAAGGAAACAATTTTTAGTTGTGTTCCAGAGTTCCATTAAAGGAGAGAAAAGAAGGGAAATGAGAGGTTTTTAGCCTAAAAATCATCCTTCCAATTGGGAACACAACGTTAGTATCACTATCTGCAAGTATCAAGTTTGGTGATTCCATAGCCTATATTTTGTAATATTTTATTATTTAGTTGTTTTTTATATTTAATTTCAACCATTCTAACTTTTATGCCTATACATGTAAAATATACATAGTGTATTTGAAATGTTAATGTTATTATATTTCAATTTTAAGTTAGTATAAATATATCATATACTGATATACACAGGATTGGATTTTTAAGTTTGCCGTGTAAACTTAATTTCCAAACCTAACACATTATCTGATTCGATTTTACAAAAACCATTAACACTGAATGTGGATAATAACCGAGTGGTGCCAAGAAGAAAGTTGTGGTCAAGCTAAAAGCACCAACGGTACCAGATAATGCAATTGTAATCTAAACCAGTCCCGATAAAAAAGAGAGACAGAAATCTGAATCATTTTTGTCTAAACGAAACAAGAAACTGCAATCTTCGCTCACTTCCACATTCACTGGCCCGAGCAAGGCTGCGTGTGGTTTGAACTATGAGCCGAAAGCGAAACCGAAGAGTATTATTGATATGTCCGAAATCAGCATTACATAGATTTTATGTCCAAACGAACTCCATGTTGATAACCCATTTCTTTCCCTTTTACTTTTACTGTTTTAGAGTTTTACGTTCTACTTTCGCAGATCAATATACACAAATCCTAAAACAACTCCTCTTCCATCGCATTCGTTTTTTTTCTTATCTATAGTCTGTATGATGTGTTTCTGTTTCATGATGATTACTTTTTATTTGGGCACCCTAATCGATGATATGTTTAATCTAATTTGGGCACCCTAATCGATTACTTTTTTTTCTTATCTATAGTTGTATATATAGGGTAAAATTTGATTTGTAAAAAGGTAACGGTTTTAAAAATTAAAAAATCTAACCGTTGGGGTTAAACAGCTATCACCCACATCGAATAACCACGTGTCACGTCATTTCCTGAATCAGCTCCACGCCGGTGGAGAATCCCCGCCTCTTGAACAACACCATCCTAAACTCCGTGGACTGGCCGATGTGCCTGGCGTTGAAAAGCAACAACGCCACTTTAAAACGCCTACACCGTGTAGTCTTAAAGGTTGTGCCTTTGCCAAATCAAGTCTATTTGAAATTATATATTGTCTATGTGGTAGTCTGTATTGCAAATTACAATGTGGGTATAACATGTTGGTCCAGTGGTCAAAAGGCATGCCCTTCTTAGTGGAGACGCGGGTTCGATTCCTGCTAGGACCATTTTCGAGGGACATCTGGGTGAAAGGACGAATTGGGGCTTTAATCCCGGGTTTCGAACCTGACGGGGGTGAGGGTTTACGGATTTCATCCGGTTCCCGTGCTTCAGGGGGCACGGTCTCATATCGGTCGAGAAGTCGACCTTGGACATAACCCCAAAAAGGGTGGGTTTACATGTGAGATTCTTTGCCGTACAAATAATAAAAAAAAAAAAAAAAAAAAAAAGCAATACTGGGAGTTGTTTTCTTGCTGTTGTTATGTATCTTGGGTGTCTAGTTACTAGCTAGTCCCCATTTATGTTATTGAATTTGGATTTTGCCGTCATTGAATTGGGTGCAGTCATTTAGTTTGCGTGGCAAATTCCATTCCGTTCGATCAACATGCATATTCATAGGAAAATATTCGCATATTGATTCTCATAAAGTTTTATTTAAAAGAGTTCTTTCCTTTGCTTCCGTAAAAAGTAATGGAAGTTCATTGCTTATGGTTTAAGAGGGCACATACCATTTCCATAATAATCCTTTTAGTTCTACCCCAACCCACAAGTCGGTTGATACCTTTATCTATGTTTGTAATACGTAAGTCGGTTACGTAACCGCCTACCTCCAACATTTTCTCCCCTACTAAATCATCAATGCACCACATAAAAGGGCTCTATGTTGTTTTGGAAGTTCTCAAAGAATGTGTCCATGTACATTATCATAACTAATAAATAAAAAACTTACGAGACATATGGCATGATTCTTGGCTTCCTCACCATTAAAACTCGTAAAAACAAAATAAATGAAAAAAGGAAAAATAACATCGAACAAAAAAACAAACGTAAAATCATTGAACCATCTACATCCATTACGACGTGTTAATGCGAAGAAATTTGACCTAAACGTAAAACATAGAAAAGAATAACTAAGTCGATGTATGACCCGCGCGTTGCGACGAACCTGTCAAGCAAGTAAAAATAGACGTGCTGCGACAAACTTGTTAAACGGGAAAATATAGATGGAAAAATGTTGAACGCCACGAGCACGTTGCGGCGTGTTAGCTTGCAACATTTAAAACGGAAAACTTGTTTTATATGAAAAGTACGAGGGAACAAAGTTGAAAATAGAGTGTTGTGATTAAATTGCAAAAGATGAAAAGATTCAGATTAAAATTAAAAAAAAAAAAAACAAAAGAATTAATTTACAAAAGATGAAATCTTTGGATTATAAATAAAAGGTCAATTTTTTTCTTTTTTAAAAAACTCTCAATGCTTAAAATACAACTCTATAAAGTAACAACATGTTGCTAATTTATAGCATGGAAATTAGTATTTAGATTTTTGAAAAAGTTAATGGACGTATATTGTTAGATAAAAATAAGGAGTAAACTGCCATTTTGGTCCCTGTAGTTTGGGTACTTTTGCCTTTTAGTCCAAATCTCAAACTTTTTACATCTGAGTCCCTGTGGTTTGCATTTTGTTGCCATTTTAGTCCAAAATCCAAAAACCCTATTTTTTGACTGTTGCAACCTCCTATTTTGTCTTTTAGTTCAGGGGCATTTTGCTTTTCATTTTGCATTTTTTTAATTCAAAAATTAATATATATATATATATATATATATAGGGTTGGGCTGTATAGAAAACCCTAAATATTTAAGAAACCCGGGAAACTCAAAGCTCCCGACTTTTTTTTTTTTTTTTGAAAAAAATAACACATGTAATATACATGTTTTTAAGAGTTTTGGGCCAAAAAAATCAAAAAAGCGCCGAAGGGTTTTTTTAAAAAAAAAACAAATTTCAGCAACTTTCAGCATTTTTTGTCTAACACATGTTAGTCAACGAAGTTTTTGGAACTTGTTTATTTTTTTTTTTTTAAAAGTACTCGGCGCTTTTTTGTTTTTTTTGGCCAAAACTCTTAAAAACATGTATATTACATGTGTTATTTTTTTCAAAAAAAAAAAAAAAAGTCGGGAGCTTTGAGTTTTCAGAGTTTCCTAAGATATATAGGGTTTTTTTGTCTAGCATTACCCTATATATATATAGGTAAAGAGTACTGTACAATATTGCTTATCGTACACTACAATCTCAGCCGTCAGATCATCTTCCCGCATTTTAAAATCGCATGTTTTTTTTTATAACAATTTCGCATGTGATAATTTTTGATGAATTCGCATGTTGTTTTTTTGTACCAATTTCGCATGTGATAATTTTGATGAAATAGCATGTTGTGTTTTTTTTTTTTTTTTATAACAATTTCGCATGTGATAATTTTTGATGAATTCGAATGTTTTTTTGTACCAATTTCGCATGTGATAATTTTGATGAAATAGCATGTTTTTTTGTAAGAATTTCGCATGTGTTAAATTTTGATGAAATCGCATGTGTATAATCTCTGTGTGTGTTACTGTTCATCTTCTTCGATTGCTGGTCGATCATTGTCAGTCTTCTTCCGTTTGACCCTTACAACTCCCAAATTAGTAGTTCTTATTATCGATATCGCACCAAAAGGAACGAAGGGAGGTTGGGGAAGAAGAATTTCAAGTTTTTGAATTTGATTTAGGGTTTGATTTTGAACTATCATCGGTCAATTACAGAGATTTATGACCTCGCAATGACGTTTTTAACCTTCCTGGTATGATTTAGATATATTAAGGGGTTGTTTGGTAGCCTCTGAATGGTCATAAAGAGGCTACCTCTTAATGGAACCATTAAGAATTTTACCAATGAGAAGATAGAAGAATGTGACATGTGATGATTTACCATTCAGATGTTACCTCTTAACCATTCAGACTTGAGGTTACCTCTTATTCATTCAGAGGTTTTAAACTATTAAGAGGTAGCATCTGAATGGTCATTAAGAGGCTACCAAACAGCCCCTAAAATGATTAATTTAATCATTTAAATTAGTTTCGCCCGCGTTTGATCGATTGAAGATCGTACGGCTGAGGGCATCGCGTACATAATGTAGGATAAGAGGTATTGTACGTTAACCGACCTCTCTCTCTCTCTCTGTATATATATATATATATATGTATATGTATACACACACATACATATACACTCTGCAGATCAACCACCACCACACATACAGATACACTCTGCTCTCTTTCTCTTCTCTGAACTACCACCACACCACCACCACCCCCACCACCGCATCATCCCCACCACCACCATCCCACTGCCGCCAACACCACCATCCCCGTGAACTCTCTCTCTAAAACCTGCACACACACTCTCTCTTTCTCTCTCCAAACACCCATCTCTCTCTTCTCTCTCTCTCCTCTCTGTCGAACACCACCACTGTGAACTCCACCACCGCCACCACCACAAACTGCCAGAGCCCACCCCAGCCCGACTCAGCTCGTTTACATCCCTAAATTGACTTGTATACACCGAATTCAACAAGTATGGAGTCTAATTCCTATTTTATCCAACAAAAATTCAATCAAAACACATCATATTAACCACAAACATTACCGGAAGAGCAGAATCAGTCGCCTGAAACTTCCCAAGCCGTCGCTTAAAATCAACAGGATTAAGAGCAGCAGCCACAACCTTAACCAACACATGGTCATCATTGACACTAGGATAAGTCTGCTGCTGAGTTTCTTTCTAGTTAGGGTTTTATTTGGGGATGATGATGATTTATTTGGGGAAACTTCGAACCTCCTTCATCAGCATCAATCAATCAGTTGTTCATCTTCATCATCGACAACTTCAGCGATTCATCATCATAACCAAAAACCTCAGTCATCGATCATCATCAATTTCACCAACACTGTCGTCGTAGCGGCGGAGCCGCCGTCGTCGGAGTTCCTTTTTCTCTCCTCTCTCTCTCTGATCTCCTAAACATACGTGTGTGTAGGCCTGAAATCGGAGTGTCGGCTGTCACCGGAAATGGCATTGGTCGCCGGTAAACGAGGAAGGAGGTGTGGGTGTGACTGTTGGATGGGAAGACGCCGGAGTGGCGGTGGTGAGAAGGGGGAGGAGGTGGTGGTGGTGCTACAGAGAGAGAGAAGAGAGAGAGAGGGAGGAGGTGGTGGTGGTGCTATAGAGAGAGAGAGAAAAGAGAGAGAGAGAGAGAGCTGATTATTTTGATCTGGGTCTTCATATTTACAACAAATGAAATTTAAAAAATGACCAAAATGCCCCTGCACTAAAGGACAAAATAATCAGTTTTCAACAGTCAAAATAGAGGGTTTTTGGATTTTGGACCAAAATTACTCTACAAAAGATCAAAATTACTCTACAGTTTTTTGATAAACTTGCAAGGTAATTTTGATTCACTTGTAAAAGTAATTTTGATGTAATTACTCTACAAAAGATTAAAATTACTCTAAAAGAGTAATTTTACAAAATTACTCTACAAAAGATCAAAATTACTCTACAAGAGTAATTTTGATAGTTACTTATAATTACAAAAATGACATCGTGCTTTTTTATCTTTTCCTTCCGTTCGTACGTTTAGTACGTTTAGTTTATTTTTATTTGATCTTTATCCTAAAAATATAACTTTTTTTTTTTGAATGGCCCTAAAAATATAAATGAATAAAGGGTTTCACGTGATCAAGCCTTAAAAGGCCTTAAGGGACTGTAGTCACCGTACGCTAAACATTATTCGCACGGTTACTTGTTAAGGGATTAGTGTCAAGTGTGAACAGGGAACCTTTTGAGATGAGTATAGGACAAGACATCGAATATAAGAAAATACACTGTTATATATTCTTCCTTCTTCTTCATGAAAAACTCACATCAGCTTTCACTTACCTCACATTTCCTTCACTTTCTCATAATCTCCCTCTCTTCCGTACACCGATGGCTGGAGAACTCATCTCCGGAGGAATCAAAAACTCTACTTTACCAGAGAGCTCTGTACCGCACGGTGAGCCGAATGAACTCTTCGTGCTTCCGGTGGAGGATCCCGCAAAGACAGTGAGGCTGTTAACGAGTTTAAACGTCCAGAAAGAACAAGGAGAAACGTCACACTCCCCGGTTTTCTCCTCCATGGACCACCGTCCGTTGACAAAGACTTTCTCCTTAGAAACCACCCCATCTCTCCTACAAGTCAGCCGCCAGCTTGTTTCACCTCAGCCCATTACGGATGTTCTTACAAATGATCAAGACGACCAATCGCCAAGGGCTAATCCACACCATAATCGGTGAGATTAAATCCGTCTCTATCATCATCACTCATCGTACTCCTGATATTTGTTGATTATTAATATTCAAAATGTATACTGAATAGCGGTTGGTTCACTGTTAGCCTAAAAAAAGTGTTTAAACTAGAAAGCAATGAGAAAAGCATTTATGGTCAACGGTAGTCGTGTCAATTTACTAGTTCCCTTCATTAACTTTTAGATTCTTGGTTTGATTCCCTTTTCCTAGATTAGATTTTTGAGTTTCCTATTATTGATTAATGAAGATGATTCTGTTAGTGACACGATAATTCTCCAGTTGTCCATTACTGATCCAAATTTGTTATTCTAAAATAACTTTAAATGTACATATATTTTTTTATACGAAATTATTTTTATAAAAAAATCTATCATAAAGTCGAGCTTTTTTTTTTGTCTTTAATATAAACACGTGATGTACTTTTTATAATTTTTTTTAAAAGAGTATAATCACTCTTTGCATATAATTTTGTTGTTACACTTTAACACGATGTTAATGTAGAACATCATAGTTCTATGTGTAGTTATCTAGACCTGAGCATATATCAATACTGAGTTAATTAATGTATCATGACACACTTACATGTACATTTATTTAGACCTAGACACATGTCAACATTGTGTTAATATATAGCATCACATGTAAGTATACGCATACTGGAATTATACTTTTTTAACTAAAAAAGCATATTAATAGGTATTTATATTAAAAAGAAAAAAAAAAGCCCAGCATTATATTTTTTTTTAAAATGTGGTATAAAAAGTCATGCATATTTAAAAAATTGGTGAAACATGAAAAACATAAACAATGATAGATTATATCAACTTTACCCTTCCACCCACTTTATTAAATTGTCATTCAATTAATTATAGCCATTAAATTAATGTCAACAAGGATCAAGATTGTTTCCTATGTTTTCTTGGGTTAAAAATATTGTGTAATTAATCATACTCCTATCTTAATAATTGAATTTTTACTAAAATTATTTTCTAATTACATCATACTTTATATTCTAACTTTTTTTTTTTTGAAAAGAGAACTTCATTAAAAAACACACCTTCGACCCAAACGGGCAAAAGGCCAAACAACACAAACACCCCCGACCCAAACGGGCAAAGGGCAACATATTACAACATATACATAGGATATTTACACCAATCACCCCAACTAATATAATTATAAGACGTTCTATTGTTAAACCAAGCATACCCTCTCGACTTGATCTCCCTCACAATCTCATGCGGACTACGACTGATTTGATTGAAAACCAACTCGTTCATACCTTTTCAAATGCTCCAACACGAGATAATCACCAACCCTTGAATGATTTCCTTAGCCTTCTTTCCGACTTGAGAATAGTTATGAATATCCAGAATGTCTTTGAAATCGAAAATAAAAATCGGAGGGATTTTGCACCAAACACTTATCTCTGCCCAAACTCGAGTCGCCATAGAACACGCCGAAAAAAGATGCTCCACCGTTTCCTCAAACTCGTTACAAAAAGGGCACATAACCGATGTAATGTCCACATTCCTTCTTCTTAAATTCACTCTCGTAGCAAGTCTATCTAAGTTACCTCTCCAAGCCACTATGTTGCATTTAATCGGCACCCATTTGCACCAATCGAAATTAGGAAGCTGACTATTACCCCTTTCAGCAATCAATGCCTTTTTTACAGCCTTCACCGAAAAACCTTCTTTGCTATCTTCCAACCAGGCCCACCTATCCTTAGAATTGTTGAGCGTCACCTTATTAAGGGTCTCTATGCATTCCTGCCACTCCTTTAGCTCCACGACCGACTTAGGCAGTCTAGACCAGTTCCATGTAAACCCACCATTTCCTCTGTTCATCTCCATTCTATCTGCTACCCTGCAAGTTTTAAACAGATCCAACCACTTTGACTGCCTAGCTAGTTAATAAAATTGGTTAGCTGGCACATTAAATCTAGTCTTGATTTTTTATCTCTTTATCTTAAATCATACAATCAATTAAACTCTTTACGCCGTTCAAAAAACAATTAAACCCCTCATCATTGAGTTGATGGTTCGATGAGAAAAACAAAGCCTCTAGAAGCACCTAACTAAAGAGTTTTTGGATTCAAGACTCACAATAAGTAAAAATGAAATTTATCGTTAAAAAAAAATGAAATCGTTCACTATTTCTCTTTCATTCTTAAAATGAATTAGTAATCATTTAGAAAAATTCTATTTATTTATAAATAATTAATTTGAATAGTTAACAAAATATCATATATAATCATTTAGAAAGCTATATTTATTTTTATAGTGGGGTTCAAATGATATTTTTTTAAGTATAGAAATAATAAGTTTTAAAGCAATAAAATGTTTTATTTAGAGGGTGTTTAGGATTGCTTGTTTAGCTCTAAAAGTGTTTTTTTTTTTGTTAAAAGTGCTTATTAACTTATGACTTTTTTAAAAGACGTTTTTAAAAAAAGTGTTTGGATTAGCAATTGTGGTAGGAAAAGTAAAATGACTATAAAGGATATGATAATTTCCATATTTAGTTGTTATTTTAAAGGGTGAGGTTAGATTGGTAATTTTATGTTTAAAAAGCCAAAACTCATTTTAAAAGCCAGGTTTTTGTGCATTTTGAAAAACAATTTTTTACTCTTTCTCAAAAAGCCAAAACGAAAACCACTTTATCATTGTCAAACATTTTTTTAACTTATTGGCTTTTTCAAAAAGCCAATAAGTCAATAAGTCATTTACAAACTCAATCCCAAACACCCTCTTAATATGTGTACTTAATGTTATTATAAGGGCATATAAATAAATTTACAATTTTAATTAATTTATTATATTTTTCTAAATTAGCTAATTAATTAAACTTATAATTCATTTTTAAAAGAGTAAAATAAGGTTTGACCATGTTTGCGACTTTCATCCCTGAGGTGTCATTTTTATCCAAAAAGAGTAAAAGTCGTTTTGGATGAATCCAAAAAAAGTAAAAGTCGTTTTGGATGAAACATGCAAATGTACCAAAACCTCGGAGAGGATTTTGACAATTTACTCTTTTTAAAATATATTCTTTCAAGACAACCTAATTTATCGTGAAGGATGATATCCGATAGGTGTAGGATAAAAATACTTGTGAGAATTTTATGTTTTTTTTGGGTAATATCTAAAGAATTATTGTATTTACTAAGAGGTGCTTTAGAGTTGGGTGTAATTTTTATGAATAGAATCTTTAGGATAAATACATTAGTACTTACATTCTATTCTGTTCTATTTTATTGGATTTGAAGTACCACACCAATTAACCACATTCTAGGATGTCCTCTTAGAAAAGAGTGGAAATTCTAGAGATGGGATAGTTTGACTTGGGGGAACTTTTGACAACATGTTGACGTGTGTACTTAAAGTTATCAATGCGGATTCGGGATTTATTTGTTCAGGGCGATCGAAGGCATTGGTGGAGCATCTTGGTGGCCCGGCCCTTCCCGATTTTCGCTCGTAGTTTTAGGTTTATTGAAAATTTCTGATATTTTTAGTGTAAAATATTTGATTTTTAAGAGTCCGGCCCCTACTTATTTGGATTTCGATAGTCCGACCTTCACTGATTTTTTCGTTCAAGCTCCACCACTAATAGAAAGGTTTAATCGAACTTTGAAGGACGTGCCTACAAATTACACTATTTTTTAAGGGTTTAACGTGTCATCTTTATATCTTCCTTAAATATATTTAACATATATGTTTTTGTTTTGTTGTTTGTTATAGGCTTGTTGGATCCTCAAAAATCTTGCAATTTATGCTTAATGCTACTCTTGTCATCATGTATGCACCACTCGTATCACTCGTTCAACTCATGTTTCAACACGAGGAACACTCGGTTTTCAAGACCCATGGTTCGTTTATGATAATGTCCGTGGTTGCGTTAACCATAGCTACACTCAGTTCCGGCCTTTTATTCTATATTAATGATAATATAGAAAGCCAAACCAGGAAGCATTTCAGCCTTGTCCATTACATGATCTTGAAAAGTGTGTTTTGCTTCTCTGGAATGCTTGCACCTCTTTCGCTTTTGTTGGTGTTGTTCATTCGAGATCGGGAACACCATTGGATTGGGTACTCAATCATATGTGCGTTGTTTGGAGTTGGGGTTGCTTCTAACTTTTTTGTCTACATCAAGTTGCGTGGAAAGAAGAACAATGCGGCTAATCAAATGGTTTAAGACCATCGTAAGTGAAAAATACTTATGATGAGGCTGGATTCAGTTATACAAATACGACAAGAACTGATTTATTTCCTTTTCAATTTCAAAAACTAAACAGAAAAGCATATAGTTGAACGATGGTAAACACCTTACTTTGACAATTAATTGATAATAATATTCAATCGCTGTCTTGTATTTCCCTTTGTACTTGGCGTGTTGACTGTTGATGTAGTCGACGTTAATCTTGAATTAAAGAGATAAAGATAAAACAAGTTATAGATAATTATGTTGAATTATTTATTGAGTCTTTATATCAGGGCCAAAAACGAAATAGGGCCCGTAAATTTTTACGACGATGGTGGTTGAGAGGAAGTGAGATGATAACTGTAGCGTTAATTGATATTTTGATCCTTTCAAAAAAAAATTGATATTTTGACCCTTCAAAGTTTAAAGAAAAATAGAAGCAAAAAAGGAAACGTGGCCATATGATCTATTCTTTGTGTGGCGGCGGTTCAGCGAAGTTTGTTGATGCTGTTATTAGGGTAAATTAGATGATGTAGACAGGGAAATATAGACTTGGGCTGGGGTGGGGATGGCTTATTTGTTTGTTATTTTATCTGGGCTTGTAAAATGTTTAAGGTTAATTTGTAGCCCAATTCATAACCAAATAAAAACTAGTCTCTTTTTTTTGTAGCTTTTTACCTGGCTTTTGTTTCAAGATGTTATTATTCTATTTAATCCTTTTATCATCACTTCTATTTAATATATGGATTATGATCAAATACAAAGGACAACATAAATAAGAAAGGTAAGAAGAATTTGAGTCCATTGATCTTAGATTTGGAGGGATGAGATTAATTTAAGGGAAAAGAAAAGAATGAAAGGGTATAAAAGGAATTTAATATGTATTTACTTTCTCTCTCTCCACATGCAAGACACATGTCAATTCCCCTATTAATTTAAAGCGTCTATTACTTTTTCATACGACATTTGTTTTTAAAAAAAATTCACCATAATAACGAGCGTTTTTTATCTTTAATATGAGTATGATATTGTTATATAAAAATAAAATAAAAATTTTCATTTTTACTAGGTTTTCTTTGTATTGTGTTAAAGGTTCTGGTCATTGTGTCTTTCAACTGGGTGTTGGTCTTTACGTTTTTACTAAGGTTTCTATACATTGTGTTATTATCAAAACTTATAACACAATGTTAATTTGGCATATGTCCATTGCATTCTTATCAGAACCTATGACACCATGTATGACACAATGAATATAGTGTTGTATTTGGGTTTCCTATACATTGTGTTATAGGTTCCAGTCATTGTGTTTATTATGCTATCGATTGTGTTTTAATCTGTTGTCCATTGTGTTTTTTGTTTTGTTGCGCATTGTGTTTTAATCCGATGTCCATTGTGTTTTAGCCTGTTGTCCATTGTGTCTTTTATCTGTTGTCATCAATTGTGTCTTTAGTTTGATACTCATTGTGTTTAATTTGTTATCCATTGTGTCTTTTATATGTTGTCATCGATTGTGTTTTTGGTCTACTTTCTATTGTGTTTTTAGTTTGATTGTGTTTTATCTGTTGTCCATCGTGTCTTTTTGTGTTTAGTCTGTTGTCCATTGTGTCTTTTATCTGTTGTGATCGATTGTGTTTATGGTCTACTTTCCATTGTGTTTTTAGTTTGATCGTGTCTTTTATCTGTTGTCCATTGTAAGACCCATTCTAATTTAAACATTTCATTAACATTAAAGTAAGCATTTTAAAACAAAAATGCCACTTACTAAAAACTTTTACATCATAAGTATTCACACTTGTTTAAAACGTTCAAAAACTTAGTTATAATTATAAGTGTTTACATAATTCACTTTTAACAAAACAAAATCAACACAGAAGCTTCATTTAGTATGTTCAGTTCTTGTTCGTCGCTTGATCTTCATCCGGAGACTTATAATATTCACCTATAATTAAAACCACTACAAACATTAGTTATAATGGTTTTATAATGCATCAAACCAAGTTACTAAGTAAAAAATAACAAACAAAACAATTTTTCGAGGTTTTTATGCCCGTCACGTGTCGCGATGGGGTTAACCTTTCTTGTCGCGTGCTGCGAGAGGCGTCGCGTGACGCGACCATAATCCCCCTTGGTCGTCGCGTGACGCCAAGGTCCATTTTCGACAGAATGTTTCTTAAATTGGAGTTGCATATGCCAAGATCTAAAATTTTCTCAAGTATGACTCATAAACTTACATATCTTTCTAAATCCTTATCCGATTTACACAATTCTTGTTTCTATGCTGGTTATGGGTAAAAAGACTAAAATACCCTTAGGTGACAAGATTTAACAAGAAAATCTAACTGGGTTAAACCTAAAGGACAAAACTTGCAACAAAATTTATTGTAAAGGGCAAAACTTGTCAAAATTCGTTAAATATGACACCGCCTGATAAGTGGTATTAAGATAAAGGACAAAAAACTTGTAATTTTTCATTGAGTTAACTGCCATTTTCGTCCCTGTGGTTTGGTCACTTTGGCCATTTCAGTCCATTTTTCAAAAATGCGCCATTTTCCTCCCCGACGTTCTGGAAAGGTGCCATTTCAGTCCAAAAATCATAACCCAGTTAAGTCGGTTTGTAAACAAGGACTGATTGTGTAAATTTGTAACATAAAGGACCATTTAAGTAAAATGTATAAATATTAATATAATTATAAAATATAATAATATATATATATATAATGTATACACACCGGGAGAGGGAACCGGAGCTCCGGTGGTCACCACCGCCGTCGGAACCGGAGCTCCGGTGGTCACCACCGCCGCCGCCGGAACCCGTGTTCGCCGACCACCAACGTACGATCCTCGACGCCGACGTCGCTACCTGCAACAACTCCGACGAACCACCTCCGACACATTTCAATAACCACCTCTGTTCTCCACCATAACCACCACCCTCCTTAAATTCCGTCATCATCTCCGACTGTTTTCAACACATCACCACACCATCACCTTCAACTTGTTCGACCACATTCTCCTACCACTGTTCCGGTCACTCGAACCTAACCTCCTGTCAACATTTTCTTCACCGTTCAAGGTCGTACATCATCTTCATCTCCGGTCATCATCTCTGTTTTTCTCCGTCATCATCCTCACCGTTCAACCTCGTCGTTCTTCGTCTCGGTCTGTATCTCCATCATTCATCGTCTCACCACTGAGTCCTCTGATCACCTCCGACCACCGTATCACCGGCGAACCACCATTCCGTTCCATTATTACCATTCTCTGCCGACCACCATCATCTTCCGATCACCTTTCTTTTCAACCACCTCAGGTCACCATCAACCACCGCACATCCACCACAACCTGCATCTCCACCTCCGACGTTCATCATCGTCAACCGCCGTCCTCCTCCGACCAACACCTTCGTCATCACCATCTTATCATCGTCATCACCATAACGACGAGAGAGAGAGAGAGAGAGAGAGAGAGAGAGAGAGAGAGAGAGGGAGGCGGCAGTGGTGATGAAGGTCTGATGATGATGATGAAGATCGCGATGATGATGATGAAGGTCGATGATGATCGATGATGATGATAACATATGATGACGATGACGACGTTGATGGTGGTGGTTCCGGTGGCGGTGGTGACCACCGGAGCTCCGGTTCCCTCTCCCGGTGTGTATACATTATATATATATATTATATTTTATAATTATATTAATATTTATACATTTTACTTAAATGGTCCTTTATGTTACAAATTTACACAACCAGTCCTTATTTACAAACCGACTTAACTGGGTTATGATTTTTGGACTGAAATGGCACCTTTCCAGAACGTCGGGGAGGAAAATGACGCATTTTTTAAAAATGGACTGAAATGGCCAAAGTGACCAAACCACAGGGACGAAAATGGCAGTTAACTTTTTTCATTAAATATTTTAACTAATTACGTGATTATTTTTACTCAAATCGGTATACAAACTATAAAACCCTTGCAGACGCTGGTATCTCGACATTTGAAACCCTAAATATTCATCGATAGGCAGCTAGCTGAAAGTTTCAATTGAAGCTCATACATCAAGGTATGCACACCTGTGTTTCTCATATAGTTATCGATGTATGATGCCCTTTTGGTTCATCAATAGGTTGATAATATGAGAGACTGTGTTTTTATATGAATTGGGGATTCTGTTAATAACAGTAACACCTTTTATTGTATTGATAATATATGAGACTCTGTATTTTGGAATGAAATTTCAAATTCAACCGATTATCCTTATTGTTACTGTTTTGCATTAATTTTTCACATTAAATTTTGTAGGGAAAAAGTGGAAAACCATTGTTTTTTTATAGTATTGTATGATTGTATCAGCTACCGTTTTCAAATATTGGGTTATGCTGCCCGTATACAATAACCTTACACGACAAATATTGGGTCGCATAATGCTACGGCACATATAGATGGAGAAAATATTAGGTCGTAATATAATGTTATACGGCTCGTATAGATACGGGTTATATTGCTCGTATACATGGAGACAAAAAAAACATTCTCTAACGTTTTTTTGTGCAACATTCTTCTATACGACCCGTATAACTCTATACGGGTCGTATAACGTTATATGGTTCGTATAACTCTATATGGGTCGTATAGATGTAGGGGTGTGAAAACAAGATTTTAGGGGTGTGGGAAGAGTGGGAGCCATTTGTAATATTTGGGTTGCAATGTTTTTTACTTTTGATACCGTCTTTTTTTATTTTTTTACAAAGTTATATAATGTGACTATTACATGTGTTTGACAGATACATTTTCTTGTTGAGCCAGTTTTCATCAGCTGCTTCTCTTATGGCCACAAGTAAGTTAACTTTTTGATCGGATTACTTGTAAAGTTAGCGGTTGTTTGGTTTTACGTTAACTGTATTTTCATTGTACAAATATTGTGTGTGAATATATTAGATTATAGGAATCATAAAAAAGCTGTGTTGAATCATCATTAGGATGCCTGCAGAGAGAGACTTTAAATATTATATCTATTAAGTTTATTTTGCCTGTTTTTTTGCTTTCTGAAAATAACATACTAGTCATTATAATGAGGACATCTTCATCGATTATAATAGAAAACGTGTCATATTAGACCTTTGGAAATAATGAAACCTAGATTTTTAAATTAACTTGCACTTATCATCAGTTTATTAGTAGAAAGCGTAAAATGCCATTTTCGTCCCTGAGGTTAGACCAGTTTTGCGACTTTCATCCAAAGGTTTGTTTTTCCGCATCTGGATCCAAAAGGTTTGAAATCTTACCATTTTCATCTGACTCGTTAATTCCATCCATTTTTTTTCGTCAAGTCAGGGGTATTTTCGTCTTTTTTGTTAACTTAAATGGCAATTCAGTATTTTAAATACTTGTACATTATGCCAAATGCGTGTACATAAAGTGAAAAAGACCGAATTGCCCTTTAAATTAACAAAAAAAGACGAAATACCCCTGACTTAACTGAGAAAATGGATGGAGTTGACGAGTCGGATGAAAATGTCAAGATTTCAAACATTTGGATGAAAGTCGCAAAACTGGTCAAACCTCAAGGACGAAAATGGCATTTTAATCTGGTAGAAAACATTGTCGAGAAACATATATTATGTAAAATTATTACAACTCAGTGCAGATGCAATAAATTTGCTATGTGTAGCCTTTATTTATTCCTTAATTTGTATCCTGATGATGCGTGCATATTGTTCACAGGACTTCAGTTTGAGAATTCATGTGAAATTGGCGTGTTCTCAAAGCTAACAAATGCTTACTGTTTGGTAGCAATTGGTGGCTCTGAAAATTTCTACAGGTTTATTCTTGTGATTCGTGTTATATGAATATATAATATACTGTATGCGATTAAAGAACATGTTACAAGCATATTTGAATATTTGTTTTGCAGCACATTTGAGTCTGAACTAGCAGACGTTATTCCTGTGGTTAAGACCTCTATTGGTGGCACGAGAATCATTGGACGTCTTTGCATTGGTAAAAGATTCTACAAGCTTTTGTAATTTAGATTATTATTATTATTATTATTATTATTATTATTATTATCATTATTATTATTATTATTATCATTATTATTATTATTTTTACACGGGTTCTAAATTATCTGTTATAGGTAACAAAAATGGGCTTCTTTTGCCTCATACTACTACTGATCAAGGTAAACTCGTAAACTTTCATTTCATTTTTTTTTTGAATTTAGCATTTGATTTGTAGCTTTTAGGTATGGGTGAAAATCATGAACCATTATTAAAAGATTGGGTTGATTTGGGCAAAAATAAATTGTATATTGGGTAGTCAACAGGTCAATATGAGTCTACTCAAATTCGTCAACCGGGTCAAAACGGGCAATTGTTATAGAACTTGTTTACTTAAAAAGAGTCTAAATGGGTCAATATCACACATGAACATTAGTTTGTGCTCATTTGTGTTAAGAAATATATGTGTTCACGAACTGTTCATGAACATTACCGAACGAGATTTTATGTTCGTGTTCGTTTGTTAAGGCAATACACTTGTTTGTTTGTGTTTGTTTATTTTAGGCAGCGAACGAATGCGAATGTTGATGAACACACATGAGCACAAACTAATGTTCATGAACACAAATGGAACTAAACAAACACAAACAAGCTTTCATGAACATAATATATAATACCCGACACGTATTAAATGTTTTATTTGTCGCGATTTTCAAATATTTAAATAAAATATAAAAACTAAAAACACCAATGAACTATCGAACAAAAACGAACACGTTAACGAACGTTCACGAACATAAATGAACAGACACAGCCTCTGTTCATGTTTGTTCATTTAACTAAACGAACGAAATTTCTTGTCCGTGTTCGTTTGTTTAATAAACGAACGAACACAAACGAATTTCCCGCCGAACGGTTCACGAATTGTTCGCCGAACGTTTGGTTTGTTTGCAGCCCTAATGGCATGTGCGACAAATATAACTGTGATAACCATAAAAGTAGAAAACAATTTATTGATGATTTGCTTGCATGCGTGATTTCAGAGCTTCAACACTTGAGAAACAGTCTGCCCGATGCAGTTGTGGTTCAACGCATTGATGAACGACTATCTGCCCTTGGAAATTGCATAGCGTGCAATGACCATGTTGCCCTCACTCATACCGATCTTGATAGGGTAAACATCAATATATACTTTTAATGATATTATTTATACATGATGGTAACATACTTATATATGTATAATTAGGAAACCGAGGAAATGATAGCCGATGTTCTCGGTGTAGAAGTTTTCCGGCAAACAATTGCCGGTAATATCCTTGTGGGCAGCTATTGTGCCTTTTCAAATAGAGGTGGCATGGTAAGAACGTTATGATCTATACTATAAATGATAGGTCGACCCGAAACACTTTCCAAATTTCATAAATAAAAGAGATAATTTTAAAATGAGAAAAATGCCCGGATAGTCCTTGTGGGTTGCCCAAATTTCACCTGTAGACCCCAACTTTCTAAAATTACACTCTTGTTCCCTCTGGTTTGTCTAGTTACTCGGATAGTCCCTGAAGCGGATGAAGGGTAGTTTTATCCGCTTCAGGGACTATCCGAGTAACAACTAATCAAACCACCGGGAACAAGAGTGTGATTTTAGAAAGTTGGGGACTACAGGTGAAATTTGGGCAAACCACAAGGACTATCCGGGAATTTTTCTCATTGTAAAAAATAATATGATATTTTTTTTGTTTTACTTGTATGGCCCGCTAGAAATAAAACATACCCTGAATCAACATGTGATCACAGGTGCACCCACATACTTCTATTGAAGACTTGGATGAGCTGTCAACCCTGCTTCAGGTTCCCTTGGTGGCGGGGACCGTTAACCGTGGTAGCGAAGTGATTGCTGCGGGCCTAACTGTTAACGATTGGACCGCGTTTTGCGGGTCAGATACTACTGCAACGGAATTGTCTGTGATTGAGAGTGTTTTCAAGCTTAGAGAAGCTCAGCCCAGTGCTATTGTGGATGAGATGAGAAAGTCGTTGATCGATACCTATGTCTGATAAGTATTGAGTTCTATGTTTGTCGTTGATTATAAGTCAACACTAACTCTGTGTTTTTTGTTTCAACTTTTTTTTTTGTTTTGTTTTATGTTTGGTTTTGCTACTTTTTTTATGTTAGGAACTTGTTGGAAGGCTCTTTAAAAGTAGCATTTTTGAAATTGTTATGTTGAAAACATTGTTTATAGATATGCCCTTGTCGTTTCATATATTGAGGTTCTTGAATGGATGAAAGGAAGGTCCGAAAGTTCTAGAAAAAAACATGGGATAACAATAATAATGATATACGGATGAGCAGAGGGTACTAAAATCAAATAGGTACCGTGGTACTGGAAATACGTAGTACTCATTTTTTGTGTTTTTTGGAATCGGTACTTTCGGTTCGTTACAGATATTTATGCTTTTTTTTTTTTACCTTTAAATACTATACCGGTACAACACTGGTACTGGTAATATTTTTTACGATTTTTAAGATCGGTGCTTTTGGTACCAAACTCACCCTATTTTAAAATGAGCTTCACAATCACATATTCGACATCTTAATTTTTCTTTTTCCTTTTTGGCTCTTGTTCGGTTTGTATTCATATCTCAAGGACATCAAAGTGATTTTTATTTACGCGATTAACATATGAATGACCTATGTGTTATTTTTACTATACACATAGCCTACTGTTTTTACTTTTATAGTAGGAATGAATTTACCAGTTTTGAGTTTTGATATGAATAGATTGGCATTCAGACGAAATTCTGTTTTATGTTATTATTTAACTGGGTTTGAACCCTGTGTATTATACGGGCTGCATAAATATAATTTTATATAATAAATAATAAAAAATACATCTTTAAAAATACTCGTGTATTGCACGTGTTGAATAATAAGCAATATTTAAATAACATATACGTATTCCTATTTCGAATATTTGAGTTTGATGTTTAACCAAATATTTTTTTTAATAAGATGCTAATTTATAAATTTTGAATGAATAATTGTATTCGAAACTTTGCTTATACTTACATTGAATAATACATTAAAAAATAATATCCGGCATAAATTTAGAAGTTAAAAAGTTAGTTTGTATGTAGCAAAATGAATAATGAAAAATTAAAAAGATATGGAAATAAAAATATTCAATGATATTAAAACAATTATTTATCATTATCTAAATTTTTGTTTAAAATTATTTATAGAAAAACAAATATTTATTCTTGTCTAATTTTTGTTTGAAATTATTATTATTATTATTATTTAATATGATCATTATCTAAATTTTTGTTTAAAATTATTTATACAAAAACAAATATTTATTCTTATCTAATTTTTGTTTGAAATTATTATTATTATTATTATTATTATTATTATTATTATTATTATTATTATTATGTGAGAAAGCACCAGAAAGTGACACGTGTCCAAAAAAGATTTTCATTTATTAGTACTAGTAGGGTGCCCGCGCGATGCGGCGGGAGCGACACTTTGCATTGCGGCATTCATTTCTGGTAGTTTTCTTGTTCGTATAATATTTATTGTAGCATCATCGTGGTAGATATACGTCATAAGCGAAGTTATTGATAAGTCAATTTCATTGTGGCATGCATGGTTCGTTCGGTTTAGCTATTATCGTCAACTGAAGCTGATATTGAAGTCATTTGTTAGACTACTTATTAACCAATCGGTTTTCGGTTAATTAGTTCGGTTCTTTTAATTTTGGTTAATATCTAAAACATCACTTCGGCTAAAAAATTTTCTTAAAAATACATGAATTTAAGGTATAAATACATGAAATAGAATAATAAATACATCAAATGAAGAAATACATGAACTGCGGGTGTAAATAGCTAGAAATATATGAAAATATAAAATGTTCGGTTCGGTTAATTTTAGTTAAACAGGGGTACAAATAAATTTGTTATCTACTTTTGGTTAATGCGGTTTTCGGTTAGTCGGTTTTCAGTTGATTCGGTTTTTTGTTGATTTCAGTTCAATTTCGTCTGTTTTCAGTTTTGTCTTGTCTGTTTTAGGTTTGTTTTCGCTTAACAATTCAGTTGTTGCCACTGTTAATCACGTAACACACATCCCGACCCGATTAGGGCTGACGTGTCACAAAATACAGTAATCCGATATATTTTTAAAACTTAACTAAGTAAAATATTAACTCCAAAGCTTAAAATCTAAAACCACACAATGAGCTTAAGAGAAAACAAAAGTATCTAAAATCAGATAGTTTGGCATTTAATTCATCATCGACATTGATGGACTTGGCATCTTGGTGCACCACTTTTGGCTCAATGGCCCCATGCAAATATGAGAGCCTGCAAAAAAATTACGTTATGAGCTAATGCCAAAAATCTAAGTAGATTATCTAAAAGAATATTTTTCATTTTACAGATATTCAGAAAAAAGATTGTCACATACGCCTCTGTGATACCAAAGATAACTTTTATGCGAGCCTCCCAAATAAGATATCCATGTCAATAACAGAATGGCTAAAAACTAAGTAGATTACTGAAAAGAACACTACAGATTGGCTAAAAACATCATCTTTTTCGAGAGCTTATGCTTCACCAGTAACTGTACATTACATAGAGCCCTATATGGTCCGAATGACATCCATTGGAGAAATGTATGGGAGCATCCATTGGAGAAATGTATGGGAGCAGAAAATAAGACAAAATGAAGAAGGCTACCTTTTTGTAACATGGTCTGAATTCTCTTGTTTTTGTATGAACTCTATAGCCTCATCTAGCCTTCTTAAATAAAAGTAGGATTTAATGATAATATGTGATCTCCGTGGCCTAGAAGAAGAGCTTGGGGATGTATCTGCTTTATCAGCTGTAAGAGTCTAAATCACCACTTCATACCTCCTCAACTACAAAATCAGATAGAAACTCAAAGCACATTCCAAGTCTTCAGAAGTGCGTCTTTGTAAAAGATCAATACATTGCTCAATACCGGCCAGCACTTTCTGGTAAGTAAAAAAACACAAATAAGGTTAATTTAACAGTATTTGGTTTCTTCTGTTAGTGAGAAAAGTTAAAAGTTCTAAATTAACTATTAAGTTTTTGTCAACTAATTATCATACATCTTTATCCCGCACGTAACAATGGGTGGGAAATCTATCATCACCATAAGAAACGAAAACTAAAACATAAAATGGTGAAAGTGGAACTTGGAAGACAAAAAGTGCAAAATTTGCAGCTATGCCTAGCTAAAAGGGTGGATTAGATCGGGTAGGACGACGAGTCAAAATGGGTTCAGGCTTCTCATTATTTCTGAAAAATAAACAAACAAATTATGTATATACTAATTAATTAACCAAATCGCTCAATATTTTAATGAATTAAATCTAAAATCATTGAAGCAAAATAAAATCTGGAGAAGACAAACCTGACGTATTCAATTCCTTCTTAGAAAGAGTTACAATGATCCTTGAAACATGCTTTTCGGTTTCTAGACTGTAAAAGCACAAAACTTTAATAAAATTAAACAATAATCATATTTTTATGAAATGCGAAATATTCGCCACTCTCATGCAAAATCAAAGACCATTCATTTTTTATAGATCTTACGGTAGTAAGCCCTCCTCTAGTTGTTCCCATGTATCAGTTATGTCCTTCACTCCTTTGATCCAACGGTTATAAATTTATGAAGACCAACAACTCTCCTCTGAGATATAACTAAGATTCATAGTCGGATATCCATAATATAACACTATATAGTGGAAGAATAAAGATGTGAAGAATTATACCTTTTTTCTGCTGCATAATATAAAAAAGAAATAGAGGATTGCATTCATTACCTCTTCAATTGAACAAAAACAAATGAATAAAACTGGCAGAGTTCAAGGTTGCATAGCGGGTCTGTGCGTGTTGCGAAAAGCAAGACCTTATCACTAATTTCAACAAAGTGTATGAGCTCTATAGCATTGTTGATAGCTTTTACAAGTAATACTACTATAGGAACAAGACAAGACTAAAGAGCTGAATCTTATAGTCAAAGTTGTAGTGTTAGGAGGAGGATCTAACGTATAAAAAACCATCACAATCTCAAACCCAAGAAAATCTAAAATACATCTAATAGTTCCACCATGCGGAAGACCATGAGTCGGAAACCTTGTTTTGATCCCATCTAAAGGACATTAGAAAGTAGCAGCAATAACCCTACGCATACAAGAAAAATCATAAAAAATCAATAATCAACGACAATACCTCAAATCAAATGCTAAACCAAAAGGCAATTTTAAACACCAACCTCTGATTCATTAATTATCTAATTAAAAAAAATAAAAGATCAAATGTAGAAAACAACCCAGAAGAAGCACCAACAACGGCATTGCAGATGATTGATAACGGTCGTCATCACCGGAGCAGTTATCGGCGTCTTGAACCATCTTCGTCGTTGGTCATCATGGGCTTCCCGAAGCTTGTCAGGGAAGCTAGAACAACCGAAATAGTTCAAACGTCACTATCAGGTCCGATCTACAAAAAAATGGAAACATGCATCAAAATTAGGATGGCCGAAAAACTCATTGGAACATACCTGATGCCATCGGAACTCTAGAATCTTCACCGGAATACACTACCGTCACCGTCACTGTATATGTGCTCTCAGATGTTGTCTCGGCGATTTGGAGCACATGTAACCACCGTCACCTGATGGAATTAAACAACACCTGATAGAGAATGGTGATTATAGAAGGGGAGAAGCAGGGGTATAATCACTGGCGGTGGAATGCATGGATTAGAGGGGAGGGATGCGGATTGGTGGTTTGAGAAGAAGTAGGAGTAGATTGTTAAGGATCTGAAAATCAGGAGTGTTTGAAATTTGAAATCCCGCTCAAGAAGATTTCAGGGGTGTTCAAATTTTGAAATCCCACTCAAGAGAATTCCAAGGGTGTTTGAGAATGCCACTGAAATCTGTTTTATGATAGCTTTTCAACAATTGTTGGTGGATTAAATGCTTGAACAATACAATTTAAAGGTTTGTGCATGTTGGAAATTGCGTAGAAATTACCATTTTGCCTTTTAATCTATATTTTATCTGTGATGATTACTAAAAGTACATCGGATTTTAATCACTTGTACACTAATGCATCATCTACTCGTACATTTTAATCCATACGTTAATATTGACTAACACATATTCAAAACATTGATAAAAATGTGTAGGTCGTAATGCTATCTTTGGATTTTTTTTAAACATTATATAGTTTATATGACATGACAAAAATAAGTAAAAGAATTATAAGTTTGTTATGGAGGGGGAAAAGTGTAACTAATTATCTATAATTTTGTTAAAACTCAGAGATTTATGTGTAATAAGTTTAGGGGCTAGAAAATAAATAATGTTTAAAAGACCAAATTACCCTCATTTTAGGGGTCTATTTATAAATAAGGAGGGAAAAAGTTCTTAACTTTTGGGAATCCTTCCCTCCTGCATTATAATATAGTATAGATAGAAAGACTAGAATTGAGCCCCCGCGTTGTGGGACGAAGGCGTAAAATTGTAGCACCAAAGGTAAGGGCGTATTTATGATCAAAACGTGTTAGGGTGTTACAGGTAGTGGCGGTGACGGGTTGCAGTGACAGTTGTAACGTCGGTGGTCGGGTGGAGGGTGGCGGCGACAACGATGGTTGGCGGTGGCGGGTAGTGACGCCAACGGGTGGCAGGTTGTGTTGGTGATGAAAGGTGAGAGAGGGAATGGAATGAAAAAAACAAGTGAGGTGTATGGAATGAATTTGAGGGAATTGCATGCCTTATCTAATGATTGATTCTATTACACTGACCAACCAAACACACTTTTTTTCGTTCCCTTATAATAGTTGATTCTATTCCGCCTCTTATTCATGCTTACCGAACACCGCCTTTAAGTTTTTGGACCCTATCGTGATAGTGTTGTTTTGACCTTAAGTTTTGAGACAAGTAGATCATATATTTGTTTTTAATGTGTTTATTGTTTTTATTTTACATGTTAATTGTTTTTCGAGTAAATTACAAGTTTTGTCCTTTATGTTTACATCAAATTTCAGGCGCTATCCTTTAGGCCAAAACTTGACAGGCAGTGTCCTTTACGTTTCAAAATCTTGCACGTTTTGTCCTTTAGGCCAAACCCAGTTAGAATTTTCAGTTAAGATATGTCATGTGCAAGGCACATGAGGGTAAAAGGGTCATTCCCTCTCACCCTTTCCAATTCCCCATTTATATCTGAAAGAAAGCATCAACAGTTCATAATTCTCTCTCTATATGTATTCAACACACACAAACACTAAATCTTTGATTCTCTCTCGAAGAACAACCATCTTCTTCAAATTATCCACATTCTTCTTACACTGCTCCACACTCTTCGACTAATTCTCAACCCTCTCACTAACCGCAGTGGCTACCTCTTCCCAATCCCAAACCCTCAAATTTCCACGGTTGAACAAACTTCTCCAAATACGCATCTAACGAGCACGCAATCGCTGCATCACTCCACTCTTCTCGATCCTTCCTGTAATCCGACGAATTACTCACGATTTTCACCTTCTTATTGTAACTGTACGGTGGTGAACAGAGGTGGAGTAAAGGTGTTAGTGAACGTGTTTGGTTAGGGTTTGCAGCGGTTGGGGTTCAGGTAGTCGGAGATGGTGGTTCTATGATTGCCCCTCAATTCAGCTTCTAATCACATTCGATGTCCCTCATCTTTCAGTCTTGATAATGAGCAGGTCGTTGAACTTTACTGTAAGTTAAAACTTTTGATTTTGTAACCCTAGTTTACTTTTTGTGAAATTTTGGGATGTTGATGATGATCAACAGTTGATTAATGGCAATGGTGGTTGAAATTTTGCAGCTGGGTTTCCTAATTTCTTAAGCATATGTTTTCATCATGGTGGTAGGCTAACATGTCCTGGAAGAACATATGTAGGAGGGAATATTGAGCCCTAGAATGCAAAAAACCATGATCATCGATGATTTGGGGGACGAAGAAAACCTAATTTGATGGCCAGATGAATGAATTGAAGAGATGATTTTGTGTTGGTGAGGGGTTGGTGTGGGAATTAAATGGGGAATTAAAGGATTTAAGGGGGAATGACCATTTTACCCTCATGTGCAACACATGACATATTTCAACTGAGAATTCTAACTGGGTTTGGCCTAAAGGACATAACGTGCAAGATTTTGAAACGTAAAGGACACCGCCTTGTAACGCCCCAAAATCCGAATGTTACTATTCGTAAAAGGTTCTTATTTAATATAACCTGAAATAAATAATTAGGCTATTTTACCTAGTTAAAGAATGATGAAAGTTGTGCCAAGTATGTTAAATGATAAACATGAGGGGCTAGATGGTATAGAATGAAAGTTGAGTTATTAAAAAGAAAATAACAACACACACAAACACACACGAATGTGTGTTCTAGATCGATCAGGAGCTCCAAGAGCTCCAAAACCCTAACTCAACTAAATCACCAAATCGAAGGGTGAATCGAGGCTCAAATTCAAGAAGGAACACGGATTAATGATCACCTTCACGAGAGGATCGTAAGGTATGTCTTAAATCTAAGATTTGTGATCATGTGTGAAGTGGGTTATGTTCAAATCCGTGAGCTAGTATGAAATTGATCATGTACAAGGGTTAGAATCATCGTATAGAACACGGGTTACGTACGGTTTGGGTTAATTTGATGATTAGAAGAGAGACCCGTTAGTTAGGGTGAAGATGATGACTAGAATCACCTTTTATGTTCAAGTCTTGTTGAAAGATTGATGTATTACGTGGGTATGATGAATTATTGTTAGATGAATTAGGAGGAATATGATGATGTTATGTTTAATGTTCATTTGAAATGATATATGATGATTAGTAGTAGGATTTGATGGGTTAGGAATGAGTTTAGAATATTTGTGCATGAAATAGTTGTACGTTATGCTTAAAAGGTAGTACTCACATCAAGTGTATGATGAAATGTATATAGTGTTGTCCGTATGGTCAATTATGATGTTACGAGTATATGATGATAAGTCGATAGTTAAATATGGTTAATAGTTGACTTCTGAAAGTCAACTAAGTATAAGTAACATGATTTGACTCGTTGTCGTAAAGGTAGGATTGTAGGAAGTCGTATGGTACATGTTATGTTGATATGAGTTATCAGTGATTATATGATGAATTACATGAATCAAATGTGAAATATGTGGTTGATATGATCGTTAACGTGTACAATTGTGTATACTAACGAGAATGTGATGGGTGACATGAAAGTATAGGAATCATGTCAAGACGGATTCAAGCGTGAAAGGCTAACGGGTCAAGAGGGGCAAAGGATCGGATACGAGCACGGACGCATAAGGTAAGTGATTTCCGTAATCACTTCTTAGTTCAAGTAAGTATTAAAGTGTTGTAATTAATCAAATATGATGTTTGAGGTTAAATATGTGTTAAAGACTTTCGTCGTAAATGATGGGATTAAAGTTGACCAAAATGCCCTTGATGGGTATTTTGGGGTAAACGATCGTAAAGGTAGTTTAGAAATAAGTTATTCGATTAGTGTAATGTTTCGGTCAAGTATGAAAGTGAGGAGTATGGTTTTGTAAGTTAGAAACGTCTTAATGCGCAATTACCCTTAACGGGTCAAAATAAGCTTTTAAGCGCAAACGGGTTGAATAAGATGTAAGGCATCCGGGAATGAATCTTTTAGGACAAATGATCTTGAAATTATCAGTTTATATGAAGTTAAGGTCAAATAAACAAGTTATGTGATAGAATTATGAATGGGTCAATTATTGGTAAAAAGGGTAGTAAGCCGAAGACTTAAAAGTCTGGAATTGTGTTAATCCGGATGTCGGATCTTAACACCATAAGATGGGGAATTAAATTACGGACGCGTAGGAAAAAAAATCGGGTAAAACGGACCAATAACGAAGAAGTTATGACCGTTTCCGTGAAACGCGGACGTGCTGGAAATCTGCAGCACAGCAGCAACAACCTTCTGTCGTTTTGAGGGCGTCGCGTAGCGCGACGGCCCGTCGCGTCGCGCGACGGGTGATGTTTATCCGAAAATTGTTTTCAGGCTTCGTTGTGGCTTGGGAACTCGCTTAAACGCGTTTTAAGTTGCGTATGACTAATTTAACTTATGTTTTATAACCATTATGGTAAACGCACATGTAGATAGGTATGTATGCATGTTGTATATCTCTATACACTCATGTAGAAATGTATGAAAGCATGTATGTACCTCCGTGAGTATGTTTATAAGTATGCGAGCAAGAATAAGCGGATATGTGATGGTATGTATGAGAGTAGGCATGTATGAGTTTGGTATGATGCACGTAGGGTTGTATGTAGGTAAATATGTATAATGTCATGTGTGTACTTAATGATGTTGGTATGTGTACATATAGATATGTATATAATGATGTAGATGTGTGTATATGTAAGTGTCCATGTAGATTGGCATGTAGGTGTGTGAGTATGTATGTAAGCAGGTATGTATGCATGTGTGTACGTATTTATATATATAGTGATAATATGTATGAAGTAGGGTATGTATGTAAGTCTTTCGGTATGATTAAGTGTTTACGATGTTTGTTCGTGTACTTGGAGTTATAAGTGTGATGCAGGAATGGCAAGGAAGTCTCACCACAGATGGTAAGACAGGATGGAAAAGCTGGGATGTAAAGAGTATAACGAAACGAGAAGTAACGAGAATAAACTTTGTATGTTTCTAATGCGTACTAATGTTATGAATTATATATGGTGAATGCAGGTAGTACCAGTCAGGAGGATATCCAAGGATTGGAGATCGAGGATCGAGTCACAAGATAGATTGTACGGGAGTGTCGAGTACGTAATTGAGTGAAGTCAATTTATGATTTCTTGTTGTGAATAAGTATAATAAATGTAATTATTGAGTAAAGTTAACCCTAGAAATGGGATTAAGTGTGTCGAAGTGTTTGTAACTAAAGAAATTTTTATGGTACGAATTTTCCGCTGCGACTTTAGTCAAACGTGATTTAGGGTCTTACAGCCTGTCACGTTTTGGCCTAAAGGACAGCGCCTGAAATTTGATGTAAACATAAAGGACAAAACTTGTAATTTACTCTTGTTTTTCTTATGTGTTCAAACAACAGCTGTCTCCGGTTGTATTTCTCGACATTTTTTACGAGTATTAGATGTACTTTCCGTCATACTAAAAAACAAGTGGTGGAACCGATCATGGTGGCTGTCAAAATTCATGGATCAAATACTCAAAAATCAACTATCAGAAGAGTTTTACACAAAAAACTAACCAAAAATAGGTTTACAAACAAATCGACTCGAACTCTCATACACAACATCATCATGAAACCCTAAGAGAGAAACGGACAAACGAAAGAAGATCACAAATGCTCTAAATCAGGGATCGACTTGAAACCCTAAGAGAGAAAATGGCAATCTTGTAATATGATCTGAATTGTACGAACTTAGATGGGTCTTCAAACTTTATATCCTCAGTTGACCCGCTCCACAACCTGAACCGAATCCGCATGATTATAAGCCCATCAGCCTTCTCTTAAGTTAGGCCCATCAGTAGTCTTGACTCTTGAGTTAAGCCCAGCAGCAACAACATATAACCCGCAGCCTAGCTCCATACTCAGCCCTCCAAGAATTGTGTTATGCACAAACATAAAAAATAAACATTTATAAGCTATTACCAATATATAATTATGTATTTGCCATTTAGAGAATTGCATATATTTCAACAGTGGCGGACCGAAACGCAGAAGAATAGGAGGCAGACAACAACCGTCTCTGGTTGTTTTTCTTGACACTTTTAAAGAGTATCAGATGTGTTTTCCGTCATACTCAAGAACAACAAGTGGTGGATATGACGTCCAATGAAAGTGTTGTTCCGGTTCTAGAGCCGAATAGAGGTTTATTTTTTTGAATTTTGTATATGACTGAATGTTTACGAACCAATCCTAAGAAAATGATACATTATCTCAGTATGTATGTGTATGTGTATATGTATATGTATGAATGTATGTCTAGAGATGTATGAATAAATCATAGGGGGAAGAAATATCGTATCAACCACATACCAATCCTAAGAAAATGATACATTATCTCAGTATGTATATGTATATGTATATGTATATGTATATGTATATGTATATGTATATGTATATGTATATGTATATGTATATGTATATGTTTGAATGTATGTCTAGAGATGTACGAATAAATCATAGGGGTAAGAAATATCGTATCAACCACATTATCAAGCACCCTTGTGAAACCATTTATTTATTTTTATTTCTGATGTTATGTTATTCCGATTTCTGGTTACACGTTTATATGAAAAATACAGGTTACTAGTTGATGATACAAGATTATATGTTTATTGCTAAAAGATTATATTTACATGATATGTTACAAGTTTCTATGTCCGTTATTCGGCAACTGAGTGTTATGCTTAGATGTGTTTTTGTTTTGTTGGTTTTTGTGTATGTTAGGTTATAGGGGTTTTGGGAAAGCCATGGAAAAGAGTTAAAAAGACGTGTGTTGATAGATATAATTAACTTTATTTCGCCATAAGTATTTTGGTTTAAATTTTAAAATCCGATTACTCTATCCATCACCCCTAACCGGTTTGGGGTGTTACATTAGGCGTAACTTGTCGTTATTATAGAATTTGGAGGGGTGTTAAAGTAAGTCATAATGTCAGATATCTAGATTTTTCTATAGCTTTCTTGGGGCTTCAAGACATTGGGAAAATTCAGGATTTGTGTGGAGATTTCAAGAAAGTTTTTATAAAAAAAATATCTAGACTTATGCATGCTTGTATACAATTTTTAATAATAATGGCTAGCTAGTATAAATAGAGCACATTCCTTTTCAAGCTCCCTAACCTCCAAATTTCAAAGCACCATCTAAGTCTTCCTGGTAATGATTTGTCTTAACCAGTTATCTTGATTATGGGATTATTATGGGCTTTCCCCGGACTCGCGCGGGTCCGGTTCTGTAGCTCTTCGTAAGCAAAGGTGCAATCCCTGGGATCAAGTACACATGACAATTCAAGAGTCATGATTATGGTTAAACAAATAAAAAAGAACTCTTAAAGAAGGAGGTTACAATACTTACATAACCAAAAACACAAAGCGAAATGGATTAGATATCAAGCTCAGCTTAATGAAAATCATATTATAATTCCCAATTCTTGTTATATTGTACACCTATGTCAAGAAACTAACTGAAAACAATTGAATGTAAAAAAAGTTAGGTTTTCTTATTAGATGGAAAGGTTCAAGAAAGGAACAAAAAGGTCTCTCGGAAATCAGAAAACACAACAAGAAGCAAGGTTTAATTTCTCGTAATATTCCAAAAACTTCAAATATTATAAGTCAACTCAACAATTTAAAGCATAATATCCCAAACTATAACGCAAGTACCATGCAAGCGTGGTATCTTGTAATCTTCCAAAAAAGTTCAAAAATTAAAAGTTAACCCAACAATTCAAGGCAGATCGTCCCAACCGTGTATATCCTTCTTAGTGCCCTCATTGAGATGTAAATTTACCTCACATTGTTTGGAAACCCTTGGCAATTCTTCCATTGTTTCACGCAACATCATCTCCTCTTATGTTGACAAATCATTAGTGCAAACGATTTCCACTTCTTTCATATGTTTAGCATTCTTCAACGTGTACCGCACAAACTCAGTACTCTCTAGACCAACATGATATATCTTCAATGTTTCAAAACTCTTTTCCATGCAAGTGGAGGTGATTCAGGTATAACCCACAGAGGTTGATCCAACTATTGTTAAAAAAAACAAATATACAAATGTAGCAACAAGCATATCACGTACCAAAAGGTACAAAACAAAGTTCTAGATCATAGAAATGCATGCTCGTCCAACCTTTAGATGTTTCACCATGGGACATGTAATACCCCGAACTTTAATGTAATGGTTATAAACGTGTGAAATATGTAATTATAATTCATACATTGTTGAACAGGTAAGTAACAAGTAGAATGATTGTTTGAAAAATGAACTATCTTGACGAGCCTTGACTATTATAGGAGACCGTTTGATATTAATAATAATATATATTATATTTGACCTTACTCCGTTTTTAATGAAACTTAGGTTAAAACATAGATAAAAATGTGTCCGTTCTAATGACATATTCAATGTTTTATAAAACGTTATACTTTAAAGTTATACGAGATAAACGAGTGAAACAACTGAATTAATTATAATAATACAATAATTTTCAAACCAGTATTCATAAAACTACCCATTAAAACCTATTTCCTGTTGTATCGGTTAAGCATATGTTGTTGTTGATCTATTGTAACACCTCGCAAAATCACGACCAATATAATAAAGACACGTGTCATGGACTTTAGACGTGTAATGAATTGTTTCTGAGGGACTAAAGTTGTCAAACAATGTAAATATGCAAGTAAAAGGATCAAATATGTCATCATGCCAAACTAGAGCCTCTGAATGATCTCTTAAGATGTTCGTATTCTTTAATGAATAAGATTACCAGACATAAAAAGTCGTTTGTGTTTAAATTGAGAATCTTACGAAGCATAGGGGTTAAAAGTGTCAACATGTTAAATGTTACCTCTGAGTGACCTTTTAACGATCCCAAAAACATTGTAATAATTGTATGTTTTGCTTCCAAGAATATTGGATATTAAACTCGTGAAGTTTCGATGAAAACAAGACGTTTCGGGTGATCTTGCAACTACCGGGAGCTTAACGGAGTTAAATAATGACCCAAGGCCCTTAATAGTTAACTATGGGGGTCCTAAGTGCAATAAATGGAAGTTAAATAAAGTTAAAATGGACCAGGGACTGAAATTGCAAAGTTTAAAAAGTTTTTATCGGATTTAATAGTTGTCGCGGGCCGCGTAAACCATCTCCATTTCTTAAGCGGGCCACGAGGGGACTGCCAACAACAGAAAATCTGCACAGCTGCAGGTTCAGTCAGTTTCACCGCCTTTGCATGTTAGTTTTCGATACTAGAGGCTTGTTTGATGGTTTATACTGCCACCACAACACTTGTAAACATATGGGAGCCTCCCTAAACAGGTGTAATGATCTTGGCAACCTCAATTTCCCTATAAATAGCCCACATTCTTGATCACTTTGAACTTGCACATTGAGTTTTCATTCAAAACTAATTCTCTGAAGTCCCTTGGAGCTCTAGGAAGCTTTCCTCAGTTTCAATTTCATGCTAAGTATTCTTGTAAGCATTCTTAGCCTCCTAAGTTCAAGTTTTATTAGTTTAATGACAAAAAGTCAAAGCCATCGTAATTAAGCTTTGACTTAGTGATTAATCACTAATGGTCCAGCCATTATTCGAATTGAAAGTGGCTATGAGTTGGTAATTATATAGGTAATAAACCCTTAAAAGGGCACCTAATAATTATCACTCTAACTTGGTCAATTGTCGGGTCAAACTTATTAATAAAAAGTCAACATAAGCAATTTTTACAAATAAATTCATAACTTATAATATAGAGGTTATGGAAATGTTTTAACACTAAAATAACTTGGTAAATAATATAAGAACATGTTTAGGCATGTTCAACCCGACAATTCTGAGTTTAGGATCGGTTCGCAACCGAAAGTCGCAAAAGTAGACTTTTGCTTTGACTTTCAGTTCTGACCCGATTTAGCTTATTTTAGATATGCCTTAAGGTTCCTTTAGGACCATATTATGTGTTAGTAAAACCCTCTGAGGTTATGCTTCATGGTTCCTTAATAATCCGATTCATTTGCATGTTTCCGTTAAATGCTTAAATGTTGACCATTATGCCCTTTTTATATAAAAACGAGATTTTTGAAAATGTGAGAGGACAAAAACCTTTATTACTGATTTATAAACATGTCCTAAAAGTTTGACATCAGTTCATGGTCTAAATTGAAAGATATGCGCAATATCGTAAATGAAAGCCTTTTTATTAATTAAACGGTATATTTGACATAAATCCTATTTAAACTCAAATTTTGACACCAAACCTTTTACCCACTGATGTAATATAATATTTAGGGATTTTTGGAAATTTTTATTAAATTTTTAACTGATCATAACATAGAGTTCTTGCATAGGCTCGGTAATTGACGATAATACCCTTTTTGCTAATAAAATGAGTTTTACACACCCTTTACATGTCAAACCTTTTTCTACTGATTTTATATATTAAATAAGTTATTTTAAACAGTAAAGGCTGATCAAAATCTCAGATTTCCTTAATCAACCCGAATATCGTCAAATACCGACTTTTATGCGATTTAGGCGCATAGTATGGTTTAACACCATATTTAGCACCTAAGACTTGTTACCTACTGATGTTATGACAAATTTTTTATACTTTAACAATAAGTAAAAGTTTTGAACTCAGATTTCCAAATTTGACCTTTATAGCATATGTGAAATGACCAAAATGCCCCTACGGTGCATAGTTTGGCCATAAATGATTAAAAACACATGTATGATAACTTGCTGATATAACAACATAAAATAAATATTTTTACAGAATGTTTAGACTAGAACCTCAGATTACTATTTGACCTCTTTTATAAGCTTTAAAATGACCAAAATACCCTTACGGGGCTTAAATTAGTTTTAAATTCGTTTTGGGCATAATAGAAGGCATCTTACTGATATCACAACATATTCGAAGCATATTAACTTGTGGAGCCTGTACATGATTCTTTTGGTTACCCGTTAAGCATATACGTGTTCGGTACGGTTTATGTAACTAGTTTGCATAAATTAACCGAAACGGGTCAAACCTTATCATTTTTACTTCAAAATCCAGAATGTGTTTAGTTTACCCATATTATACAAGTCTTCATACTTGTCGGGTCTAAATCACATTCTAATCCGGTCTTCGCTTAATCTTGCGTTTTGAACCGTAAACCTTTCATTAAAACTAACCGGTCTAAGTTAAGACTTAAATAAGACCCGTTAGGAATCTAATAGGTTATTAAAACCTTCGTTCCAGATTAAGGAGCCCCGTAAAAGCTATTTGTACTTACTGATTGATATACGGCTGGGATTAAAATTATATTTTGAGCTCAGGTAAATACTTTTAACTTATTTTCCGTTATACGGGCTTAGGATACGGTATTATAATAATACCGCTTGGTCGGGTATGAAGTCGTACAATCAGAATGTGATTAAAAAGATGCATAACCCGTTTTAATCTGTTTTGTTTGATGCAATGCCTTTGGGGGGTTAATGACCGTGTACTGGATATCCTCGGCTCATTCATTTGAAATGGCCACGATTTAAGCACGGGGTGTAGGCATACACCTGACAGTTGCGTATGTAAAAAGGTAACCCACTCGTGAGGAAACTTCTTGTGGGTATTATACCAAGTGGTGTGTCTATTAATCTTATCCGGCTCTTCTAACCAGTCCTAAATGGACGACAAACATGTAAAACTGTATACAAGATTATTTTTAAATAATTGTCCCAAGTTAATAAAGAATATTTATGCCTTGTGCATTTAAATCAATTTTATAAACACTTTTCAAAAGAGTCAGTTAATTGTATTTACCAGTGTAAACTGACGTATTTTCCAAAAGGTTAAGTGCAAGTACTACTCGTAATGGGCTGGTTACTCCTAGTATCAAATAAAGAGTCTTGCAAGCTTTTGATGCTTAAATCTGTTTGAACAATATTTCTTTTTGTTTTAGATCCGTCTGTGGATCCATCTTACAACCCGTTGTATAATATTTTATTGTACTTTCAACTCGGTTTGTAATATTATTACTTTAAGACTTCCGTTGTGCATTAAACTGTGATTATTTGACCATGATGATATCAACTACATCACGACACTCCCCACCAGTAATACGTGGAAGTATCGGGGTGTGACATCTATAATTATTGTCCACCAATGGTTTGTTTTTTTTTTTTTTTTTTTGAGAATTTTAATTTAACTTTACCTGATCAAACAGATCATCTTGAATCTTGATACGCAAGGGCTCAATCTTTTTTACTAACAAATGCAATTAAGGTAATAAAACTTTATGAACTGTGATGAAGGTTATTACCAGACAACAAACAGTGTATATATGATAGTGAGCCATAAGGCAAGACAAAAAAAATCAAAATCAGACATTAATTTAATTTAAACACCAACAAGAGCTGCACAGACTACAACTAGAAGTTATAAAACTCTCAACTCAACGATATCGTTTAAAACTTACAACCGTTGATAGTAAAAAAAAAGTATACCACGACATTTGATGGATGAATAAGACCGATACAGCCGACAATAATAACACTCCCAAGCACACAAGAAAATAACAGATACAAAACAGAATCAACAACCCGAGATATAAAGAATGCAATTACATCATAGAGAAGCAATCTACCCATAAATTGAACCCAAGGCAGAATAGAACAGATGTAATCTACCTAGAAATTGAACCCAAGACAGAACAGAACATAACCAAATGTTGTGGATATGAAATAGTATCCTAAGCTAATGCACTAGATTGAGATTGAATACTCCATACAAAACATTAGAAGAGTCAACTGAACAATTCGAAAGATAACCTCAAACAAAAATATTCAATGCAAGTTATAAGCAAGAGTAGTATCTTGTCTATGTAATCTTCCAAAAATAAAAAAAACCAACCCAACCATTGAGAGCAAATCATCCCAATTGTATCTATCAATGTCCTCATTGAGATGTACCTAGCATTCTTTGGAAGCTATTACCAAGTCTTCAATTTTCTTACGCAACATCATCCTCTCTTGTGTTGACAAAGCCTCTAAGCAGATGATTTCCAGTGTTTTCATCCTTTTAGCATTCTGTAATGTGTATAACACAAACTCAACACTCTGCGTACCAACATGATTAATCTTCAATGACTCTAAACTCTTAACCATGCATGGCGGGGGTGATTCAGGAACCACCCACACAGATTGGTCCATCTGTTGTTATAAAAACACATATATAAAGTTAGAACCAAGCAAATCACGTACAAAATAGAGTTCTAAATTTGAAACATACATACCTGTCCAATCGTAAGATGTTTAAGCATTGAACACATTTGCAGCGTTTGAAAAATAACAATAGAACCATGAATGATAGAGCCATGAAATTCTAAATACTCGATGTTCAGAAGCAAAGGGAGAAGTGTAATCATCTCAAGGATCTAGTAAACATAACATTCAAGAGTTACAATTGTGGTACACAAATAAAAAGAAACCCGGGAAGAAGGTACAAGACTTGACTTACATAACCGAAACAACAAAATGAAACATATTTTAGTAACGGGCATCCGCCAATAATCTAGAAAATGCGATGGTAAACGTCCTTGTGTGCATATGTATCCAACAGTGCCAAATTTGGAAGATTTATCTCCAAATTCGTGTCCAAAGGTTTAGAGATCCATTTTTCCATTCGCAATTTCATTTTTTAGGGTACGAGAAGTATAAAAACTTTGAGGTAACTCTAATTTTAACACATACAAATCCAAATCATTATATCTTTGCGAGTTCCAAAATCAATCCACCCACGACATCCAGTTGATGTATCTGTAACTCGTCACGGGTAATCCCGTCAAAGGCTTTTACCACATGGTCATACAAAAGTGAAGCATCAAGAGGGGTGGCAGCATCTAAACGTATGACACGAAGGTTTTTCCAGCTGTCTCCGGTCATATGCCAGTAGACTTGTTTGCGCTGCTAATTGTATGGAAAATGAGGAAAACAACTTGCAATCATCATAGCCGTTGGCTATCGGATTCATAGGAACGCTTGATCGCCAAGCAGAAACCAAGTTTGATGTTCCACGGTTGTTTGTTTAAAATATTTAGAGAAAAACGCCCGGATAGTCCATGTGGTTTGGTAAAATTTCACCTATAGTCCCTATCTTTTTAAAATTACAGCCTTGATCCCTAACGTTTGTACGCTCGTTTCTCGGATAGTCCCTAACGTGGATGAGGGTTAGTTATTACTGTTAAATGAATGTAAATTGACTAAAATGCCCTTACTATAAAAATACTTAAAACTTAAAAAAAAGCTAACGAATCCATCTAAAAATAAGTGAGACCCGCCATTTTCTTAAAATATTAACCCCACCCCACCCACCACTAACCCCTCATTCCCTATGTTTCTTCCCGACAAACCCACCCCCACCGCACCCCTCCGATCGCCGGCCACCCAACTTCGAGCATCTCCGAGCACCACAACCCCACATCGTTGTGAAACTACCCACCAAAACCACCATCAACCCCCACCTCTGCATCCAGCCTCTCGACCTCCGAAGCACCGGGAAATGGGACCACCAACATTCACCGATCACCATTGTCGCCCCCACTTTAGCAAATCTGTGTTGGTCTCCTCGCTTTTCTGGCAAGCCTAGGTGGAGGAACAGGGGTGGTATCCTCGAGCAGGGGTAGCGATAACGCGATTTGCACCACCTCTGTAACTCCGGTGGATTGGGTTCTTTTCTGCCAGCCTTGTAATAACACGATTTGCTGATCTATTTTGTGCGATTGTTGCTAGAAAAATATTTAAAAATACATTAATTGTTATGTTGAAAACATTGTTTATAGATATGCCCTTCTCCTTTTATATATGGAATTGTTATGTTGAAAACGTTGTTTATAGGTATGCCCTTGTCGTTTATATATTGAGCTTCTTGAATAGATGAAAGGAAGGTTCGAAAGTTTAGGAAAAAAAAAAGATAACAATATACGGATGAGTAGAGGGTACTAAAGTTGAACAGGTACCGTGTCGGTATCGGTACTAAAAGCAGATACATTTTATGTTTTTTTCGAGATCAGTACTTTAAGTTAGTTAAAGGTATTTTAGGCTCTTTAACTTTTGAATATTGTACCGATGATTTTCGGTATTGGTACTATCTTTTATGATTTTTGAGATGTGCTTTTGATTTTTGAAACTAGTATAATACCAAACTCATCTCTGTTGTTATTTTAAGGATTAGTATGTAAAGTTTGATTTATATTTTTGTTCTCTTTCTTTCAAATCAATTATTTATCCAATCAATAGTAATCTAAACAATTAAAGAGGACAAAATCTATATATATTCTAAAGTTTAGTTATATGTTCTATTTTAAAACCAAAATTTATGGTTGTTTTAAATGCATCATCCTATAAAAATCCTATTAATTGCATTTAATTTACATTAAATAAATAAGAGATAAGATAAAAAATAAAATAAAATAATTATATATCAATAATCATTAAAATTAATATCAATCAATAACACATTATACTAAATAATATATATAGATAAAGGTAGATTAGTTTAAAGTTAACTTTGATCTTAATTTTTTTTAATAATTGGTTTAAAGATAATTATTCCAAACTTATGATTATTCTATAAAATGATCTTTGACAAGGTAACCATAAATTTAAATTTCGAAGTAACTAATATATTAAAAGTAGCTCAAATATAATTCGTAATAAAAACACAACAATATATTTTCAAAGAAAACATATAATAAAAAAAATAGGTAAAGGGATCCAAATGATATCAAATATTAAGAACTTATCCATGATATTAGTATCAGAATTTAATAGATTAAGATAAAATTTAAACCGAAAGATCATAAGTATCATAAAAATATCATTAAATTAAAGTTAAAAAGTAAAGAAAAGAATTATTATTATAATATTAAAATAATAAAAATATTTAAAAAACTATATATATTATTAAAATATTAAAATTACTATTTGTACCGATACCAAACAAGACCGTACCGGTATTTTCGATACCAGTACCGGTTGACACCAAGCTTATCCCACCCCGTGATACTAAAAAATCATTAAATTAAAGTTAAACAGTAAAAAAAAGGAATTATTATTATAATATTAAAATAATAAAAGTATTAAAATAACTATATATATATATATATATTCTAATATATTATTAACAAGATTTTGGCTAAATTAATTAGATTATTATAAATAATAATAATAATTTACAAATAAAACAACACAATTTGCAACAAAGCAATGCATGAAACACCATATTAACATATAGTACAGTACATTAATGCTAGAACCTAATCTATACTATATTATAAAGCATTTCATAAGGATACCAACCAAATTTAAGTAATTACAATCTTTTATACTTATGGTACAACAACTTAATGATGTTAGTAAGGGGTGAAATGGTCTTTCTACATTAATATTAAAAAATAAAAAAAATAATTATCTATATCTATATCTATATCTATCTATCTATACTATATTATAAAGCATTTCATAAGGATACCAACCAAATTTAAGTAATTACAATCTTTTATACTTATGGTACAACAACTTAATGATGTTAGTAAGGGGTGAAATGGTCTTTCTACATTAATATTAAAAAATAAAAAATAATTAAATGAGAATATAATCACAATTAATTATAATAATACAATAATAAGTTCGGTACTTAAATGCAATTAATAAACGAAACCTATTGGGATAAACCGCAAAAGCACTCCAAAGGTCCAATTTCAATCAATATATACTATATTATAAAGCATTTCATAAGGATACCAACCAAATTTAAGTAATTACAATCTTTTATACTTATGGTACAACAACTTAATGATGTTAGTAAGGGGTGAAATGGTCTTTCTACATTAATATTAAAAAATAAAAAAATAATTAAATGAGAATATAATCACAATTAATTATAATAATACAATAATAAGTTTGGTACTTAAATGCAATTAATAAACAAAACCTATTGGGATAAACCGCAAAAGCACTCCAAAGGTCCAATTTCAATCAATATGTAATAAATTTGATCGATTAAGGAATCTCCTATCATTGCTATAAATTCACCATTTCACTCAACATCAACTCCTTTGTCTACTATTGTGCGAGTTAGAGTCGAAAAGAAATAGATAAGAAAGAGATAAGTTGATATGAAATTTATTTATCTTGGTGGAAAGGTGTGTTCTTTTATACCCATTTCAACATTTATTCGAAAAAACTTTGGTTTGTTTCTTAAAATATTCAAATGGGATAACAGTTTTCTTTTACATAATCTATGAGTTTATATTGATGTTTTATTATGTTTGTGGTGATTTAGTGGTTTTTTTTTTCAAATTATGATTTTATATTACATATAAAGTATACACACAGGTTATTGGATACAAAAAGACAGACACTTCATACTTCATCAAGGTACCCTTGCATGACTATAGTATCTGGAACCATTTACCAATGTATTGTTTAATTGTTCATAAATTTATAGTCTTTTTCCTTTTTTGCAGCTTCATGTATATGGAGGTGTAAAAGGGTGGGTACGAGAAAAGTTATTCATTTGGAGATAGACATTTATTTGGCCTATTGGTATTTCCTTTTTTAATTTCTACTTTACTATTTTTTTTAAACATATGATGCTTTTGTGTGATTTAATTGATACTATATATAGGCAATATAGATGAAGAGGAAATATTTGAGGAGGTATTGTTTGACAGGATTGGGCAGCAAACTTTAAGGGCTCGGATGTTTTCAACCCGCGCAAAAGATTTAAATTGATTGCGTTTATCTATACTATCGTATAAAGCATTTCACAAGGGTTCCAACCAAATTTAAATAATTGCAACATATTATGCTTATAGTACAACAACTCAATGAAGTTAGTAAATGGACAAATTAGTCTTTCTACATGAGTATAAATTGATAAATACAATTAAATTGATAACTTTATAAATTAAGTATTGTTAAATACTTGATAAAGAATTAAATCATTTGACTTAGTTGAACATCATCACCTTTCTCATATTTACATTGCTTTTCCGTTTCAAGTTCTCCGTAACCGATTACTTGATTGAATTTTATAATTAAGTCATTATTATTTGGTTTAGTAATTGCTAAACATCATACAAATAAGGTTACAACCTTTTTTGCAATTTTATCACATAGTTGATGAACATCATATGAAATAAAAAAAATAATAATAATAATAATTAAATATAAAAAAACTTAATCAACGTTACTATGAATTTAATTATAACTATAAATGGTTTTAAAACTTAAAAGATGCTAACCAATTAGAAACGAAAATTACTAAAAGGTAATTTCATGGGGTATTATTATCTATAATACCTAATAATTGCAACAATAATGATTAAATAATGAACTTAATTACAGATGGTTTAAAACTCAAAAGAATGCTCCTTGCATCTTACCTCAAGTCTCATGGAATAAGGTTCAAATGATAACCATTGCATAATTAGGAACCACTTTTTAGCCCTTGGATCGTATTTTGATGGTTGAGATCTTCTTGGCTTATATTTTTTCTAATCTATGAATCATGACCAGGTAATCAAAGGCTAAGAAGTACTTCAAAGTTGTTGAGTAGAGGGGAAGAAGGCCCACATAATACATTTATATGTATAAATAATTCAAAGCGCCGAACGAGGAGTGGACTTTGGTCAAAATAACCATGGTCAAACGGCTAACTTTAAAAAAACCCGGTTTTTGTTTTAAAAATCTATACTATATTCGCACTTTCGTACCGTGTCACGCACTATCTATATCAGTCGTCGTTCCAGGAAAAAACAATAACTATTATGCATGTCGTGCATCGCACGGGTGTTCCCCCTAGTGTATGTAAAATTAAACTTTTAAATTCTGAATTTAAACATATGTACAAGGAATTGTGGTGAATATTTAATTTAACATACTTAATGTATTTAAAACTCAACTTCGAAAATTTTAAAATTAAACATATCTATAAGGAATTGTTGTGAATATTTAATTTTAACATACTTGAGATTTAGATATGACTAATTAGAATTATCGATTTCCTCGATAAGAAAAACCACTTAGGGTGGAATTAGAAACTCGCCCAAATTTATTTACGTTCTTTGATGTTTAGTCATGTTATTTCCATGTTGTATTTTCCTTTCGAAACAATGTAATGTTTGAATTTGATGAAATGAAATGAAATTTTGAATTTTAATTATTAACGCAAATAGAATGTTATGACGTTTTGAACAATCATGTTCGTCCAGCATCGATGTTTCCGCCATCGTTGGGGTGTGAAATAAATTGTATCGATATAAGTATTTTTGTTTGAGTTTTAAAAAATGATGATGGAGGTTATTATCAGAGAACACACAATGCATGTATGACAGTGAGCCATATACAAGACAAAAAAAAATCAAAACGAGACATTAATTTAATTTAAACACCAACAAGAGCTGCACAAATTACAACTAAAAGTTATAAAACTCTGAACTTAACTATACTATTTAAAACTTACAACCGTTGATAGTAAAAAAAAAAGGTATACCGCAGCATTTGATGGAAGAATAAGACCGCTACAGCCGCCAATAATAACACTCACAAACATACAAGAAAATAGGAGATAAAACAGAATCAGTAACCCGGAATATAAAGAAAACAATTACATCATAGAGAACCAATCTACCCATAAATTGTAACATCAACATCTTCAATAATATGTAATGTATGATAGAGCCATAAAACAAGACAAAAAATCAAAACCATAGACAGTAATTTAATTTAAACGCCAACAAGAGACGGGGTGAACAAAAAGCTACAAAACTTTGTCGGGAGAATTTGAATTCGGGTGAGGTTACAAAGCTAATGGAAGGTATTTGACATGATATTGTATTTCATAAGCTTAATCCCGGGTACTTCCAACGCAAGAAACGAATCCTCTTCTCTGTCCCCAAGCACAATTGCTAGTACATCGACCGATTCAAGATTAACTTCATAGACCACCCTAAATAGAAATCATTTCCCACCTGGTACACATTCACCTCCAGCAGCGGCTGCGGCGGCTGGAGCATCCTAACAAGAAGCAGGCAATCACGGGACACCAATAACTTATCATAACCACCATATGTTATGCCATGCATGGTTTTGTTGTTGGATCAGTTCTGTTCTAAACATGATGGAAAACATGAAAACATACCTGTCACCGTAGACAGTGCAGTAGAGAATCCAGTGATGGAAGAAGCCATGGAGTTCGACATCTTTGTCAAGGTGATCTGGTTCCTCCTTAGGGTGCTAACTGATGATGGTGATGATGAAACCGAATAGGGAGTTCGGTTATGGAGAGGAGGTCGATTATGATGTTATGCTAATAAGGTTATCTGTCTAAGTGTGTAACCTTTTAACCTCCACATAAGTCTCCTTATATAAGCACCCAAGAGGAAACCTAATTAGTTAATAAGGGTAATATGGTCCATCAACAATTACCAACTAATTATTTAATAGGTTGTTATATATTTTGATCTATATAATGTAAATGATTATAATGGCTACTAGATTAAATATTAATACATAATATATTTAATCTTACATTCTCCCACTTAGCCGAGTAATCATTTACTATGAGTATTAGATAAGCCTGATCAGGAGTTAACACTCATTTTAGCCTTAAACAAGTACTATAGCAGAGAAATACAGCCGTTGAATCATTATGCGACTCAGGACCCCCATTAGTCATACTATAGCCTTAATTTAAAACCTAATCGTCATTATCAAAATACGCATAAGCCCTTTGTTTGATTTGTAACTTTATTTTTCTATATGCCATTATACCGGTTGAACATATTCTAAGAGACATACAAAATCAAACTGAGGAAATTTCATTAATCATAAAACATAAGCTAGTACAATATGCTCAAATAAGGTCTTTACTAAATCTCATATTCCGAACATGTTCTTCGTAAACCTTAGGAGGGAGACCTTTAGTAATTGGATCCGCAAGCATATCTTTAGTACTAATATACTCGATACAAAGATTATTTTCCTCAACTCGTTCACGTACGAACATATATTTTGTATCGAGATATAAACCAGCTCCAGTCGAACTGTTACTATTCGAGAAACTAACGGCAGCTGAATTATCACAATAAAGCTTCAATGGTCTAGAAATGGAATTAACGACTTTGAGTCCAGTGACTAGATTTCTAAGCAACATTCCATGACAGGTTGCGTTATAAACAGCAATGTACTCTGCCATCATTGTGAAAGTTGTGGTCAACTGTTGTTTATGACTCTTCCATGAAATAAGTCCGCCTGCTAACATAAAGATATAGCCCTAAGTGGATTTCTTGTCATCTTTGCATTTGGCAAAGTCAGAATCAGAATAGCCCACCACTTTTAAATGATCACTTCTTCTATAAGTCAGTTTATAGTCTTTCGTCCCTTGCAGATATCGAAGTACCTTCTTAGCTGCTTTCCAGTGATCTAGGCCAGGATTAGTCTGATAACGGCCTAGCATTCCAGCAATATAAGCGATATTTGGGCGAGTACAGACTTGAGCATACATCAGGCTCCCGACTACTGACGCGTAAGGTATCTGGCTCATTTGCTCCTTCTCAGCCTCTGTTGTCGGACACTGGAATGAACCGAAAACATCTCCCTTAACTACTGGAGTGACGGAGGGTTTGCACTGTTGCATGTTGTAACGTGTAAGGACACGATCTATGTAAGCCTTTTGAGACAATCCTAAGATCCTTTTGTGTCTATCTCGGTGAATTTCGATGCCAATGACGTAAGAAGCATCTCCGAGATCCTTCATGTCGAAGTTATGCGAGAGTAACCGCTTCGACTCATGCAACATGTCTAAACTATTACTTGCCAATAGAACAACATCTACATAAAGGACAAGTATAGTAAAGTTGCTCCCACTCATCTTGAGGTAGGTGCATTGATCCACTTGATTCTTCATAAAACCTTGTTTCTTCATGACTTCATCAAACTTGAGGTACCACTGACGTGATGCTTGTTTTAACCCGTAAATGGATTTCTTCAACTTACAGACTAGATGCTCCTGACCTTCAGGTTTAAAGACCTCAGGTTGTTTCATGTAAACATCTTCGTCCAAGTCTCCGTTAAGGAAAGCGGTTTTAACATCCATCTGATGCAGCTCTAAATCGAAATGACCTACTAGGGCCATGACGATCCTTAATGAATCTTTATGAGAGACATGTGAAAACGTCTCTTGATAATCAATTCCCTCTTTCTGAGTGTAGCCCTTTGCAACCAATCCCGCTTTGTAGCGTTCAACGTTCCCATTCGGATCCAGTTTTGTTTTGAACACCCATTTACATCCTACGGGTTTGACACCGTTGGGTAATTCTACCAAATCCCAAACGTCATTTTTCTTCATGGATTCAAGCTCATCAATCATTGTTTTATTCCATTCAGAAGACTGGTCACTGCTAATGGCTTCATTGTAAGAGATAGGACCATTGAGCTTTCCGGGATCCATTTCAGTCAGGTAGGTAACATAATCATCCCAATTAGTAGGCCTTCTTTGCCTAGATGACCTCCTGAGTAGATTATCGGGTTCAGCGTTGTCTTGGTTTTGAGCGTTTGATGTGCCTTCGTCATGAGGTATATGTAACACCCCGAAAATGGGTTTGGTAATCAAACTCCATTAATACTAAAAGACGGGTAAGTACCGTTAGTAGTAAAAATAACCAGGTGAATATTTGGATTTAAATAAGAAATCCTAATAATAAATACAAGCGAATCAAAGTTTTAAGGAATTGAGTTTATAAGAGCCCGAGTTAACGGGACTTAAAATAAAACGGGTTATAACTCCCGGGACACACTAAGTAACTAGGGATAAATTGTAACATCCCGAAAATGCGAATTCTTAAATTTGCAATATGGTTGCGAATAAAATAGTGAAATAAACTGACTAAGAGTGGCACTAACCAAGTTAGTTGGTCACTTATAAGTATTTAGGAGTTAAAACAAATAAAGTATCAAAAGTGAGGGACTAAAAGTGTCTAAATGAGAACTATTTTTAATAAAATAGCTAAATTAAAACACAAACATATTTTGTCTGTGTTGTGGAGATCAACCAGGAGTCAGGGGCGACCCCAAGCTCCATCCAAGCCCTAGTTCATCACAAATTGAGAGTCTAAATCTGATCAAAAAGAAAAATCGAGCATAGATTATTGATCCTCATCACAAGAGGATTACAAGGTATGTAAAATTTGATAAAAACTCTCAACTTGAAATTCTCATGAAATTGGGAAATCTGAAAATTGATGTTGCATGTTTGCTATTTGGGTAGAATAGGGTTGATATAGTGTCTAGGAGTAAAACCTAGACAATAACATGCGAAATCTTGGCAAATTCCTGAAAATCTCATGAACACATGGAAGGTGATTCATGGGTTTGTGGGAAACTAGTAAACACTAGGGTTTAGAATGATTATTCTAGTGTAATACGGGTCATAGAAAGGGATTTCTGATATGATGATGTTAAAATATGTGTATATAGTCTAATTGAAGTTAATTAGGGTGATAAACTCAAGTCATGAGCTTGGTTTTGATCATGTAGAAATCTGACCCGCTAGGTGTTTGATGAAACGCCTAAATGAGGGTTAAAATGTTAAAAGTTAAGTAAAAACGCAGATTTGATCATTTTAGAGAATTATGCGTTAAAGCTTGTGAAAGAGTTCTAAACTTATCGTGAATTGAACTCTTTAGGCAAAGAGTCCGGAACGTCAAGCGGACAAGCCGGAGGTGATACTCGCTTGAAACGTGTGCTTTAAAGGTACGTAACTACGGTTTCGTTACGATATGCTCGATTACGTATTTTCGCTAGTAGACTTTAAATTATCATAATAGATGAAATTGGTATTTAGTTAAAGTGACGAAGATCACTAAGTAGATAAACGGGTCAAAAGGTGAAATTATCACCCTTTGACAATATCGACTAATGGTTCGTTGAGTTATATGATTATAGGAATGAATATCATATGGATGTTTACAGCGCTATCACTTAACAGCCACTAAGGCAAGGTATTGAAACGGGTCAATATATTGATCCGAGCCAGGTATGTATAATAACACAACTCATCACGTAGAATTTGGAGTTCTATAAGAGTTAGACAAGGTTAAGGTATAGATATCCGGTTATCTTTAGGTAAACCGAATAAGTTGAATTATGTTTATGGTGTTTTAGAAGCACATGAGTTTACAAACAAGAATTATAGTTAAAAGGTTGGATTTTTAGTCAAACAAGTATTTAAAGGTCCTTGTATTAAAAGAAGGATGAAAATTGACCAAATTGCCCTTGTAAGCTAATTTGAACGAACGACCCATAAAGGTGGTTCGGAAATAAGTTTTATGATTAAATATATGCTTAGAATGAGTATAGGTAGTGAAGGATGTAAATCCTTGGGTCGAAAGACTTTATATGAGTCTTTGCCGTAAAATGATAATCCGAGGGGTAGAAACTCGGAACATATAGATATCCATATTAAATCTAACACACGTATAGATGTGGTGGAAGATAACTTGATAAGAAATGTAGGAATAAGATGCTAGAAAGGAATGAAAGCGAGTAGAAAGTTTTAAAGTGCTAAAATACCCTTAACGGGTCAAAATAAGCATACGAGCGAAAACGGGTTTAAATGGTGTAATAAACCTATGATTAGAACCTAATATAGTAGGCAACATTAATTTGAAGAAGTGTATGAGATATAAGAATCAAATAAATACGTTTGTTTGATAAAATGCATAAACGGGTTAAAATTCGGTAAAAAGGTAACGAGTCGAAGGCTTAGAAGTCTCAAATTTCTTATGTTGGATGTAGGATTTTAACTCCATAATATGGAGGATTAAATTACGGACGCGTAGGAAAAAGAATCGGGTAAAACGGATCAATAACGAAGAAGTTATGGCCGTTTCCGTGAAATCAGATCGTGCTGGGTATGTACAGCATCAGCTAAGGCAACAGGCTGTGAAAAACAGGGCTAGGCGTGACACCTAGGCCCTTGGCGTCACGTCTAGCCCCCTAACTCCGAAAATTGTTAAATTTTGTCATTTTTAACCCCTGTACTTGTTTGAACTTAATATTTGACTATCAAAACTAACTTTTAAGTTGGTTTTGATCATAGGTGAATGCCAAGAGTGCACGGATGAAGATCAAGCGACGAGCAAGAACCGAACACGATCACGAAATAAGCTTCCGCACTATGTATCGTTATTATGTTAAACGACGAACGTACGCATGATATGTTGTATACTTTTTAAATTGTAAAAAGTTTTAATAAACCCGTAATTTCCAATGCATATGTAATCTTAATTACATGACTGTTTTTCGTAAATGATACGTTAAACCTTAATTTATAAGAACGGGTGTTACAAGTTGGTATCAGAGCCTTGGTTTAAGAGATTCAAGTATGGTGGGGAAAAACCATGCTTGGACTTAAACCTTATGCTCTTAACAAAGATTGGTGTTCGGTTCGAGGCTTGATCGCAAATCCGGTAAGTACATGTATGTTAATAGTTTAGCATGCTAAAGTGTTGTAAACAACACATAGGGCTATCGTGTGATACACGTTACCCCAATTAAAATGATTGATTTAGTTGACGAAATACGCGCGTTGACGCGTATAGTAGAAAAAGCCTTGTATTATAATACAGGCGATTATTGAAGTTGACATTACTAACTTTTGTGAATGTTTTAATTGAAGGACACTCGCATTTGAAGACGACGAGAGTTGAAAGAATTGTGGATATGATGATGGAACGGTCCGAGATATGACGAGAAGAGCATACTCATCAAGGACCTAAATCGCGTAACGATCGCAAATAAGTAATGGCAAGAAAGCCCCTTAGGGCAAGCATTTACCAGGTGCACGTTTAAATTATTGCATGAATAGAAGTATGCAACAAATACGTAGAAACTAATAGTTGCATAAGTAGATTGAAAACTTGGAAAAACCTGAATAAAATACCTATCCAGGATATTGTTTCTAAGAGAAATAAATAGAGGTGTTACTTACATGGGGTGTAATGTGAAAATTATAAAAAGGTCATGTATACCAGGTGTTGATCGCTTACTCTGGCCAAGTAAGTAGTGAACACGTGGTACCATGAACTTCTTATGATGGACACATTTATGTCCGATGTAGTAAGGGTGGGGTGAATGGGACTAACTTAAAAAATACCCAAATGAATCAAATGAGCAAAAATAATTGATAATAATGTAAACGCACAACCGGGTGACGGAAGCGTATTACATTAAGATGATGAGCCCGAGTGAAGGGACAAAGATTAATGTAAAACAATTAAGGTATGCAATTGGGAGGGGTGTGCTTACACTCGAACCCGAAGAATGCAAATATGACTCTTAACGGGCCGATTTTGTAAAACACCAAATTTGAGAACAAAGTAGGAATATAAAAGCGAAACGAAGTCATAATGCATACCGTAAGGGTTGCAATAATAACGACTTCGGTAAAACACCCGGTTGCTGGGTAAGGATTTAAACGCATGCGTAGACTGGGAAACAGGAACGCGAAATAGAAAGTCAAAAGACTCGGAATATGAGTCATGACTAAAAGACGACAAGAAATTTTCGCAAACATAAATTTTAGTAATTACGTTCAACCATTTCAAAGTTGGACGGGTCAAATAAAGAATGAAGTTGGACATTCATAAGTGATGAAAATTCACCCAAAATGAGTCAAACGAGTCAATATAGGAAAACGCAAACCGGTGAAACCGGAAAGCTAAAAACAAAAAGATAGAAGGACCCGGGTAGTGGGTTGTAAAGGAGTATAAGTATGAACCGGGTAATGGCAAGTGTAAGACAAAACGACGTGTAAATGACGCTAGAAGTCGTAAGGTCGGAAAGGATAGTCTGGAAGTAAACAAATGAAACCTTAGACTACGGTCAAGGTCAACTAAAGCTCAAAAGCAAAATTAAATGATTCCAAACATAACAAAGGATGCTTTAAAGCTATATAGGTATAAATAGACAATGGAATAAAGACTAGAATAAAAGATGATCTACGGGATCATCATAACCTACGAGATATTAATTAGTGTAAAGGTCTACGGGGCCAAAATGACCCACGGGTCATGAACAGAAGCCAAGAGTGAATGCCAAGAGTGCACGGATGAAGATCAAGCGACGAGCAAGAACCGAACACGATCACGAAATAAGCTTCCGCACTATGTATCGTTATTATGTTAAACGACGAACGTACACATGATATGTTGTATACTTTTTAAATTGTAAAAAGTTTTAATAAACCCGTAATTTCCAATGCATATGTAATCTTAATTACATGACTGTTTTTTCGTAAATGATACGTTAAACCTTAATTTATAAGAACGGGTGTTACAGTATAATGGGTTCTGATTGTGGAGTTAAATTTGAAGTTGGTGCAGTAGCTTCGAGTACAGTAGTTGCATTGGGTACAAGAGGAGTAATCGGAGTAATGGTAAGTGACGAATCTCCCCCCCTGCGTCTTGTACTTCTTGCAATTCTTCGTAAGGGTTGGTACTACTCCCACTGACCTTGAAATCCTCCAGGCACGCAGCACGCTTGGTTTCAACAATGCGGGTAACATAGGAAGGACAATAGAAACGATAACCCTTTGAATTATCAGGATACCTGATAAAGAAACAGGTAACTGTTTTAGGGTCAAGTTTCCTTAGGAAAGGATTGTAAAGTTTTGCTTCAGCAATGCAGCCCCATACTTTCATATATTTAAGACTCGGTTTCCTTCCTGTCCAAAGTTCATAAGGAGTTTTAGGGACAGACTTAGAAGGAACTCTATTGTGTATATGAACAACTGCTTTTAACGCTTTAGTCCAGAGGAATAATGGTAAATTAGTGTTGGCTAACATACTACGCACCATGTTCATAAGGGTACGGTTTCTTCTTTCAGCGACACCATTCTGCTGAGGTGTACCAGGCATGGTGTATTGGTTCACAATCCCCTGGCCCTTACAAAACTCATAAAATGGACCAGGAGCTTGACCCACATCAGTATGTCTTCCATAATATTCATCGCCTATATCTGATCTCATAACTTTAATCTGACGATCTAATTGCTTTTCAACTTCAGCCTTATAATCTTTAAAAGTTGTAAGAGATTCACACTTTTCCTTAATAAGATACAAGTACATGTAACGAGAATAATCATCAATAAAAGTGATAAATGAAGTATGTCCCGTTATGCCAGCGATTTGGTAGGGACCACTAATGTCAGTGTGAATGAGTTCTAATAAATTAGAGCTCCTAGTGGCACCTTTCTTATTCGCTAATGTCATTTTACCTTTAAGACATTTGACACATGTTCCAAAATCAGAGAAATCAAGAGGAGGTAAGACTTCATCCTTTACGAGACGATTTAATCGTTCTCTTGAGATGTGGCCTAAACGTTGATGCCACAACATGGACGAAGTCTCTAAGTCTCGTTTCTCTTTCATCTTTGTGAGTGATTCATTAATGTTATATGACAACAAAGATTTAGAAAAATTATCATCTAGTTCTAATCTATAGAGACCACCATTCAGAATACCAGTACCATAAAGAACAGAATCATAGAGGATAGAGAGTTTGCGATGACCATGAGAAACAATAAAACCGTCCATGTCTAACTTTGGTCCTGATACAAGGTTCCGAGTTACCTCAGGAACATATAACGTATCATAAAGTTCAATACATAAACCAGTTTTCAAAAATAATTGTAATGTTCCAATGGTCTTCACTTCTAATTCTTGATCATCCCCAACCTTAAGCGTTCTTTGGTTTCTTTCCAGCTTCCGGATTGTAAGGAATCCCTGAGTTGAATTGGTAGCATGAACCATAGAACCAGAATCAAACCACCAAGAATTAGCAGGAACACTTAAATTATAGGACTCAAGTATCATAAAATAATCATTACCTTTCTTAGCCAGCCACTCTTTAAAGTCAGGGCATTCCTTCTGCATATGTCCTGCCTTTTTACAGAACTTGCAGTGGATTCTGCCTAAGGAGTTCTTAGAGCTGGAAGGTGCACTTGTATTGGGATTGGGCCTTTGGACTTTAGAAGCATCCTTCCTCTAATGATTGTTCTTCCTTTTCTTAGAGTTAGAGGTGGTGAAGTTAGCAACATCAGTAGTGTGATCCATCCTCATACGCTCTTCCTCCTGTACGCACATAGCGACCAGCTCACTCATCGTCCATCTGTCCTTCTGAGTGTTGTAATTGATCTTGAATGCTTCAAAGGACGAAGGAAGCAAAGTAATGATGAAATGAACGAGAAAACCATCACTGATTTCCATTTCCAGCCCCTTCAGCTTATTGGCAATGTCATTCATCATCATGATGTGCTCGCAAATGTCGCTCCTCCCATCATACTTAGTTGTCACCAGCTTGAGGATAAGGGTACTAGCGTGTGCTTTAGACGTTCCCTTGAACTGCGCCTCCACAGAAGCCAAGTAGGTTTTAGCATCTTCAGAATCAGGAATGGCTCCTCTGATTGCATTGCTTATGGACTGCTTCATGAACATGAGAGACATGCGGTTACACCTAGTCCATTTTGCATGAGTTAACTGCTCAACAGCAGTACTTTGAGGAGTAAGGTCCGCTGGCTTATTCTCTCTTAGAGCATAGTCAAAGTCCAGCAATCCAAGCGTAAGCATGAGAGCATCCTTCCATGCAGCAAAGTTATCACCAGTCAAAGGTGGAATCCCGTAATTGGGCGCTGATAGTGGAAATAAGATGAGCAAGTTATGATACTAGGGAAGAAGTCCTAATGTGATCTAAGGGCACGTTATACTAAGGCAGGCATAAATAATGACCATTTTAATTATGAAGCTGTGATATTGTCTATTACTAACATCAAAATAATAGACTTAGTAAAATTCTACTTAAACAAAAACAAATCAACTTTGGCCAGAAGTGTAATCATTTAAACATGTGTGCAAAGTGTTTGTGACGAAACAGCTTTGGCCAGAAATTGAGACAATCACTTTAGTTATGCACTTGTTAAGTATGCCATCTATGAAGGAATTAAATCAGCTTTGGCCAGATATTAAGACATTCATGTTTATGATGCACACTTAACATAGCTTTCGTAATACTTGAACGATAAGTAGATGTATCAAATCAGCTTTGGCCAGAAATGATACATCAAAAGCTCATTCAAGTTAAGCTATTTTGGGTTTTGTAAAACATTATCTGATTCTGATTAATTAACTAAGTATTTACGAAACCAATTATTTAATAGCAAACCACCTGTTAGTGCGGATCAAACTAAATTTTAGTTCACATTAAACAGCCTAAAATAATGAGGTATCGAGTGAGATCTCGACTCAGTTATGAGGTCTCGAGTGAGATCTCGAGTCCAGTCTCGACTCACCTTGTAACATTATGAGGTCTCGACTCATTAATGGTCTCGAGTCGCAACCTCAGTGTTCTCGAGTCGTAACCATGGTCTCGACTGCTGTGTTTTATGAGATCTCGACTCCTTGATGAGGTCTCGAGTCACAACCATGGTCTCGAGTTGTGAAGATTGAAGCCCTTAGTCGAAACCTCAGTGGTCTCGAGTCGAGACCTTATGGTCTCGAGTCGAAATCGTTGTCTCGAGTTGTAAAGATTTGAGAACACTTGTGATTTCGAGTCGAGATCTTGTGGTCTCGAGTCGAGATATTGGTCTCGGGTCGTTAAAAAATGATACAGCTGTTAATGTAAAAGCATAACTGAAAATTCGAATTCTTAGGGATTTTGAGATATGGTTTCCTGTTTTAGTGATGATCTAATTTTATCAAATATTTCGAAAATTTTAATCTGTTTATCTTTTAACAGTTTTCGAAAATCTTTAGAGGACAAAATCAGATCAAGACAGGAAAAAACACTCAATAATCCGAATCATATTAAAAAACATAAGGAATTTTCGAATTTTCCTAAGAACATGTGATGAACCCTAAACATAAAAACAAAATTCTGGAACCCGAAACCTGAACTTTTAAGGCTTCTAAAACAGATTTCGGTCATAAAACATAACCCATTTGATTTCGAGTGAACATGTAATTAATCTTTTTCCGAAAACAGGGGTTTCGAGTGGTTATATTCGACTCGAAACCGGCTGTGAATTATATGTGGCTTTCAAAATTCCGTTTTCCAGATTTCTATCCCAGAATTAGTGGATACGAAAACAGAACTGACTAATCAACATATGCTCTGATACCACATGTTGGATCAGTTCTGTTCTAAACATGATGGAAAACATGAAAACATACCTGTCATCGCAGACAGTGCTGTAGAGAATCCAGTGATGGAAGAAGCCATGGAGTTCGACATCTTTGTCAAGGTGATCTGGTTCCTCCTTAGGGTGCTAACTGATGATGGTGATGATGAAACCGAATAGGGAGTTCGGTTATGGAGAGGAGGTCGATTATGATGTTATGCTAATAAGGTTATCTGTCTAAGTGTGTAACCTTTTAACCTCCACATAAGTTTCCTTATATAAACACCCAAGAGGAAACCTAATTAGTTAATAAGGGTAATATGGTTCATCAACAATTACCAACTAATTATTTAATATGTTGTTATATATTTTGATCTATATAATGTAAATGATTATAATGGCTACTAGATTAAATATTAACACATAATAAATTTAATCTTACATTTGTGTTTTTCAACTTGTATAAAGTGAGGATTGTCCATATCTTCTAAACTGAAATGATAAACAGCTACACGCGACAGCCTATGAATGGCACCACGCTGGTAAACTACCCGTCCATCAAACGTCAGAAAGATACTAGACTAAAAGTCTTAGCATAAGTACATGTTTATAGGAATAAATCTCTACATAAACATGTGTAACATCATCACCATCTTTGCGAGCATGAATAACATAGTTAAGCATATTTTTAGGGTTTTAAGGTGTATGCAAGCATGTATAATAATAAATCATAGATGAATAACGTTCCGAAGAAAATATAAACTTGATGTATGCCTTGGTTTTGGATAAAAATGTGTATTCGTGGTTGTTTGCGTATTATGCAAGAATGATTTAAGCAAAAATAATATAAAATATGGTTTCCATTATGATTAAGGCTCGAATTACAAGGGATTGAAATGAAAATACGAATTACAAATGAATGGAAAATGTTGAAAAATACGGAACGTTACAATTATAATTTAACATGTAGCAATTATTATCATTAAGAGAACTTATTAAACAAAAATATAAAATCGAACATGTTGTTTGTAGGAATATTGCATTTAAATAACCTTAATTTTCACAATTTGACCGATAGCACTCCCAACTTATGCATTGTATCACGTCACTCCCAACTTTCAAATTATTATTATTTGGCCACGACACTAAAAAAATTGTCACATCATATGCCACCACATCACTAAATAAGTGCCGCATTAGGTGTCAGCTTATTTGAAAAGGGTGTCACTACACAACTGTCATATCAGCAAAAAAAACTAACTAGGTTAGCGTTCAGTTAGTTTGGGAGTGGCAGAGAAAAATAAGTTGAAAACTGAGAATGACGTGGTACAATTCATAAGTTAAGAGTGTTATCGGTTAAATGGTGAAAGTTGAGGCTATGTAAACCAATAATCCTTTTCTGTATAAATTAAATCTCGCCACCCCACACATCAATACACTGGCCACCAATCTGGTCAAGCATTACCACAGATCTAGTTTCGTTGCCGCAATGTATTCCTTTCGAAGACGTAGGCTTAGAATAAAGAGGAAACAAACTGTAGCTATGTGGACCAGTAAGGTTATTACTTTTAACCCTTATACTTTTTTATCTTTTACAAATTTGTCATAAAATGTTATTCATTTTAACCCCAATACTTTCATACTTTCAACTTTGTTCCTTTATTCTTTTTATCTTTTATCTTTTTTTTGTTTATGCTTAGGTCTAAATTTTGCAATTTAAACGTTGCAACGTGTGTCTGTGTGCTTCAACAATTTTACCTTAATTTTTTTTCGTTTAACAGGCGCCAGCGTAACACGCAGGCTCTAGGTCGACTTAGTTATTCTTTTGTACGTTTTACTTTTCGGTCTAATTTTTGCGCATTAACACGTCACAATAAGCGTGCGTGGTTCAGTTATTTTACGTCTACTTTTCATTCGGTTTAATAATCCCGCCGCAACACATGAGACCAAAATAGTACTTAAAATAATGATTTGTTATCTTTTTACTAATTAAAATTTGGTGAATTGCTTGAAGCTTCTTGAATATCTCCTTATTTCATGTTCGGTTGCAAGTTGAACTTTTTACTTCCGTTGGCTATTAATTTTAGTAGCATTTTGCCTGCAGAGCTTCTTTGACAACACTTCCCATTTGACTGCAATTGGATTTTGACAACAGTTTACTTCTACTTGCAGTTGACCAAGATCCAAGTGTACACTACCACTTTTATTCTTGCTTCTTTTGATTTAAGCACCAATTTTAGTCATTCGATACATGTATCGGTACCCAGTTTTATTGATTTTGGTATTTGTAACTTTTGGTATATGTACGAGACCGGCTGGCAAATCGTGTCTTAACAGGTTTCTGACGGCGCGCGCAACATAAGTTTCAAACATGATTACGACTCGTTTAACTACTTTCTACCTCATGTTTATAAAACAGTTTTATGTTTTATGTACAAAGATGAATAAATGATAGATCCTAACATTGTAATTTTAATTATTTTAAAAATTAAAAAAGTCAAAGGGTGTATTTTTCAGTCAAACAGGTCTAATCGTGTCTTAACAGGTACCCAATTGCCCGGGTACATGTAAAAATGGGCACTGGTACCAAATTTTATATAGAACTATAAATTTTTTTTATATTATGTTTTATTTCGTATTATAATCTTTATGGTACTCGTATCGATTATACTATTTGGTACTCATATCGTATTGGTACTCGTACCGGTTTTACCTATTGGGTACTCGTATTGTATGGTACTTGTGCCGATTTTACCTATTTAGTACTTGCACGAATGATAAAAAATAAAATAAAAACAAAATGGTACCAAAGCGGGTACCGTACTGAAATACCCGTACCGTACCAATATATTCGATATGGTAGTTGGTACTCGGTTTTGTTCAAATTTGATACCGGTATTTTCGGTACCGGTGCCGGTACGAGTACGGGTACAGTACCAATCTCATCCCTACTCAAACTATATAGGTTTCGATACGCCTCTAAACATCAAAATACCATCAAATCCCATATCTTGATCATTCCGGCAGTTCACTATGCACATGTATGTAACCACTTATGTTCAACAATAATTTTCAAACCAGTATTCAAAAAACTACCATTGAAACCTATTTCCTTATGTTATGATCAGATATATCATCTTGATAGGTAAGTGTTCAACCCTTTTTTTAAATGCAGCTAAGGTAAAAAAAAAAAGTCTTTGAACAATGTATGTATAATAGTGAGCCATAAAGCAAGACAAAAAAAAATTCAAAATCATACATTAATTTAATTTAAACGCTGACAAGAGCTGCACAAACTACAGCCAGAAGTTATAAAACTCTTAACTATACTATTTAAAACTTACAACCGTTGATAGTAAAAAAAAAGGTATACTGCAGCATTTGATGGAAGAATAAGACCGCTACAGCCGGCAATAATAACACTCCCAAACATACAAGAAAATAACAGATATAAAACAGAATCAGTAACCCGGAATATAAAGAAAACAATTACATCATAGAGAACCAATCTAACCATAAATTGTAACATCAACATCTTCAATAATATGTAATGTCTGATAGAGCCATAAAACAAGAAAAAAAATCAAAACCATAGACATTAATTTAATTTAAACGCCAACAAGAGACGGGGTGAACAAAAAGCTAGTACAAAACTTTGTCGGGAGAATTTGAATTCGGGTGAGGTTACAAAGCTGATAGAAAGTCTTTGACATGATATTGTATTTCACAAGCATAATCCCGGGCACTTCCAACACAAGAAACGAATCCTCTTCTCTGTCCCCGAGCACAATCGCTAGTACATCGACCTCAGGTCCCAGAAAATACCCAACAAATTCAAGATCAACATAGTACTTTAAACACCACCCTGAGTAGCAATCATTTTCCACTTCATACACATCCACCTGCAGATGCTGGAGCATCACAACAAGAAGCAGGCAATCGCGCGACACCAATAACTTATCATAACCACAAAATGTTATCCCATGCATGGTTTTGTGGTTTTCAACTTGTATAAAGTGAGGATTGTCCATATCCTCTAAACTAAAATGATAAACAGCTCTACGCGACAGCCAATGAATGGCGCCACGCCAGTAAACTACGCTGTGATCAAACGCCACGAAAGATACTGAACTAAAAGTCTGAGCATAAGCCCTCCAAGTACATGTTTCCGACGAATAAATCTCTACATAAACATGTGTAACATCATCATCTTTGCGAGCATGATAAAGAAGCTTGTAGTGTTGTGAAACTGCAGGATCAAAAGCTAGTGCCATAGCATTACCAAAAATATTATATGGTTTCCAAACATAAGGCAGTGGAAGCAACTTAAACTGGTTTATGGTTGGATTGTATACATATAACTTATCAGGGTGGTCATAACATAACAAGAGGCCGTTACACGATTGCCAAACCTCGATGTGTTGCGATTTTTTCTGGTGGTGAAAGGAGAAGGTTGTTGTTTTTATTAAAGGAGGATGTCTGAACAATGGCACGTAGGCGAACTCAGCTGATGGTGATTGTAGTTGGAGGAACAAACCGCAAGGATGATCGGTTTTGTTCGGGCAGAAAGTAGGATCAGTGATGAGAGAAAACCATCGTTTGCATACTGATTTACACATGTGTAACGAGCTTAGAGGTAACCCGACTAAGATTTTACGCAGAAGATCATCGATGGAATAGACTGTATCTGTAGAACTCCGGCTTTCATCCTCACCGGCTTGCGACAAACTCATGGATGAACGCTCTATGCTAGGGTTTAGGGTTAGTTGTGGATGAAGCATGGATTTATGTTGCATGGTTAACTTCATTCGTATGCTTATTATAGTATAGATTATGTTTAGAGGATTTGGGCCCATGTTGCTGTTTGGGCTCACGTTTATATGTATACACGAAGATATATAGGGGTATATAATATAGAGGGTAAGGTTCATGTGAGAACCACCTTTATTGCGAGAACAGCGAGAACCAATGTGAACACAACCTAAAATAGCTAAAAAAAACCTAACCCCCACCCCCCCCCCCCCCCCCCAAAAAAAACCTAAACCCCCCAAGCTAAAATGCTAAAAACTAAACCCCCAAAAAAACCTAAAAAAATAAAAAAAAAATCTAAAATTAATTTTTTTTAATATTTTTTATGTTAAAATCGCTACTTTTAGTAGCAAAAAAAAAAATTTTTTTTTGGCTACTAAAAGTGATTTTAACATAAAATATATTAAAAAAAATTATGTGATTTTTAGGCATTTTTGATTGTGTTCACATTGGTTCTCGTGGTTCTCGCAATAAGGGGTGGTTCCTAACAGATCGTTGTCCTATATATATATATATATACAGTAGAAACTCTATAAAATAATACACTTGGGACCACCAAAATTTATTAATTAAAAGAGTTATTAATTAATCGATAAATTAATATTTATTAATTTATATATTAATTAATATTTATTAATTTATATATTAATTAATATTTTATTAATTTATAGTGGAATACTTAGTTTACAAACACCTTTCAAGCTTCCACTTAATTATTGTATACAATGCATGTATATCAAATGAACGGCCCAATTTGAAAGAAACCTTCAATCTCCCACCTTATTATGCTTCTTGTGTTCAATGTATCACTTTATGGACATTAAAAATATTTTCTATATAAATACAAGATCAAAATAGGTTAACACAAACAAATCATACACACAATATGGCTTCCCATCTTAAAGGTTATCGCAATGCAATGGATGTCGAAGATGTTCTGACTCACCCAGAAGAAAATGTAGTTGCACAGTTGTTGACTGATGAAGAAATTATTGAAAGCGTTATTGGAATTAATAAAGATGATATCGATGAAGAAGATGATGAAAGTTCTACAATGGAGCCCCCTTCGCGAAACGAAGCTATTAAAGCGGCAATCACATTGAACAATTTCTTGTTGAGCTATGAGAAAACAACACCAGAAGTTCTTACCATGCTAAGGAAAATTAGAGACGAGATTCAAGGGGAAATTGATTTCAACAAAAAACAAAAGACAATTGAGTCATTTTTCAAGAAACCTTCATAAATAATTCATGTAATATGCTATATATAAGGAATTATTAATTTATATTTTATACGGGGTCTAAAGAAATTATCAAAAATGTATTATCTTATAATTTTAGCGAATTATTAATTTAGCACCCTATCCCCGAGTCGGGACCGGCAAAAAATATTATCTTAGAGAGTTTATTAAATAATCGAGTATTAATTTATCGAGTTTCTACTGTATATATATCTATTATATATAATAAATGAAAAAAATTTGGGACACGTGTCGCAATATTAGAGCCTTATTGATTCAGTTTTGGCGGGAAAACCCTGAGTCGCTTTCCAGTGATGCGGGATCCGAATCCATTTTATTGACCCAACGAAAAGTGGATCCTTTATATTCCATTTTCTCATAAACTCATCATCCTTCCCATCCTATAACAAACCCTAGACGCCACATCCTCTCTCATAATCTATCTTCACATCTTCATCTTTCTTAATCGATCTTGGTGTTACTAGATGATTTTGTTGTGGAAGAAATCCTAATTGGAATCAACTTCCTGATCTTGCCGCTGAAACTCCTCTTGCCTCTCGAGTCGCCAATGTTGAAATTTCTACTTGGAATCGCACGTCCCTGATTTGATTTCAGATGGTTGGTGTTGTGTTTCAGGTTAGGTATGATTTTCATTATTAGACTTGCACGAATTTTTTTATAGGGTTTATACTTCCACATTCGTTCGTTTTATGTACGAGCTGGCTACCGACAGAGAAAGAAAGGTTTAAGGTGATTCTTTTTCAACATACCTTTTATCATTATAATGCTAATTGTGTAAAACTTGTAATTTCAAGCATATATTTTGTAACGCATGTTGCTCATTGTGTAGTATATGTGATTCTTTTTATTGCAAAGATGTCTCCTAAGGGATGTTCATTGTTTTTTGTGTATCGTTTTGGGGGTGTGTGTGTGTATGGAGGATTTGTTTGGAAAAAAAAGGTGTGTAAAATCATTAGTGTTGAGGTTTCATGTGAGTTGCATACCAAGTGTTTGTGTAAATGCCTAAAAGAATTCTTTTTAGTAATTAATCATTTATTTTTTTAATATTTCTTTGTGGCTGATGAAATCAGATTGGAATTTAGATGGGCATAAAAAAGCAACAATGTGTTGGTGACTCGGTTTTAAAGAGCGAGAAGCACACCATGTCACATGGTCTAAAACGCAAGGCATAACCGCGCAAGGTGCTTGTATAATTTGTTTTTTAAATACCTCGAAGGTTTTTTAGCATCTCCTATCCAAAAATTTATCTATAAATAAGCTTTGTCTATCAGAGATCAACTTAGGATTAGCTGTTTAAGCTCTCTTCCAAAATGTAATATGTTATTTACTCAATCACTGTCATGCGAAGCTCAAGAGTTTAAACATCCTTAAAAAGATAAGTTTAGTTTTCTCGAGTTAGCATCAACTATTAAACAGTTTTATTGTTATGCATTGTTCTTAGGGTTCTTTTTTTATATAATAGACTTTGATAGCTCTAAATACATGAGAAAATAAAAAAGAATTTGTGTTTCTTGCGAGTTGGGCGTCACCTCACTGCTGTTGTTCTGGGTACAACCTTCGTGAAATATTTCATCCCTCTTCGATTGCTTTGGTGAGAATAACGAGACAAGCTTTTTTGAAATATTGGAATTGAACTTCTAACAGAAAAAAAATTATAGCTAATATATCGTTGGTTTCTAACAGTTATTTGGCCCTGGTGTCACTAATATATGTGGGTCCATTTTTTCAGCATACCCGTCAACAGGTGAGATCTGTCCAGTGCAATCTGATAACTATTAGAATATACGTTACACTTTTTATTAGTTCTGCTGAGTGAATACGTTGTATTGGTGCAGGGTAGGACCTTCAACTGTTCGCTTTTTAAATATATAATAGAGAGACATGTAACATCTCTAATTAGGGAGGTTAACGAGTCAGGAAGCACATAATTTTATAACTTATAAGTTCATGATCATGTTCTACAAAAAGATGGCTAGAAAGGATTTGGGTCAATGCGTTGAAAGTCCCTGACACCCTCATGTTGGATTTCATTTTTTTCTTTTAGCAAAATGTAATTCATGTTATTTATTTATTTTATTTATTGCACCTAATGGCTGCACTGTTAGGTAGGGATGAGCATTTGGTACTTGGTACCGGTACCGAATTTCCCGGACCGAATTATATTTGGTACCAATTCGGTACCCACTTTTGGCGTTTTTGATACTGGTACTTTCTTTTTGGTACCGGTAAAAAATACTGTTTTTATCTTCAAATACCAGTCCCGTACTGAACATTTTCGGTATCGGTACCTACTTTTTGACAATTTTTGGTATCTAATACTTAATTTTTTTCTAAAATAACCTATTTCAATATAAACTTATATTCGTTGGGCTCAGTTTTTGAAGCAATACGATATATATTAAAGTAATTATTATTATTTAAACAAACGTTCACTGTGCCAGTAAACTTTGTGTTTTTTTTTGCCTATCTTTTGGGTGAATTGTGATTTGGTCGCTGGACATTAGAGGGAGAGAAGGTCAAGGATATGATGTGAGAGATCGGGATTCTTTTTGTTCGTCTAAATCACACACCACACGAAGAGAGAAGGTCAAGGATATAATGTTAATTTTTTGTCCTATGTTTCAATTCTGGTTATTAACCACTTTAACTTTAATGTAAACTACTTTGAATGCTTGTTTGTTGTAAGATTCTATTATGTGTCCTCGCATCTACATTAGAGTTTTATTGTTCATTTGACTTTCCCAGCCACTTTGATAACCCTTTTTGTAGTTGTTTTGCTCCATGGAGTAAGATGAGTGTTTTCAGATGGTCAACTAGCGAAGGGTATGAAGAAGAATTTTGATAGTCCAAAACAATTCTTTTATCAATTTCGTGTTTTCATAACATTCTTATTTTATTTTTAGTTGTCGTATTTGATTATTTTAGTAACTGAACATTATGAATTGTGAGTTTTTATCGTTTATATTATATTATTCGAAATCGTTTAAAATTTTTACATACTATTTTCATGTTGTTTGTTGGGTCAATTTGACGAAATCGTTTTAATACTGTTTTATCTTTATTTAATTTAAAAATTCTATTAACAATTATTCAGTGTTGTGTAAAAGTTTAATGAAATAATATATTACATATTAATAAAAATACATGTTTATTAACTAATAAAATTAAACTACCCGGGAAGCAGTCCCGGGTGATAACCTAGTATATATATATATATATATTTTAACGACCAACAAAACGTCAATTTATTAAGCGACAACCAGCTAGACGCTGGCTTGAAACCTTACAACCGAGCTGCTCGAAAGACAAAACAGATAGCATGTTACAAAAAAACTTACAACAAGAAGATATATATAAATTATAGGATTAAAACAAATTTTATGACGAAAAGGACTCGTGTTTATTATCTGTTTTGACCCCTAACAAGGTTGAGAAGATCCTGATTTATATTATATCAAATACACAAAAAGTTACCATATTTATTGCAATATAATATAAAAAGTTACCATGTTTTGTTTCCTTTTACTATTTTACATACAATTTAATTTTGGTAGATTGAATCCAACAAATTAAACACTATAAAGAATCAACTTAATTATGCATATATGTGTTGTAATGTAGGCTTTGGGAGTCTTTCAAAAAAATGGAAATTTTCCTTTTTAACCCTAAAGTTTTAATGTTTGACAATTTAAGTTTAAACTTCTAATCTTTGTTTCCTTTTTAACCCTAAAGTTTTAATCTTTGACAATTTACCCTAAAGTTTTATTCTTTGACAATTTAAGTTTAAAATTTTTAATCGTTGTTTTCTTTTTAACCCTAAAGTTTAATCTTTGACAATTTAAGTTTAAGGTTTTAATCTTTGGTAATTTAACCCCTTTGATTAATTTGATTTTTTACTTCTAATTCAAAAGTTTTCATCTTTTGCGATTTAACCACTTTGATTTTTTTTACTTATGTGTTGTAATCTTGGTTTGGAGGTTTTTCAAAGAAAAAATGGTTATGCATATGGTTGTTGTAACCTTGGCTTTAGGGGTTTTCAAAAAAAAAAATTGATTTTTTTGCTTTTCACTCAAAAGTATTTCATAAATTACTTTTAACCCAAAACTATTTGTTTTTTTTTACTTTTAACACAAAACTTTTTATCTTTTGCAATCTATCATCACAACTTTTTTTACTTTCAACTTTGGTCCTTTATAGTTTTCATTTTCCACAAATTTTTCGCTTTATGCTTCGTTCTAAATTTTGTGACTTAACGCATCGCAACGCAACGTGCGTCTTTGGTTTAGCGTTTTTACGTTTCGTTCTAAATTTTGCGAGTTAACACGACACAACGTGCGTGTGTGGATGAATGTTTTTACATCGTCTATTTTTTTTCCCGTTTGACAAGTTCAACATAATGTGCGCGTCCTAAATCGACTTAGTTATAACTAAAGAATCCCCGCCGCATTGCGGCGGGTCGTAATTCTAGTTATAAATTATAAATTAGCAACAAAAACATGCAATACAAGTTGTAACTTGTGCTTTGGGAAATTTAAAAAAAAAAACTTGATTTTTTACTTTTAACCCAATGGTTTTGCCTTTTGCAATTTTAATCCTACATAATTTGTTTTTTTAACTTTAACCCAAAACTTTTCATTATTTGCAATTTAACTTCACAACTATTGTCACTTATACGTTTCATCTTTCGCAAATTTTTATTTTACGTATAGTTCTAAATTTTTCGAGTTCAAACGACGCAACGTACGAGTGTGGTTCAACTTTTTCATGTTTTGTTTCAAATTTTGCAAGTTAACACGACGCAACGTGCATGTGTGGTTCAACGTTTTACCTCTATTTTTCGTGTTTGACAGGTTCGTCGCAACACGCAGATCCTAGGTCGAGTCAGTGTAGTGGTCGATGACTGTTATGTGGCATTAGTACTATTTGACACCGTTTTACGCCCCGCCGCAACCCGGGGTGTGCTTTGAGGGGTTTTTTAAAGAAAAAATGGTCATGGATATGGTTGTTGTAACCTTGACTTTGGGGGTTTTTCAAAAAAATTGATTTTTTTTTTTACTTTTCACCCAAAAGTATTTCATAAATTACTTTTAACACAAAACTATTTGTTTTTTTACTTTTAACCCAAAACTTTTTATCCTTTGCAATATATCCTCACAACTTTTTTTACTTTCAACTTTGGTCCTTTATAGTTTTCATTTTCCGCAAATTTTTTGCTTTATGCTTGATTCTAAATTTTGTGACTTGACACATCGCAACGTGCGTCTTTGGTTTAACGTTTTACGTTCCGTTCTAAATTTTGCGAGTTAACACGATGCAACGTGTGTGTGTGGGTGAACGTTTTTACGTCATCTATTTTCCCCGTTTGACAGGTTTAACATAACGTGCGGGTCCTGAATCGACTTAGTTATAACTAAAGAATCCCCGCCGCATTGCGGCGGGTCGCAATTCTAGTTCTTATATATTTTTTGAAAGGATATTGGATTTAAATAACTTCAACTTTCACCAGTTAGTTATCTAATAGCACTCATAACTTTCAATTTGTATCACACCACTCCCGACTTTTAACCTATTGGTCGATAGCACTCCCAAACTAACTGAACCGTAACCCAGTTAGTTATCTGATAGCACTCATAACTTTCAATTTGTATCACACCACTCCAGACTTTTAACCTATTGGTCGATAGCACTCCCAAACTAACTGAACCGTAACCCAGTTAGTTTTTTGCGGATGTGGCACTTGTGTGTAACGTGGAATTTTTTGATGACGTAGCATCTGGTGTGGCATTTGACTTGGTTTTTTATGGCGTGGCAGCTGATGTGTCATCTAACTTGGCTTTTTTTATGGCATGACAACTAATGTCAGCAAACTGGGTTAGTTTGGGAGTGATATCGGCCAATAAGTTGAAATATGAGATTGGTGTGATACAAATTGAATGGTGGGAATGCTATCGATCAATTGTTGAAAGTTTGGGTTATTTAAATCCACTATTCTTTTTTGAAAGGCAAATCGAGAATGTATTCATTATTCATCAAGACAACTAGGGGTGTGCATTTTAACATAAACCCGAAACAACCCGATCCTCAATTTAATGGAAACCCGATGAACTTGAATAACATTAAACCCATACCCGAACATATTTAATTGAGTTGGTTATTTAAGTTTTATAGTTAATCGGGTAACCCGAATAACTATTTATAGGATGTTCCAAAGAATTTTTACATGGATGATTATGGTTAGATACTGAATTATTTCGATTACAATAAATGATTCTTGTATGTTTAAATATCTTTACATTTACCTATTGATTAGTGATTACCCGATTAACATACTTCTATCATTCTTGATTTAATACTGAAACTAAAAAATAGACTGATGAATATATATATACTTTATTAGTACAATTTTTGTTTGATTTTGACTGGAGTCTCCCCCCTTGTCGGGCTCAAGGACAAGGGTTTTGTCGTAGGGCAAGCGGTGCTCAAGGCAGAGGCAAGCAAAGTGGCAAAACATGAGAAAGCCTGCCTGGAGAATCAACATGTGTTTGTCCCGTTTGCGTTTGATACCTTTGGTGGTCTCGCTCCTGACGCTGTGCGACTTTTGAATCGGGTTCAAAAAGTCGTTAATAGTAATTCTTCGTCGCTAAAGGTTTCAAACTTTGTATTTAGTAGAATTGGTTTTTCTATTCAAAAGGGGGTGGCGGCGCAACTTGTTGCCCGACTACCTGCCATTGCTTTGTAATTGCCCTATTTCGTGTGGAATGATATTGAACAAGGATTTTGACTTATAAATATTCGGTCCTAATGAATATATTTTCATTAGTACAATTCTAGTTTGATTTTGACTTCCAAATAATCAGTAATTTCGTCTATATGAGAATTCCATTTGTTTATAGCTTAATTCCTTTCAAGAAATTCATAGAAAAAATTAATAATGTATGCTTAATGTTAAAATAAACCGATTGGCAATTAAAACCCAGTCTGAACTAACACAAATCCGATTAACCTGATCCAAATTAACCTAAGCTTATAATGGTTCAGTTATTGGATAAGTTTTCTTGTCCCAAAACCCGATTAAAACACCCGAAGGCCGAAAAACACCCCGATTTACAACTAGAGGGGCATAAAAAGTAAAAACTATGAAGGGTTTAGAAATCCAATTTAACTTTATGAATTCGATCATACTTTTAGCCCACTATATTTTTTAACCTAAGTGATGCCTTTTCATATTTCTTTTAGAAAAGTAATGCTAGAAAAGTTAGATGTACAATTATGAGGACCATATGGCATATGTGGAAGGGTGTGACCAATTATCTTATATGAAACTTAGTAGTTTGTGGAAAGTCTTAAGTAGTAGCATGATGCATGAAAAGTAGAAAAGGAAACATGAAGGAAGGTTCATGAAAAAAAAAATGAAATCGTATAGGAAAAAAAAGTGGGCGAAATATACATTCAAAAGTAGTGCTAACGATTTTTAAGGCAACCTTTAAAATAGTAAACTTTCGTTTTGTTTCCTGTGGTTTGGTTGTTCTAATGGTTTTGTATAAATCTTTTAAAAATAGTCATTTTGCTCCAATAGTTTACTATGTTTGTCTCATTTTTGCCCCATGGCCTTCCAAAGTGTACTTTAACTCTCCCAACATGTGACCACTATCACAAAACAACCTTGTCCCAACGACCCTCGCCGCCACCAAGCACCATTACTAACCGTTTCTTGTAGCAGTTGTGCGCCCCCCACCCCCACCCTCCACCACAAATCTATTTCACCAAATAAGAGGGAGCGGTATGTTTGTATTTAAACCCGATCTCCTATCAAAAGCAATATTTTAACAGCTTAAAAAATACAATAAAGATGTGATTTTTAAGTTCATATGCTCGGTGGAGTCAGGGCCGGACCTACCTCTTGACAAGGGGTAACCCGTTACCCCTTGACGCTACGACGGGAGTATAAATTTTGGAAAAATTTGACGTTTTTTTAATTCCGATAACCTTTTTTCTTGAAACGTTGCCCCTATAAAGTTTTTTCTAGATCCACCCGAGTGGAGTTGTATGTTTATAATAAACTCAAAACAAACTTACGTTACAAAAATAAAAATTTGATAACACTGATTAGGAATACCTTAAGTTTCTTAATACTTATTTGTTTTTGCCAAAATGAATTTTATACTCAAAACTTTTGCCTTGACTAATATAAGATCATCTTAGTTATTAAAAAATTTATTAAAATTTATTTAAAAAAATAGTTTTAGTTTTTAATTTCACAATTGTATGAAATGAAAAATAATATTAAATATTAATTAACTTAAAAGAAAATACAGCATCACTCCAATTATTTTTCATCTGAGGAGACGTAGGTAGGGGCAAGGCTACTTCCTGTGTCGCATGCATATAAACTTTTTGCTTTTCGTACGCTAATTCTGTAATTTATGTCGTAAAAGCTTTTTATAAAGAAATAAAAATACTATAAAAAATTATTATACTTCCTTATTTTTCTCCATGTTAAAATACTGTATTTCCTTATATTCCTAGTAAAATGTATCATAACTTTAGTTTATTAAAATTGATAATTTTGTTAAAAAAATATGAAAAATTATGTCAAAGTTTCATATATTAAAAAATTTGCATGTGTAAAATACACACACTTGTGAGTTTTTTTTTAAAAGTTAGGAGTCGTTTGACAGCATCTGAATGGTTAAGTGCTGAACCAGTAAGAGGTCTGAATTATTAAATGCTAAACCAGTAATAGGTCTAAACCATTAAGAACCAGTATAATACTTAACTGTTCAGAGGCAAATGTCTGACCAATTCAGATTACAAGTCTTAACCATTCAGACTCAGTACAATGCTTAATCATTCAGACATCTGCTCACGAAACAAACAGTCTTAACCAATAAGAGGTCTGAACCATCAAGAGGCTCGTTAAAAGGTAAACAAACAACCCCTTTACCCTTAAACTAATTAAAATTTGATAAACCGACATTCAGTATTTCGAAGACAAATAATGTATACCAACTTAGTTTAACAAGTTTAAAAGTTGACTGGTAATTATTTTTAAAATTTTATAATTACATGCATATTTAACAAGTTTAGTGACACTTGTTAACACAAGAAAGTATATTAGTTTTATAATATTAAACCAAAAATATAACTTTAAATATTACACATCTTTGTTAATTCGGTATGAGGTTTAAAAAAATAAGAAAAATAACAAAAATAAAATAATTTATTGTTTCAACTAAAGAATCATAGCTTGGGAAAACGTATTAACTAAAATAACCACAAGTGTCTATCTTTTGATTCTTTTAAAGTACTTTTGAGTAGTTCATAGCTCAAGAAGCAGAGAAGCAACTCTTATATCATAAATAAATTCTTCTTCTTTATTTTTTTAATCATTCACTTCCAAGGAAAACTTGAAATATGTTTTTCCATAAAACTTGTAAAAACTAGTCAGAAATGCAGTAATTAAAAAATTATATATTATTCTGAATTACCACTTTTACCCCTGTGTTCAGTCAGAGTGCTACATTACATATTAGCTTTCTTGTATCCTTTTTGCTCTTCTGGAAATCCAAAACACCACTCAAAGTGATGGCTAAAGATGAAGACTTTAAGCTTCTCAAGATCCAAGTTCACCCCCCTTTTTATTTATTTTTTATTTAAAAAAATCTTCTTGATTTATAGTTCTTCATGCTTGTATTTATATTTATTTATTTTTTTATTTTTTATTTTTTTATCCACAGACATGTACTCTGAGAGTGAACCTGCACTGTGATGGTTGCAAGCAAAAAGTCAAGAAAATTCTTCAGAGAATTGAAGGTATTTTTTTTTCTCTTTCTTTCTCTAAAAATTGTGTTTAAATGTAATAATGTGATAAATCTAGCAAAATTGTGATATGGGTTTTGATAAATTTCAAAACTTTATGCAAAATGTGGTCTTCTTGTGACATAATGCATGGTTAAACACTTTATTTCATAGCTAAAATTAGTAAATTTAGAGATGTATGCTACTTTCTGTGCATAATGTACAATCTTGGTAACATGTTTCTTTTAAATTTGGGAACTTTAGCTCTGAAAAAGGATTTAATTACCTTTTGTGACTGTTTTCATGTATAAAGTTAAATGGGATTCTGATAAAGATTTGAAATTTATGCAAAAATGTGATGTTTTTGTGATGTAATGCTTTGTCAAGTCCTTTTTCAGTGCTGATGCTGCTAAAAGTCTAAATCCTCTGATATGTACATCTTGTAATGCATAATGTACAAGTAATCTGTTAAAAAAATAAACTTTTGATGTTCAAGATGATGTAAATTACTAAATTTAGATGGCTTTGGTAATGTACATGTTTTGATGCACAATGTACAAGTTGTTATTATTATACAGGTGTGTATCAAGTGAGCATAGATGCAGAGCAACAAAAGGTAACAGTTTCAGGAAGTGTAGACTCTGCAATTTTGTTAAAGAAGCTTGTGAAAGCTGGTAAACATGCTGAAATTTGGTCAAACAAGTCAAACAACAACCAAAGTCAAAGTCAAAATCAAAATCAGCAAAATCCAAAAGGAATTTTGAAAAAAGATGACAAGAAAAACACAACCCAGAAAGAAAATGTCATCAAAGGGGTTGAATCCTTGAAAAAACATGAAAAGGGTCAACCTTTGACCTCTGGACTAGATGATGATCTTTTTGAAGATGATGAGGATTTAAGGTTTCTGAAAAGTCAACAAAAGTCAACCCAGTTGGGGCTTTTGCGGCCGAAACAACAACAAGAAGCCGGTGCAGGTGCGGGTGCGGGTGCAGGTACTGGAAATGGTCCAAAAAATTCAAAAAACAAAAGTCAACCCAACAATGGAAATGGGAAGAAAAGTCAAAATGTGGGAGGAGGGCAAAAAGGGAATTTTGAGAATATGAATGAGGGCAAAAGCGTAAATGACTTGACCTCCATAATGAACAGTCTTGGTGTTAGTGGTATTGGTGGTGGTGGTGGTAATCTTGGAGGATTTGAAATGGCTAATGGTGGTCAACAAGTTGGTCAACATATGATGATGAACATGAATGGGTTCGGGTACAACCAGCCGCAACAAGAGTACAACAACCACTCGGCTGCGGCTGCATCGTTGATGATGAACTTGCAAAACCGGCAGGCAATGTACCAGCGGTCTCCTGTCATGCCACCAACCACTGGTTACTACTACTACAACTACAACCCTGAACCATACCCATACTATGAGTATCCGAACGGCTGCTACTACACCAGTAGCAGTAGTAGTACTGGTGGTGGTGTCAACATGATGGGTGATGAAAACACAAGCAGTTGTTCAATCATGTGAGGGGTGAAAGTGGATGAGGTTTAGACCTTTAGTATGGTATGGTTAAAGAAGTTTGATTTGTTGTAATGGATGATGCTCTCTTGATGTTTCTTTTTTTTTTGTTAACTATGTTGAAATGACTAGTTTAATAAGGGTTGTTCCTTAGTTCTTGACTTCTTGTTTTTGAAGTGGCATCACATTTTTTTATATTTAATTTCTGTTTAATCAAAATTACATAACTAAAGTCCTTGATTTCTTCAGTTAGTCGCGGACCCAAGATTTATTTTCTGGGCAGATAGTCAGGGGCTCAACCGAACTTTTAAGGGAGAAAAGTTTGGAATTTTCGAATTCACCAGCGGGCTGGGGTTGGGTAAAAACGTAGTGTATAGCTTAAAAACAAGCATCCAATGTAATTAAAAAAAATAGATAAAGACCAAGTCACCTCACATGTGATTAAAGGTTAAAAGCATCTCTAATGTATCCTCTTTCACGCTTATAAATGTGTCAAACCAGTTATATCAGATTTCTACTCATCCTTTAAAAACACTTATTTTCTCGCTAGTTGTTATATTAGATATCTACTCATCCTTCAAACACACTCATTTTCTCTTCAACGAAGATAAAAGGATGTCCCTTTTGCACATGACGTCACGGTTCCCTTTTAGAGGGATTGGGCTTTGCAGATGCTCTAGGTGTTTTTATTAGACAAATTAGAGCATTCTCAATTGATTTTATATCTTTATCTCTATAATTATACTAAAAATCACTACATTTTCTCTCTCCTTTTTAATTAAATACGAGTAATATTTTTTTACATTTTTATCATTACATTTTATTTCTCCCCCACTCACAACCACTTTCAAAAATATTAAGAGTTAAATGCCATTTTAGTCCCTATGGTTTATGCCATTTTGTCAGTTTAGTCCAAAGGTTTGAAACGTTGCCATTTTAGTCTAAATAGTTTCAAACGTTACCATTTTAGTCCACTGAGTTAACTCCATCTATTTTTTATGTTAACTAGAAGGGCGTTTCGGTCATTTTATATGTACTTCTGTTAAATAGAAGGGCAATTTGACCATATAAAATGACCGAATTACCCTTCTAGCTAACAGAAAAAATGGATGGAGTTAACTTAGTGGACTAAAATGGCAACGTTTCAAACCTTTGGAATAAACTGACAGAATGACTCAAACCACATGGACTAAAATGGCTTTTATTTAACTCATATTAAAAAGTTATATAGTGTGAATAATGTTTTCTCCGAATTTACTTACGAACAACAACATTTTTTCTCTTTTCCTCTCAGAACCACTCTCATATTAAAAAGTTATATAGTGTGAATAGTGTTTTCTTCAAATTTACTTACGAACAGTAACATTTTTTTCTCTTTTCTTCTCAGAACCACTCTGTCTAATATAGAGTACTCAGGCAAAGAAACATGTACGGTTTCAAATGTCTTATCCAATAATAAATTAAATTTCACGTGCAGTATTAATAACTTGTACTTTGTGTCTTAACAGTTGTCCATTCCAATGGTCATCAATATTTCCAGACAGAACCCTCAATTCATGTGCTGTCATGCACTACTAATTTGTACCTTGTGCATTAAAAATATGTAAGCACTAAGCAGACTGGTATTTCATGAACCACAAGTTAAAGAAACCAGCACATTTTCATTTAATTCATGTCATAGGCCTCACATATACAAATATTTTCCTGCTTGCTACATTTGTATACAAATGAATAGATTATAAGTTTATAACCGCGATATCTAATGTTTTTATTGTTAATAAATATAATCATATATCGTCACAACTCACAACGACCATTGATCCGGCACAGTAAGAAAATAACTGGTCATGGCTTTTCGGAACCTACGTTTGTACTGTTTTGGAGATATGATCGTTGGTGACGCGTTCTTGGGGCCACCGAGAATCCCGGATGCTTTAACCCATGTTTCGAGTTGCTTATCCCATGTATACTGTCGCATGAAATCAATAATACCTAGAACAAGTTCTTTATTCTCTTCATCGACTCCAACCAACAATGAGTAATCCATCACGTCAATCGACTGCACAACACCACAAGATTCACGTCGATGAAACGTACAACTTTTAATGCACATATGACAGTTAGTCAGTTACTAAAGCATAGATCTTTTCACATAAAGGGGTCTTGAAAAGATTACAACTTTATTCTTTATAGAGTAAACTGTCATTTTCATCCCTAAGATTTGGCCAGTTTTGCGACTTTCGTCCAAAGGTTTGTTTTTTCGCATCTGGATCCAAAAGGTTTGAAATCTTGCCATTTTCATCCAGCTCGTTAACTCCATCCATTTTTCTCTGTTAAGTCAGGGGTATTTCCGTCTTTTTTGGTAACTTAAAGAGGGTATTTCCATCCTTTTGAATACTTATACATTATGCTAAATGCTTGTACATAAAGTGAAAAAGGCCCGATTACCCTTTAAGTTAACAAAAAGACGAAAATACCCTGACTTGACAGATAAAAATGGATGGAGGTTAACGAACTGGATGAAAATGGCAAGATTTCAAACCTTTTGGATCCAGATGCGAAAAAACAAACCTTTGAACGAAAGTCGCAAAACTGGCCAAACCCCAGGGACGAAAATAGCATTTTACTCTTCGTTATATGAAATTTCTTGGTCTAATATGTGCAAACATGTGCAACTAAGTTCATTAACCATATGGATAGCATGGTTTACTTATTTACGCCCCATGTTTTTAGATTATCCAGAGCAAAAGATGATACCGCTAAGAAAGATGTGTCATTCCAGACAGCTCGTTCGAGATTCCGCTTAGCTTTGCTTCCAAGAAAGAGTGGATTCGTACGCAAGGCTTCCAATAAGTTCATATCGAGCATCGTTCCGGTAATATCCGAGTTATAACGCGATCTTGCGGATCCTTTTAGATCGTAAACTCGAGAGATATTTTTCTTGAAAAACAAATTCTCCATCACCATCACAATCGTTTTCGACTCTTTCCCACCTCTCAAATGCTTCACATTAACCTATCATCGTTACAGTAAACATCATCAAGGTTCACATATAAAAAGAGCACAGAATCATTAAGACTGTAAACGAGCTAAACGTTCAGCGAACAGTTCGGAGGGAAGTTCATTTAATAAATGAACAAACACGAACAAGAAATTCCATTCGATAAGTTAAAAGTTAAAACAAACAAACATGAACAGAGTCTGTGTTCGTTCGTTTATGTTCGTGAACGTTCGGTAACGTGTTCATTTGTGTTCAATCACTTATGTTCATTAAGGTTTTTCTTATGTTAAATTTTTATTTTATTGTTTTTAGTTTTTAAAATTTTGAAATCATAGTTATACAATACGCCTCTGCCAACATCCCTCATTTGAACAATTCAATTTCAGTTTGTGTTAAAGCTTGACAAACTTCTTAGTTTTTGTGTTAATTATGTTTCTGATAATTATGTCAAATATGTTTGGATAGTTATGTTATGTACTTATTTATTTTGGTGGATTCTTCATAATCATTCTGAGGAAAAATGCCGATACTATTTTAAAATGAATATATATTCTTCGGTTGTGTTCATTGATGTTTATGAACATTTGTTTGTGTTCGTTTGCGTTTGTTTATGTTCGATAAGTGTTCATGAATATGTTCATTTCCTTAATGAACGAACACGAACAAAAAATCTCATTCAGTAAACGTTCATGAACATGGTCATTCCTTAATGAACGAACACAAACAAGGACTTGTTCGTGTTCGTTCGGTTCGTTTACAGCCCTAAGAATCATCATTGACTGACTGACAAAAGTCAAAAGTAACAAAAATCAACCTGATAAATACCGACGATTTTAGCAAGACAAGTCGGGCTTCCGGTGTTCAGCGAATCGGTCAAGTATTTGAAATATTGCGGTGCAAATTCCTCAAACGAATCTAGCTCGGTTTTCGTAACTCCCTTTATTAAAAACCGTTCATCTAACGATTTTGCGAACTCAGCCCCGCTTTTCCCTCCTTGTGCATCCCACTTCTTGCATCGGCTCAACGATCGCAAATAGTCTATTTCACTACGACAACATTTCTTCCTAAGACCATCAAATTGCTTCGCGAAATAACACGTGACCGAGAATTTGACTCTTCCACCGGGTCCCGTTTCGTCGTCGAAATGAATAGTTAAATGATGAGAGCTTTTGGGCTCGGTATACAACAATCCGACCGAAGATGACGGATCATCTGCACCGTAACTACCGTAACGCGTGTACTCAAAATCGTTATTAGAGCCAAAAGATTGCCAAGCTGAAAGCTTTGAAGCTACCGAATGATTTCGATTGAGATACGGTTTATCGGTAAACCAGTCTCCGTATTCTTTAGAAGCAAGAGCGTAAGATATTATGCTTGTCGGCTCGTTTTCGTAAACCGCAACCACTACGTTTTGACCACAAATCAAACGGCCCCCGTCAGGGAGAAAAGACGTTCGGGAAAAGAGCGGTTTTGAACTTGAACTCCATAAGAATCCTAACTTCTGATCATCGTTGGGGAGAACTTGTGAGTAACTCCTGTGTATGTTGCAAATAGGATCTTTGACTTTGACTTCATCCCGCGTGTAATTTCTTGATTCTTCATCCTTCATTCTTTCTTGGAGAGTCATGGCGGAATCAAAGGAGTAAACGCGAGCAGGAGTGGAAGTGAACCTTCTGAAACGTGGATTCTCAGGTCGGTTCAACAGTCCGGTCCATGCAGAGTCAATCTTGTCAGATAGAAACGATGCATGCCCTTCATCAAACAATGCAGTCTCTTCCCCCTGGTCAATATGATCAGAATCCGGGTCAACCGCTGCATGACTGTGGTCAACAATATCTTCAATAGTTGAATAACTTCTTTCGAGTTTGACCTCAACATTTGACTTCTTTGTATCGAAAGAATCTAAAGACTTGAGTCTTCGATCCCAAACATGCAAACTGATCGTGAGCGATTGTCTCAAACGGTTGAGTTCGAAAATATCGATTTCCGTCACACCTTCTTCACCACATGGTTGCAGCAGGCCCTTTTTCAGAAAAACAAAACAGAGTCGTAAACTCGTAATTAATAAACAAACACAGGATAAAATCATATTTTTACTTTTTCGATATCGTTTTTACTTACTATGTATACATCTCTTTCTTTGATCAAATCTTTTCTCAACTCCTCGATTTGTTCATGTAACTCGCTTGTATCCGAGACCTCATGTTTATCACCACCGGAAATACACTTCTGTTCGGTCTCACGTAGCGCATCCGATATCTCGTTGTAGAACGTTTTTGTCTTGCTCAAAACCTCTACGACTTCTTTCGTTAACCAACCCTGTTGAACATGGCCACCAAACTGCAGTACAGATGGCGGCAAACGAACGGAAAGAATATCGATCGAAGAATAGCGGAAAAACGCCACCATATTCCCCAAGCTGTATAGATCAAACACAAATTAATCACATATACATAAAAACATGCATATATTCATTTAAGAGTATATTGCATTTTACGTCCTTTATGTTTAAGTCATTACAGGCGTTGTCCCTTAACTAACGAAATTACACTCGATGTCCTTTATCTTACTGTTTCTCATCAAGCGGTGTCCTTTTGCCCTAACCCAGTTAATATTTTTTGTTAACTCTTAACACGTGTCACATGAGGGTATAATGGTCATTTTCACTTAATAACTAAAACAAAATTAAATAAAAATAATATATTAACAAAATAAGTGAAAATGACCATTATGCCCTCATGTGAGTGGCACATGTTTAGAGTTAACAGAAAAAAATTAACTAAGTTAGGACAAAAGGACACCGCCTGCTGAGAAACAGTTGATAAAGGACATCCAGTGTAATTTCGTCAGTTAAAAGACAGCGCCTGTAATTTGGCTCAACTTTAAAGGACGTAAAAAGAAATTTACGCTTCATTTAATGTTAGAAAGACCCTTTTACCCGTAGAAACGAAGGCAGTCTCTTTGCAGAGAATGACCGCAGCCCGCAATTCGATTAGCCGTTGCGTGATTTGAAAAACTAAGTTCCAAAAATTTCCCGAACGAAAGACCCCATGCAGCTTCAGACATAACGACCCGAGGGGTCGCGGGTGGGGCCTCGTTCACCGGGGGACACCGGAGACACCTGTGCCACATCCATATCTTTCCGTCTTTCTCCCCGGGTAGGTTCAGGGACGGAAGTCGTTTAACATTAATTGTTAAATTCCCCTGCGGGTGAGTATAGCATATCACATGGGCTTCAGCTGGTTTGTTGCAAGATCGGCATGATGATGTCTGAATGAAAAGCCCCAAATCAAATCCAACCGTAAAATAATAATTGATTCGACTTTTTATTAACTAGATGCACCAATTGTTCAAGTTTAAGAATGGTTTAATGTAACTTTACCTGATCTAAAGGTTCAATCTTTGTTGTTAACTAGTACTTTGACCCGCCGCGCGTTGCGGCAGCGTCGAAACTTTAAGTAACTCGAACTTATACAGTCAAATATCTGACCCGACTCGTTTTTGAACAAAATTTACATCAAAACGTAGACCAGCTGAAGACGCACATGAAAATAAGCACGAAACATATTATACTTGACATGACTCATAACCGAGAAAATTTACGTCGAGACGTAAACCAACTTGGATTTGTAAAGAAACGTACTTAAAAATAAGCACGTAAGAAAAAAAGTGTTTTTTTACGTTAAAGAATGGTACCATGCGTTGCGGCGGAGTCAAAACCTAATGTAACTCGAATTTATACCACCTAATGAAAACGTATTATATTTGACCAGACTCGTTTCCGAACAAAACATAGACCAAGCAAAAACCTACATAAAAATAAGCACGAAAACGTATATACCACGTACATAAAATTAAGAATGTAAAACTCAAGGGGGGTCAAAATGACATCTTACAAAGTTTTTAAAAAGCTAAGGGGTGTAAGTGGCAATGCTAAAAGTTGAAGGGTTGAATACATGGCATTGATTAACTAACCTGATCAAAAAGATCATCTTGGAGGTACCTCCCGAGTGGTTTATCAAAGCATCCGTAAAACTTTATACGCAAAAGCCTCGATCTTTCGCATACGGTACCATTCAACACACATCGGTTAGAAAACGAAACTAATATGCTCTGGCTATTATCCGTTGCTGAATAATATTCATTTGAATCGTCAGTTACTTCAACTCTTTCGGTTGATTCAGATGATATTCTTTCTTCCACGACAGCAGGGTTAGATATGACATTTCTATTCATCATCGTATGATCGTCAACAGCAACTGCAACGTCATGTTCATCGGGTTTGGGAAAGTCGGTAACTTCCGAGGGCTTTATCGTCATTTTAGGTAAAGTGGCACCCTCATCTGCCAGAAAAGACGTTTCTAGCGATAAATGATACGCAGCAAAGACAGCATATTGAACAACATGTTTGACTTTCTTTACTTCTTCCTTACACGAGCCTTTTAGCACAACCTACAAAACATTAAAAAAAAAATAAAAAAAAAAGGTCAAAGGGATTGGAAGCAGCCCAAAGTGTAACGCATGTAATTTCCTAATAACATTTTTTACTCATAAAGTTAGAATACCATTATAACGATATGGCTTCGCTATCATATTAAACACGCTAGTTATGTATAAAAAAACAGGAGTAAAACGCCATTTTGGCCAGTTTTGCGACTTTAGTCCAAAGGTTTGTTTCTCCGCATCTAGATCCAAAAGGTTTGAAATCTCTTGTCATTTCCATCCAACTCGCTAACTCCGTCCATTTTTCTCCATTAAGTCAGGGATATTTTCGTCTTTTTAGTTAACTTAAAGGGCAATTTGGTATTTTAATAACTTGTACATTATGCTAGATGCGTGTACATAAAGTGAAAAAGACCGAATTGCCCTTTAAATTAACAAAAAAAAAAACGAAAATACCCCTGACTTAATGGTGAAAAATGGATGGAGTTAACGAGCCGGATGAAAATGGCAAGATTTCAAACCTTTTGGATCCAGATGTGGAAAAACAGACCTTTGGACGAAAGTCGCAAAACTGGCCAAATGTCAGGGACAAAAAATGCATTTTACTCGAAAAAATCAGGCTAAAAGTGTTTCTGGTCAACCCAACTTGCGGCAGTGTTCTACTTGTTCAGAGAGATGAAAATATTACCGTGCAACCTAACCGCCTGGGACAACCATCGAAAAACATCAATGTCTTGGATGGTTTCTTGGTGAGCTGCCTGGCGCCTTCATGGTGTTCGGTGAATTTTTCTAACCGAAATAGCTCACATTGGCCTAAATGCGTGGTGCCGATCTTATCTACAGATGGAGTTATAGAAGCGCCTGTACACCTTGCAATACGCTCCAATAAAGGCCGTTTGATATTTGAAACCAATGAAATCTCTCTGGCTAAAAGATACTCTTGTGCATATGAAGCTACACTCTTTTCTACTAGTAGCACATTTGGACGACGAGCCTCTATTCTTGATATAATCATCTTCAAATGGTCAATTTCCTGTTCATTGACGAATTTTAGTTTCTTTGACGTTTAAAAAGATTTAAAGATGAAATATTGTGATTTTCATGAGATATTGGGAATAAACATAGCATACAAAGGTGGTGATTTCAACCTATCTATGTGTTAACGATTTGACTCCATTATGTGTAGAAATAAAACAAATTAGCTAAAAAAGGAAATGGGTCAAAGGGGATGAAAGTCGCCAAGTGTATTTTTATCGCATAAAACCTCCTAACCATTTTATTCAAAAGAGTACACAGATAGTCCCTGTGGTTTTCTAAAATTTTGGATTTGGTCCCTAGCTTTCCAAAAGTACATGGATGGTAACAGTGGTTTGCACTTCGTAACACATGTAGTCCCCAACTTTGCCAAAAGTCACATGGAAGGTCCTGTGGTTTGCACTTTGTAACGAATTTAATCACTGACTTGGATCCGCTAAAACCTTTAGATTTGTTGGCTGGGGACTAAATGCGTTACAAAGGGCAAACCACAGGGACCACCCGTGTACTTTTGAAAAGCTAGGGACCAAATCCAAAATTTTGGCATACCACAAGGATCATTCGTGAACTTTACTGTAAAAAAAAATGGGCGAAAAGGGATGTTTTGGGTGAAGTCAACCCACCCCACACCAGTTTTGACCCATCACCGAGCTCATATGACCCACCCATTTTGCCACCCGTTAGTAAATAACCTGCTGTAGTAGCGTCTCAATAGAAGCCAGATGATTATGAGTCCGTTGATACTCGAGCGCGCCCCCTAATATAAGCAATCTCGGGTTCTTGTATTGCGAGGTCATGCGTTTGTGTTTTATATTTTTCGTACAAACTACTCCTTTAACAAACACGCTGCATAGAAACGAAAAAAAGAGAATTAGTTTAATTGCCATATCATCTTTCTATTTGCGTCAAGAAACCAATTTCAAGAATCTTTTTCGCGTACCTTTCGTTAGGGCGTCCCGATGCTATACATTTAATCTTTACGTAATTGCCAGGATCCATGCTGCCACCTCGGCTAGTATCCGGTTTCACAAAGTTAGCAGCTTGCCATGCTAAAGACGTTATAATATCAAGCCAATCATCTGCCGCCACGTATTCCGATTGCAGTAGCTGAGACACAAGCACCCGAAAATGACCCTGAACTACGTTTTCCAACGGTTTTTTATGCTCGAAACTTTTGCCACTTTCTGAAAGAACACTCATAAGCGTGTCACTTGATGAAAAAACGTCACCACCGGGTCCCATTTCATCGTCATCGTCAGCATATGAGAAGAAACCGGTGTCTTCGTCGTCATGTAAAGGTAGAGGAAACCAAATAAAACCGTTGTTTTCAAGATCCAACGGCTCGTATTGGTCCCTAAATACTGGTAAATTGTCGTTAGTGGTTGTATGTTGGTGGCTTTTTAAAACAGGCACCAACGGTTTGTGGTCAAAGGGACTTTGACCATCGGTTATAGACGTAGGAGTTCCCTGGTCATCGGTATGTACAGAATAGCTATGTCTAGTGGAAGTAAATTGGGTCCTACATGGGCTGTCGGATGGGCTCGAACCGACAGACATGAAATTGTAAAATTCGTGTCGGGTATTGACACTACTAGAATCGACATCTGAGCTGTCAAGACTATACGGGCTGATGATGTTTTTTGAAGAATATTCTCCATCATCTTCATTACTCCTGCCATTAACCAAAATAAGGTAATTAGATAATAGTTTTTTACCATAATAAAATTTTAATTACCCAAAAACTCAAAACTGATTATTGCAACTTAAATTGCAAAATTCATATTAAAAACAAATCGAAATGCCCCTTGACCTATTGTTCAAGAACTAAAAATAATTTTGGACAAATCGTAACATATGTTGATTTGTTCATGACAAAAAGTTACGTAACACCGTCAAACTTAAAAAAAAAAAATTAAATGCCGAAAACGGATTATTTTGACTTCAACTTGCAATATTAATCTTAAAAGCACATCCAAAGAACCCCATAAAGTATAGTTCAAGAGTTAGATATGTTTTTCAATGAATTATGATGTATTTTTATATAAATCATGACCAAAGTTTCATAATACAATTAAACTATCTAAAGAAAGAAACTATGATTAAATCATAATACACATAAAAATAACTAAACAAAAGACAAAATACCAAAATAAACAAGAAAATTCTTGAAAGGAACAAACTTGAGTATCAAATATACAAACAAAAGGTACCTGCCCATGGAGCGGCAAACCGATACTCCGCCAAATCTCTCACCGGAATACTCTGGTGATGACGGATTAGGGCTTTGCCGGGGTGAATCACACGGATGTATCTTATGACTAAACTTGCCCCCAAATTTCTGCTTACTCTCAAAACCAGCACAAAACTTGCACGATCGGATATCAAGCTCCGATTTTACACCACTTTTTAATTCATCAACAACAACAAACGAACCGTAAACTCGCACACAACCCTCACAAAACACGCGACTACACTTTTGACAGCGGCAACCAACGCAAGACTCCGAAACTCTCAATCCGCATTCACAACATATGATTTGACCAACATCAGCCATGTTGACTTCACCAGACACAGAACTTATATCACTTGTTATATCACTTTTTCCCCAATAAATCCAAGATACAAACTTAACCAAATGACTCAAATCTAGTAGTGAATTATCAGTATGTAACATATCCTATGTCAAGAAACTAATTAGAAAACTGAAAACTATAGAACCCAAAAACTGTAATAAAAAATACAACTTGGGTTTTCTTCTATGGATGAAAAAGATTCAAGAAAGCAACAAAAAGGCCATCTTGAAATCAACACACATCTCAATTTAGAAATGTATATACACAACACAAATCACTATCTTTTTCTTCTTTTTCTTCTTTGTTTCTTTTGAAATTATATAAAAGTAACAAACTTTAGCTAACCAATTCCAGAATCAAACATCAAACACACCAGATCCACAACTTGATTAACTCAATCAACAAAGGTTCGAACAAAAAGAAACAAACCCTCGTGTTTCAAGCACCAAAAACTCATAAAAATGCTAACTTTCATCCAAATTGAAGTGTAAATAATATTCTTAAAGAGGTTAATTAGAGAACAAAGAGGGGGAGAATGAAAAGGGGGAATTAGGGCTTGTATCTTTGTATGAAATTGGATTGGATTGAATTGTGTGCTGCTGCTGCTGCTGTTTTTGCTGTTGTTGTTGTTGGTTCAACACTTTTTCTTCCGAATTTAGCGGCAATGCTTTCATTTTCAGTAGTTAAATGCATTTAAAATATACATATAACATATACATATCACGCATGATCTCTATTATTGTATTCATCTAACCCTAGTTTTTTGTGTCTATTTTTGACTGTCTTAATCACTATCTAATCTAATAGAATCTTTTTTAGGTAATGACCCACCATTAGATAAAGCTTTCACTTTTTGGATATTGTAGTTGAACCCCCTCAAGTCTTTATGACATGGCATATCTCACCCTTTATCTATAGAAGAATTTCACTTTTCAAGATGATTAAACGGGAAAGATTACATGTTAAACCGGATCTATGTAGTTAACATCCTGATATATCAATGATATATCGGTTACCAATCCCCTAGTGAGACATCGCTGCAAAATATCGGTCAGAATATCGGTACCGATAATATCGATGATATTGACCGATATAGCACTGATTTTCTCGATATCAATATATTTCTTCTTAGTTCTACTATTCGTGTTTCTTTTTATTGTTATTATTAGTGTTTAACTCTTGGTTGTTGGTGTTAAATGTTAGTGTTTTAAGTCTTAGTCAGTTCCTACTTGCTATAATTGTTAGTGTTTTGCAGGTTGCAGAAGGTTAATTTGTTAATGGTAGGAGAGTATACTGAATTGTTAGTGTTAAATTGTTATATATATAATATATAGCATGATATTAAAATTACCAATATCCCTCGAACTTTTCGCTCAGTAGTGTTATTTTTGTAGCTTTCGTATAGAACTTTTTAGGTATATACGTTTTCGACCCCCCGGTCGGAAATCTCAAGCTTCGCCACTGGAATAAATCTTAGGGACCATTAGGTCCTGGGTTCGATTCCCACAAGAGGGTTTTTCCCGTATTTATTGGGTTTCCTCCTGAATTTGTGCATGGACATTATTACCTAGTGGAGATGGATATGATCACGTTCCGCTGGTGGCACGATGATAGTCCAGTGATCCAAATTTGTCGTTCAAAAAAAATGGTCATTTGTAATTGCTATAAATGCAAGGATCATAGCTTAAACTATAAATACTTGAGGCCCTTCTTTCTAAAATAACCTTTAAAAATACGTGAGGCCACCCTGTGGAGAATTTAAAGAAATTTGGCTATCGAGTCAGCGACAGCAGAATTCTGATATGATTTTGATTACCCCTTATTGATTTAAAGTTGTGATCGATTACTTTTTTAGAAAAGAATTATCAAATTTATAGATATAAATATATAAATAATTTAAATAAACATATATACATGATTATACCGTATCTTACATAATATTATATGTAAATTTTATAAGTTGTAAGAGTTAAAAATACCTTTCAACATATAAATTTTATAAGTTATAACTACATATTACATTTTTAATAATAAGATGTTAACATATATTATTAGACTCCTTAAAGTTTAATTATTTTAGTTTTATATTGAATTATCAAAATCAAATATATCATTTAACAAGAAGGTTAAAATTGCCCCTACATACAAAAAAACATTACATGTGCATTAAGCATTAGAGATCTAATTTTCCCATAAATGATCAATTAAATCGTTGGTGAATATAGATCTAATTTATTAAAATACTATCTATACTATATAATAAAAGAAACCAATGAAGGGACACTTGTCATTATTCTAGACCATCCTTAATTATAGATAATTATTATTTAATTTAAATTATAAATATTAATTAAATTAATATAAATCTTATCAACTCTTTAGTATATATTTTAGTTTTAATCTAATAATTTAATTTACTTGATATACTTATTATCATATATATAACTTTAAACAATATATAAAAGTATATAACGTGAACAAAAAGTACATTAAGTATTATTATATATGAAATCCGAGCTACTAACTTCCGAACTACATTTAAATTCATGGCTATAACGATAATGGGTGTTTATATAACGTGAACAAAAAGTACATTAAGTATTATTCTAGACCATTCTTAATTATAGATAATTATTATTTAATTTAAATTATAAATATTAATTAAATTAATATAAATCTTATCAACTCTAAATTATTGACATGAACTTAACTTCAAATTGTAAAGTCTTATCTAAACTAAAAAACATTATTTCACTTAACATATATAAACATGCATATTATTTATTATTAATGTTGCTATTGTTAACTATGAGAAATTATATTAAACAACTTATTAATCAAACCAAAAATTTAAAATAGTATTAACCTAATTTAAAAAATAATAAAAAATTTCATTTTGATTTAGAAAGATTTTTTTTAAACAATAGATAAACCCGTGTAATACACATGGTTTTTAAAGATACAACATTTTTTTATTATTTGCTATATCAAAATTAGATTTATTCAACCCGTACAATACACAGAGTTTTTTTCAAATATAAATTTTTTATTAATTATAGTATATAAAATTACATTTCTTCCACCGTGAATACACAGGTTTTTTTTTAAATATAACTATAAAATTACATTTATTCAAACCGCACAATAAAAGAGGTTTTTAAAGATATAACTTTTTTATTATTTAATATATAAAATTATATTTACTCAACACGTGTAATAAATGAGGTTTTTAAAAATATATTGTTTTTTATTTAGTATATAAAATTACATTTATTCAACCCGTGTAATACACGGGGTTCTAACATAGTTATAAGATAAAGGAAATGTTGTAAATTAATGATGTAAATCTTAGAATTAAAGAATAAAACAGACTCAAATTTATAAATATTGTTTTCGATTTATTAAAAACCACTTAATAAAAATAAAAATGTATAAATCTAAATATCTAGTGTAAAATACCGTTTTCAATTACCGTTTCACTTTATATGATTGGTTTTTTATCGTTTCACTTTATAATACCTTTTTACCAATTTCAGGAGATTAATAAATATCAAAATTTATATAATAGTAACTCAACTACAACACCAGTTGACAGAAACATATAACAATAGGCATCTTTTTTCTTAAAAGTAATTTTACACTTATTTTTTTATATGTATTTTCTCCACAAAATGACATTGCTCAAACATATTGGCGGATCCAGGAAGGTTCCTGGGTTCCTAGAAAATCTCTCGGTTTAAAAAAAAAAAATGGGAAAAAATTAATGTAAACCTTGTACAATTTGGAAAAAATAGTGGGTATTATTGAGAATCTAGCAAAAGGAACACTCGGAAAAAATTCTTTAATCCACCACTGCTCAAACAATGTTGTGTTAGGAGCTGGAAAAGAGCATACCCCTATCATGTAAAAATAAAACGTATCTTTTATTAGACCAACCATACTGGGGCATGTTCCCCCCCCCCCCCCCTAATACCGCCCGAAAACGCCGGAAAACGCCCGGCCCCCCACTACGCTAGGCGTTTTGGGGCGTTTTTTTTGAAAAAAAATGAAGATGGCGTTTTAAAAAAAAACGTTGAAACTTGCTTTGGGCCAAGAGATGACCGTTTGACAACGGTCATTTGTTTTATATTTTTTTAATTCATAATTTACCCACTATATATATATATATCACCATCTTTCTTCCATTTTTTATAAAAAAAACCTCACACGAGATGCAAGAGGCGAGGCAAATGGAAAAGGACATTGAGTTTTTGTCCAAACCTATCGACCACCTCCAAGGTGATGCGCTGATCCTTGCGCAAATGTGTCGCCAAAAAATTCGAGAAAAATATGGACTCTAGATTATCTTCTTTTTTTTTTAACTTTATTTTTTTCGGTTTTTTTATTTTCTGTTTTTTTTTCGGGTTTTTTTTTTATTTCAAGTAGTGTAATTTTTATTTTAAATTAATGAAGTTTTTTATGTTTTAAATTAAAAAAAAATAATTGGGAAATGATTGCATGGGCGTTATTGGAATAATGCCCCACTACACCACTTTATGCTATAATGCCCCATGCTGACTGGATGACACGTGTCGAATAATGCCCCATGGTGGGGGCATTATTTTGATTTACCACTACACATGGTCTTAGTTACACGTATCATCGTTTTTATTGTTATTAATATTAGTGTAACGATAAAGTTAATAATTTAATTATCATAAGAACGAATTTTCTACTTAACTCTAAAAATCCATTTTAAGACTAACGATGTTAGTTATTAACCTTGGTAAGGAATGTGCTTGAGTTATTTTTGTGATAACCCATACTTTTGAGGTTAGCATTACTCGTGTTCGCGTCTATAATTTACATTTCTTTACGTGTTACTTTTATACGTTACTTGATGAACATGATTAAACATATTGTCTATGACTCGTAACCCAAACATACTATACGTATATATATATATACATACAGCGGATGGATCATGAGAAAACCAAAAAACTAACTAAAAAAACCTAAAAAACATACCAAAAAAATTTACTTTTTTTTTTATAAAAAAAATCGCTACATTTTATTCATGGAAAAAAATTTCAAAAAAAATAAAAAAATAAAATTGTATTGCACATGTGCACTATTACGGATATAATGCACATGTGCAGTACAACAAAATATATATATATATATATATATAAAGTAGCGATTTTCTTATAAAAATTGGTATGTTTTTTAGACTTGTTTAGTTAGTTTTCTAGTTTTCTCATTTAGATGTAGTTTTCTCATGATCCTCTCCCTATATATATATATAGGGTAATGCTCTAGAGAAAACCCTTTATTTTCAGAAAACTTTAAAAACTCATCACAAGGCCTACAATTGGCCACGTGTCCCAGCCATCTCCATTTTTATTTTTGCTTTTGATGGCACTTTGGTAAATTCAACATTATACTACTCAACTCAAAAAGATATCTTGACTTTTGTCTACAATGATTTGACAACATTTATTACCCATTTATCTTCCCAATGTATCTTTCTAACTCCATATCTCTATCATTTTCATTTATAAGAAAGACCTCCATTAATTTCCTGCACATCTTCATTTACAATCTACTTCTTCATTTATTCCTTTCTCCATTAATGTCCATGGAGACAAATCCACCATATAACCCCGTTAATGTCGCCGGGTTATCTGCTCCCCAACAGGTTCGTTATCTGCTCCGGAGAACGGCGGAGTTGCCATGGAGTTTCCGGCCGTTGACGGTGCCGGTCTATCATCGCCGCCAACTTTGCCGCCGAGGCTCCGCCGGAGACTCACGGAAACGAAGGCGTCTCCGTCAAGTGTTGAAGAAATTGAAGCTAAGCTTCGTGATGCAGATCTTCGTCAACAGGTTGTTGTTGTTGTTGTCATATACGATTAATTCGTTTGATTATCAGGATTTTGGTTATTGTTTTGTATGTGATTTGTTTGAAATAATTTGTTGAAATTGTAAGGTGTTAAGAGTTGTTAAATCTGTGAGTTTTTTTTTTTAATGTTGTGTAAGATTAATTTTACTAAACATGTGATTAATTTTACTAATTGCTGATTAGGTGTTGCTGAATTAATTGCTGAAATTGTAAGGTGTTATTGATTATATGTTAAAGAGTTTTTAGTTCTGAGTACTTTGTTAGTTGTTGTTTCAGTTGTGTAAGATTAATTTTATTAAACAGGTGTTATTGATTAATTTTATTAAACATGTGATTAGTTTTACTGATTAATTTTACATCGTCATACCCTAATACATGTTACACTTTATCCTATTAGACATAGTCATACAGTTTAACACATGCCCGATTTTTTTATTTTTAGATGTCTAATAATCGACACATTTGTTTTTAGAAACGAAAAGCCAAGTTTGTCTTACAGGACAACCAACGTAACACGTGTTATAGTCTGAACTCCTGTTTCACAGCTAAGCCAAGTTTGTCTTACAGCACAACCAACGTAACACGTGTTATAGTCTGAACTCCTGTTTCATAGCTAAACCATAGTAACATGTTATAGAGACATGTATTAGGGTATGGCGATGTATTAGAGACATGTATTAGGGTATGACGAATTAATTGCAGGTTTTTAGTTCTGTGTACTTTGTTAGTTGTTGTTTCAGTTGTGTAAGATTAATTTGCAGGTTTTTATTTTTGTGTTAAAAAGTTATGCTTGGTTTGGTTGCTTCTTTTGGCTTTGGATCTGAATAGTAACTGTTTTTTGTTGGTTTGGTTGCTTTGTTTGGGGCTTTTGATCTGAATAGTAACTGTTTTTGTGATGTTATTTGAGAAAAAAGATTTTCTGGCTATGAATGTGTTAATATTTATGTCTGGTTAACGACTTAACGGTTATCTTATCTTTTTGTTATTAGGACGGTGATGGATACAAGGGATATAAGATCCAATTCTCGGGACCGTTGGTTTCGTCAAACGTGGATCAGATGCTCAAGGATCATGACCATGTTTATGTTACAGCACAACACAACTAACACGTGTTATAGTTTGAACTTCTCGGACATGCATGTGTTACATGTGACATGAAACCCATGTACAACGTAACACGTGTTACGTGTGACATGAAAACACATTTTTATAACTTCCCTGGCATACGCACACCCACATGTTTACAAACCGTTTCAAGACCGACCCAAACAATAAAGCAAGGGTAACCGCTGAAAAGCTAAGGCAGCAAAGGTAGCCGCTGAAAAGCTAAGGCAGACTGTCAAAGGAAGCTCCACCATTTTCTTAGTGCTATGTATTTTCGTTTACTAGTAATATGTAATGTGAGACTCTTATTGTTTTGTCTAGTACATGATGTTAAAACGGTATGGACTTAACACATTCTGGAAGTCTTAACACACGTTATAAAAGAGGCTTAACACACGTTATATCAGGTATACTATGTTGTTATTAAGTTACTATTGGAGTTTATGCATCCATTCTGGAAGTCTTAACACACGTTATAATAGAGGCTTAACACACGTTATACATGTCAGGCGCGTAACACATGTTACAGTATGTATATACAAATCATGGTGTTTTGGAAACCACTATGACACCATGTTGGGTTAAACCAAGATTATAACAGAGGCTTAACACATGTTATCCCAGGTATACGGTGTTACAATATTAACTTGTATGTTCCATATTAAATTATTAACTTGTACACGTGTTACGTTCAGTACACGCACATCATGGTGTTTTGCAAACCACTTTCATATACATGAATACAAGTCTGGTTATAATGGATGCTTACATGTTATCATATGTATACAAGTGGGGTTACAACAAGATTACGATATTAACTGAGCTCACCATTAAACTCATCGCCCCCGTCGACTGTTTTCACCCTTGTCACATGTTAAGCAATCACATGTTTCGAACAGACAAATTGTAACACATGTTAGATCAGTATATACACATCATGGTGTTTTGTAAACCACTAGCTTATACATGAATACATGTCAGGTTACAAAAAGATTATAATAGTGGCCTAACACATGTTATACATTCAAAAATGTGCAAAACAAATGACCCGTTTCATATTATATATTCCAAAATTACCGGTACATGTGTTACCATAAATGGCTCGTTTCATATTACACGTTACATACTAACTTGTACATTTATTACTTGTACAAGTTTTACGCTCAGTATCCACATTATCGGATATTTTAAACATCAACAAAAATAAAATAGATATTACTTGTTTTTTTAATTAACAAAAGGTTAACACACGTTATATATCATTCTAACAGGGGCTTAACACATGTTATACATGCACACATGTCAGGTTACATCATGGTGTTCTGTTACAGTATGAACCACCAACACATGTTATAAATGAACGAAGACTTCTTTCCCAAAGGATGTGACTTATTCAATGTCCCCGCATTAACGTCGCCTACAACCATCCAGCTTGTCAATTCAATATCTTTTATGGATCTGTTTCTGTAAATCAACACACGTTATATATCATTCTAACAGGTGCTTAACACATGTTATGGGTCTGTCTCTGTAAATCAAGCAACCCAACAAAAAAACAATTATTGTTAAGATCAAAAGCCCCAAACAAGCAACCAAACCAACAAAAAAACCCGTTCAAAATCTCATCCTAAAGTTTTGGATTTATTTAAAATACATGAACATTAACCATTACTAGAACACGCATTAACTTCGCCTACATCCATCCAGCTTGTCAATTGAATATCTTTATGGGTTTGTTTCTGTAAATCAACACACGTTATATAACATTCTAACAGGGGGCTTAACACATGTTATGGGCCTGAGTCTGTGAATCAAGCAACCAAACAAAAAAAACACTTACTGTTCAGATCAAAAACCCAAACAAGCAACCCAAACCAACAAAAAAAAACAGCTACTGTTAAGATCAAAAGCCCCTAACAAGCAACCAAACCAACAAAAAACCCGTTCAAAATCTCATCCTAAAGTTTTTGATTTATTTAAAATACATGAACATTAACCATGGATACCCCATTAACCATTACTAAAACACTTTCAGCACACAAAAACATATTAACAACCAGTTCAAAAAAAAAATCAAGTGTGAAATGATATTTCAAGAACACTTACCGGATCTATAACCGTCCGATGAACACGAAGAAGATCTTCAAACCTTCTTCTCACACACACACTCGTGCGTGTGTCTTTGTGATAAAGATTGTTGTTTCTCTATCTAAAACATCAACTTTCTCTCTCTAAAAACATTCATCTTGTCATCGTTCTTCTCACACACACACTCGTGCGTGTGTCTTTGTGATTTTTTCAGACCACATGATGCTGAAATTATCTTCAAATGAAGATCACCATTGAAGGATCACCATTGAAGACCATGAAGCTTTTCTCTTTCACATGATGAAGAAATAGGAGAGAGATAATAGTGTTTTGAAAGATTTGACTAGAAGAAAGAGGAGAGAGATGATGATACTAGTACTACACAAGTGGGTTTTGTCATTTCCAATGCCAAAAAGTCTTTTTGTTCTACCAGAAATGCCCTTCTTTGATTATATTTAAATCTAATATACACACAAAATAGGAGAGCCATAGATCTTCTTGGATGAAAGACAATCAATGGATGAGAATGGGTTTTCAGGGTTTTCTCAAAAAGATGGGGTTTTCCATATAACCCAACTATATATATATATATATATATATATATAGGGAGCCGCTAGAATGAGAACCACCACGAGTTATGAGAACCACGAGAACCGCGACCCGCGGGTGGCCGTTGACCACGAAATTTTTTTTACACCTAGATCCGTATATTTTAGGACCGGGTGTAAATTTTCGGTTCAAACGGCGCGCCCGAGGGGGTAGTTTTTTACGCCCAAAGTTTGGTAAAAAAAAAGAAAAATTAAAAAAACCCAAACTTTGGGCGTAAAAAACTACCCCCTCGGGCGCGCCGTTTGAACCGAAAATTTACACCCGGTCCTAAAATATATGGATCTAGGTGTAAAAAAAATTTCGTGGTCAACGGCCACCCGCGGGGCGCGGTTCTCGTGGTTCTCATAACTCGTGGTGGTTCTCATTCTAGCGATCCCCTATATATATATATATATATATATATATATTTCCTTTACGAAATGATTAACTCGTTAGCATGACCCGACCAACGCTCACATTTCCGGCTCGAACATCTTATCTAAACCAAACACCTTCGATTGGGCCGACTTATTTACGGCCCAAGTGAAGCCCAACCCGTTACCTCTTCTCACTCATGGTCGATTCGGGCATTTTGCAGCCCAACTCACCCAACCACAGCCCCATTACCCTTTTGTCTTTGTAGGTTTCAGCCCCAACACCTATTTTGTTTATATATTACGTATTGTGCATGTTTTTTTATAACTTTCCTCACAACCCTAAACCCCTAACCTGCGATCCCTCTCCTCTTCTCCACTATCGATCAAGAGCAGCAAGGCTTAAAACCTTCGGTTTCTTGGTTAAATCGAACCCTCGTTATCGCTAGGTAATCACATCTTAAGCTTTACTTATAGTTCTTTTAGTTCATATATGTTTTCGGTAGTAAACCTCTTATATCTTGGCTGCATTTTTCTGATCGTAATGATTTTGATGTTCTATGATGATACTTGTATGATAGGGTTGCTAGAAAACATTGTTGTTGGTGTTATGATTGATTGCGGGTTCGGTTAGTCGTTGGGGTTTCGTTTCTTTGCATGATCTTGATGTAAATCTTGATGGTTTTAATGAACTAACTGATACATGACTTAGAATAGGATAATAATAATTAGTTGTATTGATGATTTTAGGTCATTGGGTTCCTTAGATAGTTGTTTGTGGGGTTCGGGTACCTAATCAGAGGTTGTCTAGAAACTTACAGCCGACTTTGATCGACTGTAACTGGGTCAAATTTTATCGAAACTAATGTTTCTTGAGGGATGAACTTCCAGGAAATATATTTCAAACCAAACTAGAATCGCATTTTTTCGACGTCGTTTGGTATTTTAAATGATTTATTTCTTGTCAAAGGTCTAGGCTACATTGTCTGTCAGAATTTGCAGCCCATTACGAATGTCATAACTCAATGTAGGAATTGACTTATAATCTGAAATTTTTACTGTAAGTACTTCCAGGTGATTCCAAAAATCTCCAATTTGAATTTCGTAAAAAGAATAAATGAGGATTTTTAAATCATTTTTGGCGTAAACAGTCATCAGAAAGTTATAAATCAGACCTAGGTGTAAAGAAATATTTTTATTGGTTTTTCTGTAAAGATCCAGGTCATGAGAAAAATCTATTAATATTCGGGGACTAAATAGCATGTTGTCTTAAAATATCGTAATTTTTTGAGTTCATTTGGTATTTTAAATAAATTCTGGAAAACTGCCTAAAAACCCACATGGAACTGCAATGAGCTGAAAGTGTTTGTGAACGTTTTAAATATGCTTATATGTTGCAACAAAGTGTTATATGTTATTCAAACCGTTAACAGGTGTCTATGAATGTGTTATATGGAATTAGGTGATCACCTACTCTAACTTACCTAAACGTGTAATTGCATGACAACGTGATTCAGTGACTATGTGTTAGACTACGGGTATCATCATCATCATCATCATCATCATCATCATACTCAATAAATCCCACCAATAGCAAAGCAAAGGTAGGGTCTGAGGAGGGTAAGATGTAGACAGCCTTACCTCTACCCCGTAGGAATAGAAAGGTTGCTTCCAGTGAGACCCCCGGCTCGATAGTTTTGCATCAAGCTTTGGACATAAGGCACATAACACTCAGCAATCGGGACAAAGACCGATTAGTGCATGTACCCTTTTGTCTTTCAGCTATCAACGCCACCACATGATGCTTGATTATCCGTCCTCAGCTTTTAACGTTATTTTCACGAAATTAGTAAAATAACGTTAAAATTAGTGTACTTTCACTTTTGCCCCCTTATGGCCCACACATGTATACATTATATGTGCATACCGCAAGCGGGGCGTCAGGAAGAGATTGACATTCCTGATTACCTTTCAAGTTTACTACCGAGCAAACTAAGGCGAGTTCACAATCATTTTCCAAAAGCATGCGTTCCTAGTTGGAACAACACTTTTACGGTAGTCCTGTTTGGGGCTACGCGGGTGTTCATTGTGTGAACCACTGAAACATATTATCAAATTGTGGTGGATAGTACACTGGGACTAAACGAAGACTCTACCTTGAAAGTTCTTACATTTTACTGATTAGATTGCCGGGTGGGCATACGCGGGGTATTAGTTGATATCGCTATTAGGTTTGACAAACCTCACACCGTGCTTCAGGCCAGACGTGAACTTCTAACCTCCACTCTTGCATTAATGTTGATAGACATTAATGAGGGCACAAACGGAACGCCATCATTCGGTACACAGTTTAGTCATGTGATGAAGGTTAACTACCAGAGTCATACATAATTCAAAAACTTTTGTGAACTTTACTTTTGCTAAACTAAATTTTGTGAATTCGCCAACTTTATTGTTGACACGTAGTTGCATGCTTTGCAGGTCAGTAGGTACAACTATGGGCGAGCGTTGCAATCGGCTGGAGTGGGTGGTTCGTTAAAACTTTATGTTTTGAACATATATTAAACTTATGGTTTTAAGTTCTTAATGGGTTTTATTTTATTTTTCCGCTGCAACATAAACTGCGTTTTGGAAAATTAAACTTTATCTAATCATGTTTTTAGTGAAGTTTTTATAATTTTAAATAGTTAGTTCGACATGATTAGTGGCTAGATACTGTTCAGTCACGTGCCTTGCAGTAAAACTCCACATATGAAAATTGAAGGTGTGACAATTTTGGTTCCCCAAACCAGAACCATATTAGGTTTAAGCTTTGATCATGTTGAAGTTGGTTATACTTCATATAATTCAGTTTGGTCTACCAAAAAATGTTTGGCTAGATCAAATCAACAAAATCAACTGGGAATAGATATTAATTTTCACCTTAAACCTTTAACATTTTAGGCATACGATAATTATAATAACATTTTGATTTTGTTCACTAATTTTGATTTTCATTAACATGGACACATGTACTCTCATGAACAAACTTAAAAAGGGGGAAAATATATGCTATATTTATACCCGAAGTTCAAATGACAAAGCTATTAATGGAGTAGTCCATTGGTAAAAAGACAAAGTCTTTAAACACCTGGATTTAGGAGGGGAGACTTGGATTCAAGTTTTACGGACGATAGAGATTAAAAAAATTGTCGTTCAAAAAATAATATGACAAATCTATGTTTCCGATGATGACACTTAAACTAGTAGCTTGGTGTACTGGTTAAGGTTCCATTTTGTTACCAATAGATCATGTGTTCGAACTTACCCCATTATTGCATAATTCATAATTTCATATATACTTTCTTTATTGACTACTTGTATTTTCAAAATGTGTCACGAGTTTCTTCATCAAATCCTAACTTCCAATTTTTTGATTCCCTAAACTACTCGAACATCGTATGTATTTCTTGATTTTTGACCCGAAAACTAAAATTTATTACATATCTAGATACCGAAGTCAATACGATGAACCTGACAAAAGTATTTTATGGTACGTGGCTCATAGCGTTTGCTCTATTGTAGCTCCTTTTAATATTATAAAGTAAAAATAGTACATGAACTAATATAATATTTGAGGATCGTACGGAATGTTTAGGTTTCCATCAACAATGATTTGTTGAGAAATCAGAAACCCCACCTGAAATGCACATGGATATAGAAAGAAGGGTTCACTTCAAAAATAAGCTTTAGTTACACTAAAATAAAACTTAATTTATTTCTTTATCGAGATGTTCATATGGAAATATATAAAGCTTTATCTTATAAAAAGTTATAATGTATATGACATTTAAATCATAATATTAAACAACATGGGTGCTAGCCAAGTTGGATTGTGTCTTTCGTCTGCTCCCGTTAAATGTGGGTTGGATTGTTGGAATCTCATACCTAGCTCCTTCTCCCCGGCCAGTCGGTTGAGCTGCTAACGTTAGTCTCTCCCTAGCTAACGTCCAGCACCCACCATCATTGTCCAGCACCCACCACCATCATCTGTACTTCACCACCAGTTTATTTTAGAAATTACATATGTTAAAAAACAAAAACAAAAATCTTCTTTTTGCTAACTTCAGAGGTTTGGTCCACCTCTTCTTCTACAAATGTCTACAGATATGGTCTGCAAACTGCAGACATTTTACCTCTTAAAAACAAACAACACCTAAATCACAGAAAAAAAAAAAACACTTCATGTTTTTTTACTTGTTTTAAAAGGGAATTATATTAGATTAAAATAACAAAATTATTAATATACTATGTTTATCATTTTTTTTACTTTCTCTTTTTTTATAGTGTGTTTTTTATTTCATCTTGCGCTTAGGCGATAGACATACATTTGTGTTTTGGGTGCTACTTGCACCTTTCACTAAAGGGAACATATGTTTAAATCATGTTTTATTTCAATTATCGAACGAAATTTTGTCTCGTGTATGGTTTCAATTAACAGTAAATCTAGAATGAAAGTTAAGTGGGAGAAATATAAAAAACGTTGTAGAAGATATTCTTGTTGTTTGAAAATGGGGAGAAAAATCCAATACATAGACATGAAACATGACTTAGTCAATAACGAAATTATAAATTTAATTAATAATACAAGAATCTAATACCGAAAGTTATCCAATTATTTAACCAATTCATCATCATCTTTTTAGTTTTTATTATATGTTTCATATATTCAATTATTAAAAGGAGGAAAGTCATCTCCATTTCTATGTTGATTTAATATAATGAAAGGTTATTGAATAAATTAATGCCCTCAACTAACCAGAAAAAAAAAAAGGATAACCAAAAACCAGACAGGGTTGATCCTTATCTAAATCCAAGTCACCATTGATACTTTTTATTAGTGTATAGTGTTTCCATAGCAGTAACCATAACCGAAAAGACCGATTAACGCTTTTCGGACCATATTTTTAAAGAAGGCATCATGTAATAGGGTGAGGTTCTACAGTGAACACCAGTGTATTTGCGAACTGAGTGAACAAATCTTAGCCATTGATTTACACACGTGTATGGCTAAGATTTTATTATCAAATTGTAAAACAGTTATGTAGACGATTCCGTGGTCCAAAAATACTGAAACTGTAAATAGATATAGAAATATCATAACAAGTCATTATACAAAGCTAACCGTTTCGACCCGTAAATGACCAAGGCAAATAAAATGGTTCATGCGTATTGCGATGAGACCGGTTATGTAGGCGGTTTCATGGTCCGAAAATACTTAACTGATAAATATATATAGAAATATCATAACACGTCATATATGTAGGTTTTTCTTATAAGTTATACACTTCTATACTATATAATAAAAGAAACCTGATTTGGGACACATGTTATTCAATGAGGGCATCAATAATTTATTGATAAATTTTAAATTTTAAATTAAAAAGATTTAAATATTATATTAGAATTTTATTTTGATTGTAAATCTAAAGTCTAAAATGTGTTTTAAATCTAATCTATAATTTATGGATTTAATTTTGATTTGAAATTATTAAACAAAAACCTATAGAATTAGTAACCATTTAATCAATTTCGTAAGTTTTACTTTCCCTTCTAGAATCAAATTAGATTTTTGTGATAATTAAAGTTTTGTCAAAAATAAAAAAAAAATCATTATTTAATATTCAATATATTACATCAAATATTTAGAATTAAACTCCACTTCATTCTAAATACTAGGTATGTTTGTTTACTCTTCATATGCTATGCATAATATCTATGTCACATAGAAAACATCATGTTTTTTTAGATAAGTTTACCATGTCAAATAAGTAATATGCATATTATCTATGTCACATATATAACATCATATATTTTTAGATAAGTTAGATATATGTGTTTTAAAACAAAACTCTTAACACACATATTTTTTCCTATTGTAACTAAGATTTAGAGGTCTGTGAAAGGTATCTTCACATTCGGAATGTCATAACTTTTTTTTTAAATTTAGATTTACTTAGTTTTCATATGGTGTCTCATGTCTTTATTTTTATTTTTTCACTTATATATATATATGTTTCATTGGTTCAATTGTACATGTAAAGTATTACACTATACATGGTATTTTCTCAACTATAGTTAATTGGTTTTATTGATTCAATTTTTGTCTATTCATTTACATTACTTTTATCTGTCTAGAAGTCCCTTTTCAGACATTTCAAATGGTATGAGACATATTACATTATCAATAGTTTTTATTGGTTTCCTTACTAATTGTGATAAAAGTAATTATTTCGTATAATTCATATTGGTTTATAGCTTTGAATACGAGCATACCTTATATTAATGTTAATGATAGCGAAAGTGAGGAAACTATATTTGGATGGTAGAAAATATAATATTATGCCAACATTAACCCGTCAAAATAATATATTATCAAATAAAATCAGACACGTTACCTTTGAACACGAAAATGTCACAATAAATATTAGTAGTGATACAAAATTTGAAGTTCCTATGACAAATCCTAAAACAAATAACATATCATATTATTATGAATGACTATACAAACTTCAATATTTATTTCGTATTTGTTCTGCATATTACTCTATATTATATATACTTAGATCATATTATGAACATATTATTTTTTTTATTTCATATTATAATTATGATTCACCCCGTGTATTACACGGGGCAATAACCTAGTATTATATATACACATATGTATGAGTTATGCGAACGTAGGGGCAAATATATATTACATAATTAAGCTGTTTGATAATAATTAAAAATACAAGAATAATAATAATACAATTTAGCTTTTTATATTGTACAAAACTTGGTAGCTTCGGTTGTGCTTTCGGTTTGGTAAGATGATGGCATCTTTGATTGGTATGTGTGTGTGTGCCGAAATAATGGAAGTCATTTTCTTGCTTAATTTAATCACCTAAATTGTCTTATTTTTCTTAGTGTTTCAATATGCACAATGTTACATACAATGGATACAAATAGTACATGATCATAAGTACGTATGTACATGAAAAAAGTGTGTATGCAAGTATATACATGAATAGATATGAGTGATAAAGTGATAAACTACATTTTATATAAGTTTATGATTGATTTTGGTTTATTACTTAAATGGCGTTGTAGATATAAAAGGTTGTTTTTAAAAAAACATGTTAGGGGTTGTTTGTTTACTTCTTAATGGTTCAGACCTTTTACTGGTATAACACTTAATGATTCAGACTGTTTGTTTCACGAGCAGATGTCTGAATGGTTCAGACATTTGTCTCTGAATGGTTAAGCATTATATAGAGTCTGAATGATTAAGACCTCCAATCTGAATTGGTAAGACATTTGACTCTGAACGGTTAAGCATTATACAGACTCTTAATGGTTCAGAGCTCTTACTGGTTCAGCATTTAATGGTTCAAACCTCTTAATGGTTCAGCACTTAGGGTGTAAGGAGTGGTTAAACACTTGAGAGTGACAAACTAAAAAATCAACCAATTAGAGTGTGTCATGTCAAAGTGGTAAACTATGCTCAAAAGTGTTGGCAATGGTTAGACACTTGGTGAAGTGGTAAACTATTTTTTTTTTAAAAAGGAAAAATGTGTAATTGATTGAGATTGGAATGGACCCCACCCCACACTACCCTCTCTCTCACAATACCCTCTCTCTCATGATTCCCGCATCGGCATGCTTTCACCGCCTGATCAAAGAAACCGAGCGGCAAAGGGCTCGGCGGCGGAGTTGCCGCGCGGCAAAGGCTTTTGCCGACACCCTTTGCCGCACCACACCGGACACCCTTAACCATTCAGATGTTTCCAAACGGCCACTTAGTCATTGATTGCTAAAGAAGCGTGTATTTGAAGTTGAGGGAATTGCACAATCATTTATGAGTCATCTCCACGTATTGATGTAATCTTAAAATGAGAATTTATCATTTGATTAAATGCATAATCATAAATGTAAATGGAACTATGGAAGTGTTTTTTTTTGTCAAATACTCAAATGTGTATTATTTTGATTGACAACACAAAGAAATATTGCGAACAAAAAGACTGTGTTTGGACTTTGTTTATACTGGGTTGAAGATTAATAAATAAACATTACATGTTTTTTTTTTTTTTTTACATTTTTAGAAGCATTTTAATCTGAAAGGGCTAAGACTAGGGTACATTAGTTTAAATTTTCCAACCATGTATTTAGGAATAATAGCTTAAAATTTTGTATTACACGAGTTGAATAAATGTAATATTGTATATTTAGTCGGAAATTTGCGGTTGTATTCAGTTTCTGACAATTTTCTAAAAAAACGTCATAGAATTGAAAAAGTGCAGTTTTAAGATAGTGTATGAAGTTAGGGCATGTTTGGCTTAGCTTTTCAAAGGGGCTTATGACTTTTTGGAAAAGTCAGAATGTAGTGATTTTTTTGGAAAAGTCACTTTTTCCCCTCATATACACCTCATTGCCAAACAGACTTTTTAGAGCTTATAACTTTTCAAAAAGCCAATAAGTCAATAAGTTGTTTCAAAAAGCTTAGCCAAACATGCCCTTAGTAACAGAAGTTTACAATCAAAACTCAAACGAACTTATCTTGTTCAACCTCCTGATCTTTCCTTTTTCTATCAATAATGTTGGATTTTGAACTAATGACAATTGAAGAAGAAAGTGTATTAAAGTTTATTGAAGAAACACAGAACTAATTATGAGGCTAATCAGTTTGGTTTATGTTTCATCCATGATGGTTAATCTTCTTATGGTTTCCTGAGCTCCTTAATGACCGTGTTTATCTGCAAAACAAAACACCGTTACTCGTTAAAAGGGGAATGTGGGGGTTTCCCTCTTAACCGGGCTCCGGCGTGAGAATAAGCGACTGCTTTGGGAGAGAATTAAGTATTAAGTGAAGAGTGTAGAGGGAATGGAATGGATAACCTGTGAAGTGAAGGTCTCTATTTATAGCCGGAGAGGTGTAAGAGGGTGTGGGCTGATGGGCCTTGGGCCGGAAGGCGACAACATGGAGGATATGCTCCTTGTCTCACTGGTGTCGACCGTTAGTGGCTTCTAGGAGCTTTATGGAGTTGGCGCAACGTGATTGGAGCCACGTGTCATTGTTGTCGGCCTGGTCGCCCTTCTGCCATCAGCAGGTAAGTGGAGATCGTGGGGCAGTTGTCTCTGCCCTATGATTGGTGCCACATAGGCGTCCTTAGGTACTTTTTGTCTCCTGCATGTCAGACGATCGTGGAGCACGATTGCGCAAGATCAGAAGGACCCTGATTGGCTCTTTTATTCTGCCACTTGTACCTTGTGTACTATCTGAAAGGGCCTTGTGCCGTAGTCACGCATGATTCTTGCTGAGCACGTTACTACCTCGCGCGCGGCATGGGCTTTCAGATATTCTTTTCAAAATGCTAAGTGTTGCTAATTGGAGTTTCTTCTTGTTCAGGACTCGCGCGACGAACAGTAGTGCGTGGTGTAACTCGCGCGAGGTTAAAGATAGGAAGTTTTTTGAATAAGGAGTATGGTCCCGCGCGCAACCCTTATGGAGGTTTGCGCGGCTTTTTGGGACCATACCCCTTCATTTATCAACTCTCAAAAGGTTTTAAGTTCTTGCTCTTTGACGTGTTTGATAAATGAGTGGCGGCTTTCGCGTAGGTTTCCTCGATAATGTTAAGAATTTTAAAGCATCAATCAAAGTGAACATTGACAATTCTTAATGCACAAGGTTATCTTGGTTTAAACTTAATCACACAAACAGATGAACAAAAACATAAAAAAAAAAAATCATTCGTTTTTGTTCATTAAAAAAATGAACTAATCCTTGTTCGTTTATGCCTGTTTGTTAAACACAAGCAATATTGGCAAACTAAGACAAACCCATGATGATTGTGTTGAATTTGTTGTTAAATATTATTCAACTGAAAATTTTCAATATTTGGTGCTACCTTTCATTCGTTTTCAATACTTTTCCTTACGTAATCTATGAAACAAAAGCAAGTTGAGTTTGTTGACCTTTGATAGTGTTTTAGTGGTAATTATCTAATTCTCTTTTCAATGGAGTTTTTTTTATTGATTTTCTCTAAGGGTTTTTTTGTTTACCTCTTAATGAGTCTCTTAATAGTTCAGACCTGTTACTTACTGGCTCAACACTTAATTGTTCAGACTGTTTGTTTCGTGAAGAGATGTCTGAATGGTTCAGACATTTGTCTCTGAATGATTAAGTATTATACAGAGTCTGAATGATTAAGACCTCTAAACTGAACTGGTCAGACATTTGCCTCTAAAGGGTTAAGTATTATACTGTCTCTTAATGCTTCAGATCTCTTACTGGTACAGCACTAAATGGTTCAGACCTCTTACTAATTTAACACTTAACCATTCAGAAGTTCTCAAACAGCCCTAAGTCACTTGAAGAACACTTGCCAATAGTAGGGTTACTTATCTATTTGATTAACACCCCTGTATTGATGATACTTCATTTTCAATTTTTTTTCTAGGTGCATAAAAGATACTACTTGACAAAATCGGTTCATGTATTGTCATTTTCTTGATGAAGAAATAATAAATTATAACAAAATGCATGTTTTACATTTATATCTCTCTTTCAATTTATTTGGTCTTTAAATGCATGAACCTAAACTATTTTCTGGATTAAATACTAAAGAAATAATTGTCCACTCGTTTTTTTTCATCAGAAGAAGATTATTGTTTTTGGTAAAATGTATTTGAGCCTATATGTACTCATTTTATTTTTTACAAGTTAGCTAGTAGTTGAGGTTTTTATTAGGGGTAGTAAATATGTTATAAATACCGAAACACATGAATCTCACCTCACCCCTACATATATCTCGTGAGTGACAACGTCACAAAACAATCAAACAAGAGAAACGTCCATTACAGCCTAGTGACATTTTAGGGGTGACATAAGGCTTAGAGACCATTAGGTTCTGGGTTCGAATTTCACAAAGGGGTTTTTCCTAGATTTATTAGGTTTACTCATGTATTGTTGTATGGGCATTATAGTCTAGTGGAGATGGATATAATCAGGTGGTTTCGCTGGTGACACGATGCTACTCTAATGGTCCGTCGGTAATCCAATTTATCGTTAAAAAAATCAAACCAGAGAAGCACATGATAGTATATCGACCTAGGGAGGAGCTCATGCGAGAACCACCCTTATTGTGAGAACCGCGAGAACCAATGTGAACACAACCTAAAATAGCTAAAAAAACCTAACCCCCCCCACTCCAAGCTAAATGCTAAAAACTAAAACCTCCAAAAAACCTAAAAAAAACCTAACCCCCCACCCCTCCCCCACCCCCCCCCCCCCAAGCTAAAATGCTAAAAACTAAACCCCAAAAAAACCTAAACACCCAAAAAACCTAAAAAAATCTAAAAAAATAAAAAAAAAAAATCTATTTTTTTTTAATATTTTTATGTTAAAATCGCTACTTTTAGAAGCAAAAAAAAAAAAAAAAAAAATAATTTTTTTTTTTTTGGCTTCGAAAAGTAGCGATTTTTTTATAAAAAACATTAAAAAAAAAATTTGTGTGATTTTTAGCTATTTTTAGTCATTTTTGGTTGTGTTCACATTGGTTCTCGCGGTTCTCGCATGATCTTCTCCCTATCGAGCTAAACACATAATTCAAGCAAAAATTAGTAATCAACTCAACTAGTATGATAATAATTAACAAACATAGGTCACTTTTTATTTGTATAAATTAATTTATAAACTATTAATTTTATAGAAATAACATTAAAAAATCAAAACAATCATACTACAAATTATGCCATACATAGATTAAAATGTTATAAAAACAGCCGTAAAAAAATAGAAGTGGCGTTTTCAGCCATTTTACGTTGTTGTAAAAAGCCGCTGACATCAACACAAATTAGCATTTACACCACCTGTAGGCGTTTTTACAGGTTGTGTAAATAAAAAATACTTTTTTTTTGGTAAAAAAGTATTTTCAGGGATTTTTTTTGTAAGACCGAGTTCTCTAAGTTTCCACAACTCGTATTTTCATTTTACCACAAGTTATGGAAGTGTTCCTGAAAAAAAATACTTTTTCGCTGCATTTACTGATGTGTGGGATACGGGTATGGCTTCTAAATTGCATGGAGTTCGTGTTCTATTTCAACATTTTTCATGTCTAAAAAAAGTAGCCGATTTATGGAAGTGTTTGGTAAGAGTGTAAATGAATAACCACTTAACACCTCACCGAAAGTGGCTTCAGGGTTTAAGGTGGGTATAACTGAAGGGGTATGGTCCCAAAAAGCCGCGCAAATTATTTTGGAGGTCGCGCGCTGGACCATACTCCTTACTTAGAAAGCTTATCAATCTCCAGACCCGCGCGGGATACTCAAGCAAACCGTGTCCTCGCGCGAGGTCCAAACAAAAGGTTACATCACTTTCCACACTTAGTGTTCTGAATAAGAGCTTCAGCCCCTACAACCATGCGCAGACTAATTACGTGCTCAACAAGGGTCGTGCAAAGGTTAGGATGCGATGCCATTTCAGAGAGTACAAAAGGTACAAGTGGCAGAAGGTTAAGCCAATCAGCATCCTCCAGGCTGTGCTCTATCGTGCTCCACGATCGTCTGACGTGCAGGAGGCAGAGAGTACACAAGGACGCCTACGTGACACCAATCAGGGGGCGGCGACACCTGCCCCATGATCTCCACTTACCTGCTGATGGCAGAAGGACAACAGGGCCGACAACTGGGACACGTGGCTCCAATCACGGTGCACCAGCAACGGAGATCTTCTAGAAGACACTAACGGTCGACACCAGTGAGACATGGAGGATATTCCCTGTTTGTTGCCTTCCGGCCCAAGGCCCATCAGCCCATTTCCTCTTACACATCTCCAGCTATGAATAGAGACCTCCATGCACAGGTTAAACATTCTATTCTCTTCACTCTCACTCTTAACACACACTTATTTCCTCAAAGCAGATACTTATTCTCACGCCGGAGCCGGGTTAAGAGGGAAACCCCCATATTCCCCTCTTAACGAGCTAACGGTGTTCTATTTTGCAGGAAGAACGGATCAAATCGGAGCTCAGGATAGTTTAAGAAGATTAACCCTCATGTTTGAAACATAAACCAAACTAATTAACCCTAAAATTAGTTACGTGTTTTTTCATTGGCGCCCACCGATTTTCACAATCACTTCATGTCACACCCCGATATTTCCACGTATTACCGGTGGACCCGGTGGGGAGTATCGTGACGTAGTTGATATCATCATAGTCAAACAACACAATTTAAATGCACAGCGGAAGCAAAAGATAAATCACATTACAAACCGAATATAAAGTAATATCAAAGTATTATAAACGGACTGTAACGGATCCACAGGCGGATCAAATAAAAAGGAAACATAGTTCATCAGATTTAAATTGCATCCAAGCTTGCGAGACTCTTATTGATGCTAAGGAGAGGCCAGCCTATTTCGAGTAGTACCTGCACTTAGCCTTTTTGGGAAAATACGTCAGTTTACACTGGTAAATACAATTAACTGACTCATTTTGAAAAGGTTTAAGAAAATTGATTTAAATGCACAAGGCATAAAACATTTTATAACTTGGGATAATTATTTATATATAAACTTGTAAAAGAATTACATGTTTCTTATACGTTCAGTAGCCCGGATTGACACCGGGTTAAATATTAATAGACACACCACATGATATAGTCCCGCGGCGAGTTATTCTCGTAACCGGCGGTTATACCTTATTATTTATATATGCACTGTCGGGTGTACGCCTACACCCCGTGCTTAGGTCGTGGCCATTTCTTAAAATGATGCCAAGGATATCCGGGACATGGTCATTAACCCCCCAAAGGCTTTAAGCAAACAAAACAATTTAAACGGGACATTTCAATAAATTAACCTTCATACAATTAAAAATTCAATGCCCGACCAAGCGGTATTTTATATACCGTACCCCAAGCCCGTATAGGGAAAATAAGTTAAAAGTATTTACCTTTGCAAGTATTAATCACAAACAACAAGTGCACGTAGCTTTTATCGGGTCTCCTATTATGGAACAAAGGTTTTTAATAACCTATTAGATTCCAAACGGGTCTTTAATTAAGCCTAAACTTAGACCGGTTAGTTTTAGAAAGAAGATACGGTTCAAATGCACGATTAAGCGAAGACCGGGATAGAATGTGATTTAGACCCTACAAGTTTGGAGACTTGTATAATATGGGTAAACTAAACACATTCTGGATTTTGAGACAAAAATGCTAAGGTTTGACCCGTTTCGGTCAATTTATGCAAACTATTTACATAAACCGGACCGAACGCGAAAAATGCGTAACGGGTAACCATATGAGTCATATACAGGTTTCCTAAGTTGATATGCCTTAAATATGTTGTGACATCAGTAAGATATCTTCTATTATGCCAAAAATGGATATAAACTCAAACTATGCCCCGTAGGGGTATTTTGGTCATTTAAAAGGTTATAAAAGAGATTTAATATGATTCTGAGTTACAGGTCTGATATAATCAGTAAATATACTTAATTTAATAAGTTATAACAGTAGGGTATTACATGTATGTGAAATTTATCATTTATAACCAAACTATGCACCTTAGGGGCATTTTGGTAATTTTACATAGGCTTAAAAGGTCAAAACTGGAAATCTGAGTTTAAAACTTTTGCTTACTGTTAAAATATAAAAATTTACTGAAAATATCAGTAGTCATCGAACCTTATATGTTTAAAATAGTTTTAGTACATACTATGCGTTAAAAACGCTTAAAAAGACGATTTTGAGCTATTTCCGGGTTTTTAAAGGAAAAGCCGATATTTTTATTATTCCAGAAAGCTTAAAATAATTTATTTATCATATTAGATCAGTAGAAAAAGGTTTGGTGTCAAAAAGATTTGTAAAACTCATTTTATGAGCCAAAAGGGCAAAACCGGCAATTACCGAATCAAGCTTAGAACTCTATGTTATGCTCAGCCTAAAAATAAATAAAAATCTTCAAAAATCCCAAAATATTATATTACATCAGTGGGTAAAAAGTTTGGTATCAAAAATTGGGTTTAAATAGGCTATATGCTAATTACGCCGTTTAATTAATAAAAAGCTTTTCATTTACGCTAATGAGCATAACTCCTAAGCTAGACCTCAAACTAATGTCAAATTTTAGGGACAACTTTATAATTCAGTAACTAAGGTTTCTATTCTTTTACATTTTCAAAAATCACGTTTTAAGGTCATATGGACATAATAGTCAACATATAGGCAATAACGGAAACATGCATATGAATCGGATAACTAATGAACCAAGTTGTATAATCACAGAGGGTTATACTAACATGTAACATGGTCCTATTAAGGCTCTAAGGCATTTCTAAAACATGCTACATTGGGTCAGAACTGAAAGTCAAAGCAAAAGTCAAATTATGAGACTTTCGGTTTCGAACCAAGCCTAAACTGAAAATTGTCGGGTTGAACATGTTTAGACATGTTCTTACATTAATTACCAAGTTATATTAATGATAAAACAGGTTGCATGGCTCCTACATTGCTAATTATGCATTAATTTGAAAATAAGCTTTCTGTTGACTTTTTAAGATTAACTTTGACCCAACAATTGACCTAGTTAGAGTGGGAATCAGAGGATGCCCTTTTAAAGGTTTATTGCCCACATAATTACCAACTCATAGGTACTTTCAATCTGAAATTTGACTGGACAAATTATGATTTATCACAAAGTCAAACTCTAATTATGACGGTTTGACTTTAAGCTAATTAACTAAGCTAAACTGAATTAAAGAAAGTTAAGGACACTTACAAGGGTCCTAAGCACGACTAGTGACTCCTAGGAAGGGTGCTTGAGCTCCAAAATTCTCCAGAAGTGAAGTTGTGAGAGTTTCAAGTGAGTGTGCACAAGAGTTGCAACAAGTGGGTTCTTATATAGGTAATTTGATCACTTAGGATCATGCCAAGGAGGTCTACAAGTGTTATGAGATCAGTACAAGTGCCCCTATTGCATGTAATACCATTGGAGGAGTCCCTGGTATGCAAAACAAGCTTCTAAAGTCGGTTAACAGACCTGAACTGGCACCTGCAGGTGAATTCTGTCGCTGGTAGTCCCAGGCGGCCCGCATAAGGATCCATACATACCTTACGTGGCCCGTGTAGCTTCCCAGAACCAGCCAAACAAGTTTCAGCAAATTTTTGGTCCCTGGTCCTTGTATGCGTGGTTTTAACTATTTTTCTTGCATTTTCAGCCCTCGAACTTGATTTTTAAGGGCTCCATGACATAACCAAACATTGTTAAGTCCTTGGTTAACTTTGTGGTCACCCGAAAAGCCTTAAATTTCAATGTTGACGCTTTTAACCCCTCGTATACGAAGATTGTCATAACTTTCTCATACGATAACGAAACTTGGTGAAATTTTTATCACATATTCAAGTGAGTATAATTTATCATTACAAAGCTTCGGGTTTGCTAAAAGGTCACTCAGAGGTATACTTTAAACATGTTGACACATTTAACCCCTGTAGTTTGTAATCTCTCATTTTCTTCCACAATTAGCTTCGTATGATCCATGATTCATTCGTTTAAGGGTATAAACATCGTGTAGGGTTACAGTAAGGTATATTTATCCATTGTTGACACTTTGAACCCTTATATTCACATACTTTCTATGTTTGTCAACTTTAGTCCCTCTAAAGTAATCTTTTACACGTTTAAAGCTCATGACACGTGTCGATACATTATTGGACATGAATTTACGAGGTGTTACACTTCATCTTCTTTTTTCTGAGTTTTTTGAGTATTTTCAGTCCTTGATCATCGCTGGTCAAGGGATAATTTCGGATTTCGGTTTCGGTGCTAACTCTCATGTGGGCCAGGGCGAAGACAACTCGCACGTCCGAGCCCTCCACATCGAAGAAATAGCAGAAGCTGAAGATACAAATGTTGGGGGACCTCGCGCGAGTATTAATTGCACCAATCAAACGACTACCCCAACGAGTAATACCGCTGGTCCGTCCAACACGGCACCTTCAAGCGTATCGACGTTGTTAGGCTTGCCAGAAGGCGAAACTCTGGTCTCTTGGTATGCCAAACAACAGGACACTCTGAATGCTGTGTATCAATCGCTAAGTGCGTAGCAAGCAGTGTTACAAGCAGAGCCTTCGTTAGTAACACCCCCGGGACCTACAAGGGGGGCGCACCAAACTCCACCACAACAAAATGTTCAAGGGCAGTTCATACCTCCTCCTGGAAGAAGATCGAGTGTACATGTCACGCGCGACATGCAGGAGGAGACTGACAGTTATTATGATCATCTGTCATACGCACAACAAAGACGTCCGTTGCATAGCCGGCTAGGGCCGCGCAACATCAACAATGAGTGGCAAAATACAGATCCAGATGATCCTACGTGGCAAGAAGACGAAGGCTCATCAGTTTTCAACCGCCTGCAAAGAAATCACGAGTCCTACAAGCCAAGGCAACGCGCGGCATACAACAAAGAGGCAGAACGTGATTTCAGTCTTGTCTATAGACCAACAGAAGCGGCGGAGCACTCGAAGTTTAACAGGAGCATCGCTCTGGCCCCGCTAGAAAAAGCAAAGCTACCGCAAACCGTAGGGAAGTTTAACGGTCTCACTGACCCAGACGATCATGTTCGAGTATTCACAAGTGTTGGTGTCTTAGGACAATGGACTATGCCGATGTGGTACCATCTGTTTATCCAGACTTTCACAGGGGCTGCTCGCGCCTGGTTCGACAGCCTTCCGCCTGAAAGAATCACGTCATGGGTCGACTTCAGAACTCAATTTGTGAACCATTTCAGCCAACAAAGACATTATCAATGTGATACGTCTGAAGTAACAGACATCTGGTGCAGAGAAAACGAGGGATTAGAAGACTTTATCACGCGCTTCAACAAAGAGTGCTTAGAGATCAATGGTGTAAGCGAACAACTAATGCGCGCTCACTTCAAGAAAGCCATTCGCTGTGATAGTCTCATCAGGACTATCACAGGAAAGGACGGTATGCCCAAATAGTGGAACAAACTGATGGCGGCCGCAAAGATTGTAGCGCAGACCGAAGAGTCGTTGGCTGGAACCAAAAGCTCTTACACCGAATATCGTTTTTCAAGGGCAAATTCACGCGACTATGGCAAGCGCAATAAGAGCAGAAACCCCGGATGGAAGTCAGGACAATCCGGTGGTTATGAAGAGCGGCCGCGCTACAAAGAAGATGCGCGAGGAACAATTGACAAGATCGGCTACCGAAAGGCCGTCAAGAACGAGAATCGTGAAAAACATTGGACTCCGCTCACTAAAACACCCAAAGAGGTGCTAATGACGGAGAACCATGACTTCAAAGCGCCCAAGCCGATGTCGAACAAAAAGGCTAAGACCCGAATCTTTACTGTGATTTCCACAAAGACACGGGTCATTTAACTGACGATTGTATCAGTCTGAAACTCGAAATTGAGAAAGCGCTGAAGAGCGGAAAATTAAGCCATCTGGTCAAGAATGTGCTCAAAGAGACGCGCCAGATTCAGCGTAATGATGAGGGAAACTAGAAGAAGGTTAGGCGCCTGGAGACACACATGGTCAAAGGACCAAAATTCAGCGCAAAACATAAGGGCAAGCGCCCATTTGAACCAGCATGGCAAGAGCAACAAGTCATCTTTCCGGTAGTGCGCGGGGGTCCACGCGCAACGCGCCCCGTTGTCATTACCGGCATCATAGGACACTATGAGATAGAGTACATATTCATTGATCCAGGAATCACGACTAATATAATTTACGAACAATGCTTCAACCAGTTTGATGATGAGGATAAGTCGCGCCTCGAGCCTGTGGATTACCCTCTATCCGGATTCTACAATGAGACGGTCTTCCCACTAGGCCATATCAGTTTCTCCCTCACACTATATGATGGAAAACATTCAAGAACCACAAACGTCAACTTTATGGTGATGCCAGTCAAATCAAGGCACGACGTTTTAATTGGAAGAGAAACTCAAGGATAAATGAACATGGTAACCTCCACGCCCCACTCAGCCATTGGTTTTCCAACTGAGTCAGGGGTGGCGATTATCTATGCAAAGAAAGAGGTGATGGCAGCAGAGGATGCGCGCCCAGTCAAAGCAGCGAAAATTTCAGCAACCGAACCAGAAAAGTGGGCCTTGAACTGAAAGTACCCAGAACAAACGGTGACGATAGGCCACGCGATCTCACCAAATATCAGGACGCACCTCAAGCAACTACTGTTCAGGAACATGGACATCTTCGCCTGGACCCCGGCCGACATGACCAGTGTCCCGCGCGACGTCACTGAACATTGTTTGAACACTTATCCCTCCGTTAAACCAAAAGTACAAAGAATGCGCAGCCTAGGTGTCACACCCGAACCGATGGCGGAATCATCGGGGCGTGGCACTAGGCGAATCAGATTGCTCAAGAGAATCCATAACAACTATTTTGCGATAATATTTAATACATTCGTTATCCCATACTAACAAATGATACAATCACATAAGTTATCACGAATTTCTTGTCCTCTCGAACAATACAAATCCGACAACCTAGAATTTAGTTGAGTTTCTAGACTTCCTAGCTTGATTTGATATAGTCTGTGATCTAACCTGCAACATACGTTAAAATATTTGTCAATACAAAAGTATTAACGAGTATACAGGTTTGATAAGTAGCATAATAGATGAAAAGTGTAGCGAATTTCCATATGCATAAACGTAATACACGACATATATACTCACAAAACTGATACTACCAACTAAGTCCTCGATGCTCGAATGTACGATGGCATAACTAGACCCCGTCGGGCGCAATAGTACTATACTAGTCGTGGTGGGACGTCGCGAGTATAAGCCCTAGCACATATGCAACTAGCATCACGTATATCTATGCATAACCGTTATTCGCAAGTGATAATTCGATTGATTGAATGTTTCGTTTGATAAGCTTGATTTGTTTGAAACGTATGTTACACCCAAAATTCGATTAAAAAGGGGGTCAAGTATACTCACAGTGCGTAGTTAGCGAGATTACAACTTGATTGAGTCGGTTGCGAGTATGTCTGTAATGATCCTTGAAGAATAAAGTAAACGATATACGGTTAAGCAAGATTGCCTTGAAAAGTTACTCATTAGGTTAGATTGTTCGCATTCGTGCGGATTGACAGGTTATCCGTCCGGATGACAAGTCATCCGTCCGGATGACATGTTATCCGTGCGGATAACAGGTGATCCGTGCGGTTGATGTGGTGGTACGTGCGGACTGACATGATCTGTGCGGATGACGGTGCGTGCGGACGACATGACCCGTGCGGATGACGGTGCGTGCGGACGACATGATCCGTGCGGATGACGGTGCGTGCGGATGACATGATCCGTGCGGATGACAGTTGTCATCCGTGCGGACTGACTTGTCATCCGTGCGGACTGACTTGTCATCCGTGCGGACTGACATGTCTGGTTCGCACTCTGATCACTGTTTCCGAGTGTTTAACGGAAGGAATACGTTCGTTTTTACTAGGGTAGTGGAATTTCGCATTAACACTTGAAGTCCCGTCAATTCTGACTCACTCTAACGGCCGGGAATCACCCCGTTCCATCAGATCTGGCCGTTCGTGATGGTTCTTCATGGTTAACTCGAAATCGCACAGATTTAGGTGAGATTTGTCATTAAAACATGTGGAAATCACCCGGATCTGAGTCGTTTATAGTGAAATGAGACCCCAACTTGAAGTTCATAAGAACTCTTGGTGACATCACCTCAAAACGCCTCAAATCCGCAGATTTCACGGTTAGAATTGGAGTTTTGAAAGATAGAATGATGTAGAATCGAGTGTAGATTGTAGAAGTACAAGTTTTAGGTTGAAATCTTACTGGAATCGCGAGGAAATCGAGAGAAAAGGGTCTTGGAGCGTGTTTGGTTGAATAGGAGCTGTCACATCACTGTTCAAGTGATGTGACATGGTATTTATAGGCAACAGAGGAGAGGGAAGGAGATCTGGCCCGGATAGCCCATCCGTGCGGATGGCCCATGCGTGCGGATGGCCCATCCGTGCGCATGCCCATCCGTCCGGATGGCCATCCGTCCGGATAGCTATCCTGACGCGTTGGACTTCTCCGTTTTTGATCGTTTTGATAGTTTTCGAAGCGCGTACTTTTCATAATTAATTTATATTAATATATTGTTATTATTATATATATATATATATTGATGTGTGTAAAATGCAACATATAAATTACATCAAATGAGGCATAAAACTAACCCTTTTTAAGTACTAATATTGGAAAAAGAGTGTTTTTGTCTTCCTTTTGTATTTTCAGGATTAAATGAGCTCAAAAACGCAAAAGAAGCAAAAAGACAGCTAAATCCAACATAAATACAAGAAAAGGAATATTAGTGGACTGCCCGACCCCTCAACGGCACCTTCCAAAGCAAAGTAGAGAAATCAGAAGACTGAACACGCCCCGTGCTCAGCCAGCACGGGGCCGTGCCCAAGAAGCAGCAGAAAAGACAACCCTATAGAAGCTTCTATTGCCCACCACGGGCCGTGCTCAGCGGACACGGGGGCGTGTCGAAAGTACAGCAGGCGCATTTATTGTAATTGCGAATTACAATTAATGAGGAGAGAGATTGTCAGACGGACACGGGGCCGTGCCCAGCGGACACGGGGCCGTGCCCAGCTCTCTGTTCAGCCTATAAATAGGAGTGCTTGGATTCATTTCATCTCATCCCTTGGCACACCACCTCTCTCACACTTCATCCTCCACCCACCACCATCACAACACCATCATCCACCACCATCATCCATTGTCCATCGTAGAGTGTGTGAGTCGTCTCGGGATCCAAGATTGATCGTAAGAGTTCTTGACAATCAAGGCCATGTTTGCCTAAGTCTCTTACATCACTTGGTGAAGACAAAGTGTCTAGTATAATACTTTTTATTTCTAATCTTTTGCACTTTTTATTTGGTTTTGTATTAATGACTTTAATAACTAGTTACTTATGTTGAAGGTGATCTTTCCTTATCGTTTGTCCGTGGTGTCTTGGCATTATTTTACTGTCTATATAAAATAAAGGATTTTCACCATTCATATCTCCACGGTCTATATGGAGATATGTTGGCTACCTGGTCGGGGGTTAAGGGAACGGTTTGGTAAAGGTCTTGCCATTGTTCAGCGTTTAGAGGTCCTGCAATGGACCTGGGTCAAATTTAGTAGGACCTCCTTCAATACTTCACGGTATTGGATGGCGGGGGTCCAAACTCTTTGATCCCCTCATAAGTTAACTACTATTAATACTATAACCCGGCTATTTAGGACTGTATCCCTGCTGACTCAGACTACTTAGCCGAGGGTAACGTCACCGCCAAAAGCGGGGCCTACCACAATACTGCATTAATAACTTAATTCATTATCTTCCAATAATCCACCCTTTTAGGATTGTATCCCTGCTGACTCAAACTACTGGGGTGAGGGTAACGTCACCTTCAAAAGAGGGGCCTACTACAATAACTAAGATAATCTCTTAATTATGTGCAAAAGTGCGGAAATAATCAAAGGTTATACTAGATACGAGTCGGAACCAAGTGATTCATCTTGTCTATCTGTTTTTTCTTTTATTTTTATTTTCAGCATTTTAGTTAGTTTTTAATTTTCTTAGTTTAAAACATTTTTCTAAACTTTTATTTTGGTTAGACGTTGAGGATAAACCGGTACTAAAAGCTCTTGTGTCCTTGGACGACCTCGGTATCTTACCAACGCTATACTACACTCAACGATGGGTGCACTTGCCCATATGTGTGTTTAGTGTTAGTGAAATATCGTGTTTTATAAATTTAAAACTTGGCTAAAATAAGTGTTAAAAAGGGCTTAAAATATATACCTAAAATAAGTAACACTTCGCACGCATCATATATATATCACTAGGGGTCGTATTTACGTATCCATAATCCAAAGTTTCGATAATTAACCATCGATTCCTGATTCAAGTATGCGGCTGTTAGCGACGTTTCACGACCATCAATGAGAGTAGTATAGGTCCTTTCTTGATGTTATCGCGAACGTTATTTCGTGTAGTGCCACAAAGACTGACGGGGTACTGTTTACTCGTATTGTCGTCATCGTCATGACGACTGGAGCTACAACACTCACCCGAGGGTCCTTGTTAGCGTTAATTGTTTACGTTCGACACATCACGGCCACTGGGGAGGGTAGAATAGGTCCTCACTCAATGCCTCCGTGAGTGTTAGTGTGATAATAGTGTAGTATAGTGATATTTGTATTTCGAAAATATGCGATTATCCCTTGAGTAGTGATATATGCGATATAGTTACATTATGATCCGAATCTCTGGTGCTAGGTGTAACGAGTAGTAACAAATCACAAAAGTGCGGGTTGTTACAGTCTCCCCTACTTTAGGAAATTTCGTCCCGAAATTAATCCAATAGGTGGACTTCTAAGAGTTGATCTTGTATACGTAGCGATACAGTGAGCTGTTTGACCGTAAGTTGACAGCGTGAACGTTTCGAATAAGCGGAATCGACTGCGATAGCGAGAAGGCGACGTAAAGACGAAAGTATTAATCCCACGAGTTGGCTTTCCAAGATACCTTGTCTTGTGTAGAATTCGTTAGTTCGATGCGATTGCAATTTGAAAGGTTTCTCATGACGTAGAGTTAACTGAGTCGATCGTTAACCAACGTTACAAGGAGCGTTTGTTTAGATATTAAAAGGGATTTAGGATGAAAATCTTTGAAAATTTTCCTTCTAACGTGCGGTCAGCAGAGCCGATGTTAACCGATGTTGCAAGGAAGTTTAAAGTTTTTAAATATTTTAAGGAATTCGAAGATGAAAACAAGGGTTACGAAAACTCTCCTAGGACATGGGTTCCAGCTGAACTCGATGTTGAACCAACATCTCAAGAAAGTCTTGTTTTTGATCTTGAAAAAGGTTTTAAGGAAAAATTGAACTCATGAAGCTCCCATTTGAACATGGAGTTAAGCTGATTCGATGTTATCTCCACATTGTGAGGAATTTCACTTGTTCTAGGGTTTTAATAAAAATTTTATAAAAATCAGTTTTAGCCTTTTGGAAAGGATGTTTTAGCATCAAGCCCTACTTGGCACCTTCTCACGGAAGTTCGTTAATATGTTTAAAACACTTATATATAGGAAGTACCAGCGGCGTATCCACTATGCTTTGTCCATATTACTTCCGTTTCGTGAGGCAATGTCAGGTGTGCCGATATGTCTCGGATAGAATTGCGTTTACTCGGCCCAATCGTTAGAGAGTTGGACCGAGCATAAGATAGAATCGAATAGGTTAATTCGGTGAGTTGATAAGCGAGAAGCGAATAGCGTGTTTTCGATTAGATTACACATTAAACCCACATGGCACGTTTCCACGAGAGTTTGCTAACATGGCGAAACACCATGCTTAACCAGGTTAGTTTTGTCTCGTGAAGCGGTGTCATGTGTACTAATACCACATAGACTGTAATGAACACCAAGCAAGCGATAAGCGGTACGCGAATAAGCGGTAGACTATACACGATATGCGATAAGCGATTAGATGATTAAGCAGATCACATAACACCATACTAGTAACGACGGCGATGATAAACGAATTACGAGGAGCGGTAGTTGTTGCGTGCGAGCGATGAAGGTATGCGGTTCGATTTTGATTGATTAACACCACAGAGTTCGACTAACATTAGACCCCACATGGCCTTTTTCCACGAAAGGTCGCTGATATGGCTAAAACATCATGCCTTAACCATATGAGTTTCATCTCGTGAAGCGAGGTCATGCGTGCTAACTTAACACAAATATTACAGATAACGATAGACGATAGCGATAGATTGTTACACAGCAAGCGATATAGATTCACATAATAAGCGATAGAGATTGCGAGATACACATAATAAATGATTGCGATTAGTCGAGTTTGATTCTTGTTTCGAATAAGCTTAACGTTTCGTTATGACGCATCACGGCTATCGAGGAGGGTAGAATAGGTCCTCACTCAACACTATCGTGAGCGTTTATTTGCTTGATTGAGATTCGTTGCAACAGACTTACGACCAGTCTTGCGTCGATGCAATTTTTCCTGCGAGGTAGACTCCCCAGAGTCCATCGATGAGGCGATTGCATTGCATTCGCAGACTTACGACAAGTCTTGCGATGATACGGTTTGTTACGCCTTGCGATTGAGTGTAGTGTGTTGAAAATAATCACAATAGTATAATAGGTCTAATAACGTTCAACTCCACGTGGCACTTTCTTCACGGAACTTCGGTAGTATGGTAAGGCATTCCTCGCCCGACCCCTACTACTTTCATCCCGTGTTTTGGTGTCACCTTTTGTCAAACGCTATGGCACTTTTAGAATTCACTACGATCACCGTGCACTGAACCAAATAATCCCGTGTGCACCCGCGATTAATCATTCCTTGCACGTTTATCGTACCTCGTTCTGAAAGTGCAGTGAGGGTAAAACACATTATTTCGTGATATAGTATATAGTATGTGCGAATCTAGTCTAAGTGCGACGATTAGAGAGTGAAAGAGAATACGGGGGTAACATTGAGTAATAGAGTAGGTTCAAAGCTTAGAAATAAACGTCGAAAATCGTATCATTACAACTTTATCCTACGCTTGCTAGATGTCTGACGCTGAAGACTTTTGCTGGAGCTGTTGTTGTTGTACTCAAGTTCACGGTTCGATGCGGCAGTTGCGAGTGAAGTGACCGTAACGGTTGCAGTTATTGCAATAGCGACAGTCAGCCCCAACTGGATGATGATAGGTGCACGAGTAACACTGAGGATGAGCTCCAGTGTAGGCTCGTTTTGGAAACATCGGAACGGTTTGAAGAGGTTCCGGTTGCAGTAGTTCGGTTGTTGATGAGATCGGGCTTGAAGTCTTTCGTTTGCGGCTGGTTTCGTCGGTGTTTTGCGAAGAGATGTCGTCGTTGGAGGTTTCGTCTGAAGACTCGCTTGCAGGGTCTTTGGCTGATTTGTCGGAAGATCCGTCGGCTGATTTGTCAGAAGAACCGGCAGCAGATCCGTCCGAAGAATCGTTAGCAGATCCGTCAGAAGAATCGTTAGCTGATTCGTTAGAAGAATCGCCAGCAGATTTGTCAGAAGATTCGTCAGTAGATTCATCAGAAGATTCGTCAACATGTTCGCCTGAAGGATTACTGGCAATTGCTTGATGAGCTTGCTTGACAGGATTCTTGGAGAAAAATCCTTCCACGAGTCGTTTGTTGTTGATTTCTGCGGCTAGGCGGTAGGTTTCTTCGATAGTAGCAGGTCTTGCAGCTTCGACAAAATCGCCCACACTCTCAGGCAAGCCGCGAATATACTTCGAAATGGCTTTTTCTGAAGTGTTGACTTGACTCGGGCAGATTAGGCTAAGCTGTTTGAACCTTGCGGTGTAGCCAGCATTGTCACCTTCGGTTTGCTGGATTTTCCAGAATTTGTCTTCCAGTTTCTGAATTTCGTGAGGAGGACAGTACTCTTTCTTCATGAGCTCTTTCAGCTCATCCCAAGAGAGAGCGTAAGCTGCGGAGATCCCACGTTTGTTTCGTTCGGTGGTCCACCAGTCGAGTGCTCGTGATTGAAATACTCCTGTAGCGCAAGTAGTACGGAAACTATCGGGACACCCGCTTTGACGAAGGGTAACTTCGATAGAATTGAACCACTGGAGTAGTTGAGTCGCACCTCCTTCACCCGTGAACTCCATCGGGTCACAGGCTTTGAAGTGCTTGTAGAGAAAAGTAGATTGCGGCTCTTCTGTCTTAACGTCTTCCGAAGTTCGAGAGTTGATAAGAGAGTGAACTCGTGTGGCAATCTGAGGAATGACTTTGACCACTTCCCTGGTCACAAGTGAAGCAATCCTTTTTTCGCTCCTTCGTTTGGCTCATCTCTTTGCTATCATTCTCGAAGTAGAGTTGTTGGAAGGCATCTAGACAGAAGGAGACTTGGAGTGAGATTCGATAATGCGAATCACATAGGAGCCACATAGGAAACACGAAATTCCTAAGTTCTCACACAATGACTTGTTTGTTTATACGTATATATATATATTTATATATAGATTTAATTTGTAATCATGCACATACAGGTCGATTTAGGATAAGCGAGGTCGCGTCGAAGTGAGAAAACGAGAGCGAATACGATAGATTATGCATTAGTTTTGTCGCGAACACTCGGATTTCGTTTTAGATTGCGATGGCTGTGCGAGTTGTGTGTTTATAAAGTAGGGAGTGAAAATGCGTAAAGTTTCAAAACGTAAATAAGTTTCCAACCAGTTGTAAGATTGGCAGGTCGTATGATAAGAGTGCCTTGGGTGTTTAGGCGTCGACTACCCAAGGTAACCCAACTATATTTAACAAGTTCGGGCGCGCGCGTTGGCCTAGAAGACTCCATGCTTCCACTGGGATGCAGCTCCTGGCATTCGTCTCCCTAGTCCTCGCGTGGCTCGAGTTATCGTGATAGTCGAGTCCTTGGTGAGAGCTTTTTAAAAACCAGTTTATAGAGAGTGGAACGACTTATTAAGGTACGGGTTTCACCCCTGTCTTAACAGTTTCGTTCCTAATTGTGGTTACGCTCTTCGAATAAATTCGTGAGTTCCACTAGATTTCGAAGTGGAGACTTCCGTCGAGATGTGGATGTCACTCCTAACTCAATGAAAGGTTCTCGTGCTAGAAAAATGCGTTGAGTGAGCAATCCCGTCGAGAGTTCTTGGTTTTCACACCTGATCTTGACTGGATCGCTCGGTTTCGTTATGCGAGTATCTTTGAAAACACGTGTGTTGTGTCGGCCTTAGGAAAGGCTAAGTAGTATTTCAGCCTTAGGAAAGGCTCATTCGTGTGAAGTTGTAGTATGTGGTGTTCACACAAAGTTGTAGCTTTTAGCAATTTCGATCGAGAGTATCAAGTAAGCCCAATACAAACCCCACTGGGTTCGTACGAGTTGGCCTGTTGGTACTTAGACTATAGACTAGGTCAATTTCTAAGACGTCGACCCGGACTAGGTCGAGTCTGACCTAATTCCCTATAGTTATGGCTCTGATACCAATCTGTCACACCCCAACCGATGGCGGAATCATCGGGGCGCGGCACTAGGCGAATCAGATTGCTCAAGAGAATCCATAACAATTATTTTGCGATAATATTTAATACATTCGTTATCCCATACTAACAAATGATACAATCACATAAGTTATCACGAATTTCTTGTCCTCTCGAACAATACAAATCCGACAACCTAGAATTTAGTTGAGTTTCTAGACTTCCTAGCTTGATTTGATATAGTCTGCGATCTAACCTGCAACATACGTTAAAATATTTGTCAATACAAAAGTATTGGCGAGTATACAGGTTTGATAAGTAGCATAATAGATGAAAAGTGTAGCAAATTTCCATATGCATAAACGTAATACACGACATATATACTCACAAAACTGATACTACCAACTAAGTCCTCGATGCTCGAATGTACGATGGCATAACTAGACCCCGTCGGGCGCAATAGTACTATACTAGTCGTGGTGGGACGTCGCGAGTATAAGCCCTAGCACATATGCAACTAGCATCACGTATATCTATGCATAACCGTTATTCGCAAGTGATAATTCGATTGATTGAATGTTTCGTTTGATAAGCTTGATTTGTTAGAAACGTATGTTACACCCAAAATTCGATTAAAAAGGGGGTCAAGTATACTCACAGTGCGTAGTTAGCGAGATTACAACTTGATTGAGTCGGTTGCGAGTATGTCTGTAATGATCCTTGAAGAATAAAGTAAACGATATACGGTTAAGCAAGATTGCCTTGAAAAGTTACTCATTAGGTTGGATTGTTTGCATTCGTGCGGATTGACAGGTTATCCGTCCGGATGACAAGTCATCCGTCCGGATGACATGTTATCCGTGCGGATGACATGTTATCCGTGCGGATAACAGGTGATCCGTGCAGTTGATGTGGTGGTACGTACGGACTGACATGATCCGTGCGGATGACGGTGCGTGCGGACGACATGATCCGTGCGGACGACATGATCCGTGCGGATGACAGTTGTCATCCGTGCGGACTGACTTGTCACCCGTGCGGACTGACATGTCTGGTTTGCACCCTGATCACTGTTTCCGAGTGTTTAACGGAAGGAATACGTTCGTTTTTACTAGGGTAGTGGAATTTCGCATTAACACTTGAAGTCCCGTCAATTCCGACTCACTCTAATGGCCGGGAATCACCCCGTTCCATCAGATCTGGCCGTTCGTGATGGTTCTTCATGGTTAACTCGAAATCGCACAGATTTAGGTGAGATTTGTCATTAAAACATGTGGAAATCACCCGGATCTGAGTCGTTTATAGTGAAATGAGACCCCAACTTGAAGTTCATAAGAACTCTTGGTGACATCACCTCAAAACGCCTCAAATCCGCAGATTTCACGGTTAGAATTGGAGTTTTGAAAGATAGAATGATGTAGAATCGAGTGTAGATTGTAGAAGTACAAGTTTTAGGTTGAAATCTTACCGGAATCGCGAGGAAATCGAGAGAAAAGGGTCTTGGAGCGTGTTTGGTTGAATAGGAGCTGTCACATCATTGTTCAAGTGATGTGACATGGTATTTATAGGCAACAGAGGAGAGGGAAGGAGATCTGGCCCGGATAGCCCATCCGTGCGGATGGCCCATCCGTGCGCATGCCCATCCGTCCGGATAGCTATCTTGACGCGTTGGACTTCTCCGGTTTTGATCGTTTTAATAGTTTTCGAAGCGCGTACTTTTCATAATTAATTTATATTAATATATTGTTATTATATATATATATATATATATATATATCACTAGGGGTCGTATTTACGTATCCATAATCCAAAGTTTTGATAATTAACCATCGATTCCTGATTCAAGTATGCGACTGTTAGCGACGTTTCACGGCCATCAATGAGAGTAGTATAGGTCCTTTCTTGATGTTATCGCGAACGTTATTTCGTGTAGTGCCACAAAGACTGACGGGGTACCGTTTACTCGTATTGTCGTCATCGTCATGACGACTGGAGCTACATCACTCACCCGAGGGTCCTTGTTAGCGTTAATTGTTTACGTTCGACACATCACGGCCACTAGGGAGGGTAGAATAGGTCCTCACTCAATGCCTCCGTGAGTGTTAGTGTGATAATAGTGTAGTATAGTGATATTTGTATTTCGAAAATATGCGATTATCCCTCGAGTAGTGATATATGCGATATAGTTACATTATGATCCGAATCTCTGGTGCTAGGTGTAACGAGTGTAACGAGTAGTAACAACGCACAAAAGTGCGGGTTGTTACACTAGGAGCGGATAAGACTAAAGCCATGAACGAGCAAGTTTGTGAACTGATAAAGGCAGGTATATTGAGGGAGGTACACTATCAAAGTTGGGTTGCAAACCCTGTTATGGTTGAGAAGTCTACCGGAGGATGGCGAATGTGTGTTGATTACACGGATCTCAATAAGGCGTGCCCCAAAGATTGCTATTCACTGCCTGAGATCGACAAGAAAATAGACTCTCTCACGCCATACAGGTGGAAATGTTTTTTGGACTGTTACAAGGGGTATCATCAAGTCCAAATGGCGCTAGAAGATGAAGACAAGACAGCTTTTCGTATCGACATCGGAATCTTCTGTTACATAAAGATGCCATTTGGCCTCAAAAACGCTGGCGCAACCTACCAGCGCCTGATGGATACGATATTTGCTGATGAAATCGGAAAGCATATCGAGGTTTACATCGACGATCTTGTGATCAAAAGTCCCGAAGAGGACCAGATGTTAAAGGACATAGAGAAGACGTTTAACTCTTTGAGAAGCGTGAACATGAAGCTGAACCCAGCAAAATGTTCTTTTGGTATGGAAGAAGGCAAGTTTTTAGGCTTCGTGGTTACAAACTGCGGTTTTAAAGTTAACCTCGAAAAAGTTCAAGCCATCGAGCGGATGCCATCACCGTGCACGATCAAGGAGATGCAAAGATTGGCCGGCTGCTTAGCCGCGCTTAAGCGGTTCTTATCCAACCACGCTGCATGTAACGCCCTGCTTCTTTGTACTTTCCATATTTAGCATGTCTTGTTTGTATTTCTATTTGTGGAAACCTTGTGTTCTTGTAATCGTTCTTTCTTTGTAACCGTTGTAGAATCCGAGACTTGGATCATAAATAAAACTCGTATTTTGTTAAATACATGTTATACGTACTTTATACATGCTCATACATTCAATTTTGTGAAACAATTGATACTTATTCGTAATTCTTGGAAACTATGTGCTAAACTTGCAAATATGTGAAACTTATGCATAAAACGTGTTACGAACTTATACGATACTTAAATATGACATTCATAGGCTTAATTATACTTTGATTATATTCATCATACTTGATTTGCCCTTAAACTATGCTTTTATGGCGAAATTAGTCCCCAGAACACCCTAAATGCCCTAAATAACAAACTAGAGGGGCCTAAGTGTAATAAAAGGAAACTTCAGCCATACCCTCCATACAAGCCGCGTAAGCTAAGCCTATGGGCTACGCGGGCCGCGTGAAAACTCCCAGAATCAGCAGCCTTGTTCACTTCATGATTTTGAGCGGGATTTGGTTGTTTTTTAGTTTGAAACCGGGTTTTTGGCATTAATTACACACCTAAACCAACCCTAATTCATTCCCTATATAAACCCACACTAGTCCAAGCCATTTGCACTTTAGCAACACTCTCACAACTCTCTCAAGCTCCCAAAAACGTAGCTGCAAATGCAAGTACGGACAAAAGTACCAAGCTCCACTAAAGTGAGCATAACTTCTTCATTTCTCATCTGTTTTAGCTCATTCTTTTTCCAAGAACGCTTAGCTCGACCTTAGCTTCGATTCCATGGGTATTTCACAGAGAATAAGTCCCTAGAACTCTGGCAAATAGGCTCCAAAGTTCACTGTTCGTTTTGTTTTGAATCAAACCTTGTTTATACTTGTGCAAACTTGAGTTTAACTCACTCAAACACACGTCCTTATGCTTATAACCACTTCTATGGTTAGTTAAGCTTAAAAACGGGGCTGAGACATACAAAATCAGAGATTAATCCTCAAATACTTTCTGTTTTAATTAGGGCTTTTAACCCACAAGTCATGTTCAAGCTTCAAGCTTGATGAAGGTGTGATTATGGACCAACTTGGGTTGTCCAACATAGAATCCCTACATTACTTGATGATTTCTCATAGTATAGTTATTTCTTATTCTTGTATTGATATTAGTTCATGACCCTCCTTGTATGTTTTTACATCAAGTGTAGTGGTGAACCATAAGAGGTACCTAAATGGAAGCTTGTTCTTCCTACCTCCTACATGAATTCTATGACACAATAGAGGTACCTAAATGAAGATTTATCTTCTACCTCATGCTTGACTAATGGACTAAATAATACATATAATACTTATACATATATATACTATTCGAACCCTTGATGGTGGACTTGTGTTCATTCGTCAAGATATTAGAATAACATCATCTAAAACATAAGACTTGTTACGATTCTAATGAGTATATTACTCATGAAAACATTAACCCTTGGGGTTTCATAGTGTCCAGAACAAGTACTTAGTGTCACGGCCCCCGTCTCGGTGTGACCCGGTCTAGGAGCCGCGGGACAGAAACCCGTGGTATTTATTATATTGGCAGCGGAAGTTTTAACAGGATCTTTAAAACTTGAAATTTCCCAATTATTTTATTTCTTAATTTGGGGATAATATCCATAATTTACAATAAAGGTGATTTCACTAGGAAATCCCTGTTTTTACAAAAACATGTTTCTTTATTTTATTAAGCCACTTCTTCAAGCTTGCAGTGCTACACGACACTTTTTCCTGAATCACAGCAGATCACCTGAAACATGTTTTAAAAAGATTTTATCAGCGGGGAAATACTGGCGAGTCATTAAAGTTGCACAAAAAGACACGTTATAATCTACAGTATTAAGGGTGATTACAATGTTTCTATCAACCAATTACCCCAAATCGGTATTCGTCACTCGACTGTATCTGTGACTATGGTCCGATCACCCATTGGCTAACCCGTTGTCCAATGGTGACGGGTATCAAGTAATGTATACAAAACCCCACATACCGGCAGTAATTGAAGATTACAAAGACTTAATCCCTGTAATTATAACTTTGAAAATAAATAGGGTTTTGGAAATAATTTGGTAAAAAGAAGAATGACTCACATTGCAAGTTTAAACGGGCAGAGTTTAGCCTACTGATAAGCCTTGGAACCTAATTAAATGACAATGCATACGAACTAGGTCAGTAACTTAATACAACATTTACGATAACTCACGAGATCAAAACCCTCACGACGAATGACAAAGCGCAATACTTAAACATCCATCGAATTCACGACGAATGACAAAGTATAGCCCAATTACGGGCAGCACTTAAACATCCATCGGATAGTTTCAATCGATCGGACATTGAATCGTAGCAGTGATCGAGTTAATACCCTTGATCGTAGCAGCGTTTCTCTATGTTGGAACTTCGATTTTTAGCAGTAAACTTCGTGTTTTGAAAAGTTTTCGGCACAGTATGAAAGCCCCATGCACAGGCTATTTATAGCCAGAATTTGGGTTTTACGCGGCCCGCGTAAACCCCCTCTTGATCCTTACGCGGCCCGCGTGGACCCCTAGTCTACGTGTAGGGCTAGCGTGTCATCAGTAGGGTCGCCACGTGTGCGACACGTGGCCCTGGCATGCTTATCCGGTCAACATCACTTTGACGCAGCCCGCGTAAGGCTAAACTTACCTTTACGCGGCCCGTCTGAAACTTAAAAATTTGGTTTTCTTGGTTTTTCATGCACATTAGGGTTTCAGGGGTCCGGGTTTTCACTTACGGGTCGTTTAGGGACATTTTTGCAGGTCCTTACACTTAGTGTTAAAAGATGATTACTTTCGAATACATATATTCTTGTGTTTTAACTTCCTAAATCCCTAAATCTTCCGAATTCCCAAACTCACACACCTATGTTTCCTTTGTGTAGAAGGACTTGGTGTTCCAACCTCCTAATCAACAAACTCACTCGCGGATTCAAGTAGAAGACTTGCAAAACCGTGAGTATACTCGCAACCCCCTTTTTATGTTTACCACTTTTTGGGGTGTAACATGTTACCTTATTAAAACACACTTAAACTTATTCTTTATGCAATGCACGAAAACAATCCTTATACATGAATACTATGTTGTGATACTTGATACTTATACGTGGACTATACTTATGTAATATGTTTTAATCATTAGCTTTTACGAGCCTCCATTTGACATGTATAGAGCTATAGGAGTAACGCACCGATCGTAGACTAGTGGTCATGTTGAATTATATCATTTTGCGTAAACAGAGGGTTGACTAGAAATATTGCATGCCATGTTAGGTTGATCTTGTATAAACTAAGTTGCCATGTGGATTCGTTTTTAAACTTTTATAGTTATACTTATTCTTAAACTTGTATACTCGCCTTTGCTTTTGCATTGAATTGTATTTTAAACATGTTACAGGTTGAGGATGATGATTGCTATGAAATGAAGTAGCGACGATGCTTAGATACACATATAGACGTTTAGGTTTAATATGTTGTATCAAATTTTGTTATTGTTATGATTTGAACATGTTGTTATTTGAAATTCTTGTAATGTTTTGACAATTTATTTATGAAATGAAATCGGTTGAATTAAATATTGTCACAAATAGCGTTATGAAGTCTCTTGCAATCTCGAACTAGTCCCACTCCGATGATTCCACCATTAGTTGGGGTGTGACAGATTGGTATCAGAGCCATAACTATAGGGAATTAGGTAGAATTGCCATGTTCGACCTAGTCTATAGTAGGAACCATCTTTTTGACCATTCTTGATACTTGCTTAAAATGTTATTCTTCCTACTTTGCTTCTTCCTCTTCTTTTTGGTCTTAATATTTACATAATGTCTTTCCTAAGACATTTTACACAATACACATGAAGACTTGAAGACACTCTTTATACAAAAGAGATGAGTTTACCAAAATAGGCGTGAAACCCACAATTTGGTGAACGACTCTCATTCCACTTATCCTTATTTTGCACGAAATTTCGCCATTAAGCTAGGAGTGAAATCCACATCTTAATGGTAAATTTCCAATTCAAACTCTAGTGGACCCTCGTCAAAGTGTTGAAATTGTATTTTGACCCGACGAGTACCAACCACATTAGGGTACGAAATCGTCAAGTTAGGGGTGAAACCCACACCTTGTCGATTAAGTCCCATTCCTCGATTTTCGATCTCGCCAAAGTTTCAATTGTTTCAATCGATTAGAGACGTGTAGTAACTGGAAGGGTAAGATACCGTTAATCGCTTCTCGATGAGAGTATCTTACCTATAGGCCAAAGCACGTTTCTCTAATTTGAAAGGACTTTCTATTCACTTTGGAATAGTCGACGTTTCTCTACCCGAAACAATCCTATGTTTTATGAGCCTCTCTTTTATGTGATTCAATTTATATGTGATTTTTTATACTTGTTACCTCGTTCGTTTCGAAACCGTTACACAATTTGCACGTCTCGCACAATAAAAAAACAATAATAATCCTCGTGAACAAACTAAATTTATACTCTTCATACGCATTCTTATGTGTTTATACTTGTGACTACATGTTGAAATCTTACACTTGTTTGAATTTTACGTGATACATGATGCATACATGCTTATACATGCAAAACTTATTTTCAATTTATGATCAAGTCTCATCCTTTCCTTCTCTTTCGATTCCTTTGATGTCGTCCGACGGTGCTTCCAAGAAGACCAAGTCAAAGAAGGGTTCGACCTCCAACGCCAACGCCAAATCCAACTCCATGTCACAAAGGGATTGCATGAAATTCATGGCCAAGCAAATGGCCAAGGTCATACCCGACATTGTTAGCAAGATTCAGCCAAACACCGATTCACCGCATGGCTCCGTCGATTCGAAGGCCGAAAAACCCAAATCGACTTTCCAATTCAAGAAATTCATGGCTTGTAGACCCTTAGAGTTTACTGGCAAAAATGGCGCTACCGCCATGATGAATTGGTTTGACGCGATTGAGCTTACTTTCCTGCAAAGTGGCTGCCCTGATGAACTAAGAACCTTGAACGCAACTGGGGTTTTCCGTGAAAAGACACTCGAATGGTGGACAACAGAACGCAACAAGAGGGGAAACAATGTTGCGCATGCTTTGCCTTGGGACGAACTCAAGCATCTTATGAAATACCATTTATGTCCTCCCCACGAACTCCAAAAGTTGGAGAACGAATTTTGGAACCTTACTCAAAAGGGGAGCGACATGGATGGTCTGATCACGCGCTTTAAACAACTCAGTGTCCTCTGTCCTGGACAAGTCGAGACCATCCCCAAGACCATAGCCAAATTCATTCGTTGTGTTGCACCTGCCCTGACTAACCATGTTGCCTCTGCTAAGCCCAAACCATCGAAGATGCTTTTCGTATAGCCACCGAACTTAACAACAACTGCGTTCTTCATGGAACCTTTGACAAGGTTTCAACAAAGAGTGCGCGACAAGCTACAATCGACACTGCCATTGTTGAGCCCTCACCCTCCCAATCATCCAAGAAAAACCAAGGCAAGAAGAGGAAGGCTTCAAGCCAAAATTGTGCGATCGTCACTCCGCCAAACCCACAACCCTTACAAGCTTTAGCCGTCGTTGCACCCGCAAACACCGAACCACCAAAACAAGGTTATGTTAGATCTCATCCCAAATGTACCACCTGTTTGTTTCACCATCCTACCAACGTACCCTGCCGCAAATGTGCCAACTGTTAGAGGTATGGTCATTTTGCCAACCGGTGTCGAAACTTCCCTTAACCTCAAAATGCTCCTGTGCGAGCATGCTTCAAGTGTGGCGATCTCAATCATCTCGCCAATGTCTGTCCCCAGCGTTATCAACCTCAACAACAGTAACAGCAACAACAGCAACCACCACAACAGCAACAACAAGCTCAACAACCTGCTAGAGGCCGAGCTTTTGTCATCTCTGCCGCTCAGGCTCAGAACGCAAACGATGTTATCACTGGTACGTTTCTTGTGAACCATGTTTATGCTTCTTGTCTGTTTGATACTGGCGCCGATAAAAGTTTTGTGTCGCTAGAATATAAACAATTGCTTAAGTGTAAACGCTCTAAGTTGCCAAAATCTTTTGCTGTCGAAGTCGCTAATGGTAAATCCGTCACTGTTGATTCTGTTCTTTCCAACTGTTCCTTGAATCTTAACGATCATACGTTTTCAATCGATCTTATACCTATGCAAATGGGTAGCTTTGACATCATAGTAGTCATGGACTAGCTTAGGCGAGTTCGTGCTGAAGTTGTTTGTTCTAAAAAGTTTATCGGCCTTCCCCTTCCAAACGGTGATTCTCTACACGTGTATGGTGAGAAACCTTCTCAAGGTCTCAAGCTTATGTCGTGTATCCAAGCGAACAAATGCTTACGCAATGGTACCTTCGCCTTTCTCGCCCATATTGTGGAAAAGAAGGACAAAGGCCCAAGCATAAGCGGCGTTCCCGTTGTACGTGATTTTCCCGATGTGTTTCCTGACGATCTCCCTGGTCCGCCTCCTGCTCGTTCTGTCGACTTTCGTATCGATTTAGTGCCTAGCGCTACGCCTGTCGCTACGTCTCCTTACCGTTTAGCACCCTCTGAGATGCAAGAGCTCCCGAGTCAACTTCAAGAGCTTCTTGATAAAGGCTTTATACGCCCTAGTACTACTCCTTGGGGCGCTCCCGTTTTGTTTGTCAAAAAGAAAGATGGGTCTTTCCGAATGTGTATTGACTTTCGTGAGCTCAACAAGCTTACTGTCAAAAACCGATACCCTCTTTCGCGCATCGATGATCTTTTCGATCAATTGCAAGGCGTGACCTGCGTTTCAAAAATCGACCTTCGTTCTGGGTACGATTGATGCGTTTGTGGTGTGATATATATTTAAGTATATTTTAAGCCCTTCTTACACGTTAGTCTAGTTTTAAATTTATAAAACACGATATTTCACTAACACCAAACACACATATGGGAAAGTGCACCCATCGTGAGCGTAGTATAGTGTTGGTAAGATACCGAGGTCGTCCAAGGACACAAGAGCTTTTAGTACCGGTTTATCCTCAATGTCTAATCAAATCAAAAAGTTAGAAAAATGTTTTTAAATAAGAAAAATAAAAACTAACTAAAATGCTGAAAAATAAAATAAAAATAAAAACAGATAGACAAGATGAATCACTTGGATCCGACTCGTGTTTAGTGTAACCTGTGATTATTTCTGCACTTTTTAAGAGATTATCTTAGTTATTGTAGTAGGCCCCTCTTTTGAAGGTGACGTTACCCTCAACCCAGTAGTTTGAGTCAGCAAGGATACAATCCTAAAGGGTCGGATTATTGAAAGATAATTAATTAAGTTATTAATGCATATTATGGTAGGCCCCTCTTTTGAAGGTGACGTTACCCTCGGCTAAGTAGTCTGAGTCAACAGGGATACAGTCCTAAGTAGCCGGGTTAAAGTATTAATAGTAGCTTACATATGAGGGGATCAAAGAGTTTGGACCCCCGCCATCCAATACCGGTGGGTATTGAAGGAGGTCCTACTAAATTTGACTCAGGTCCTTGCAGGATCTATAAACTGAACAAGGCAAGACTCTTACCAAACCGTTCCCTTAACCCCCGACCGGGTAGCCAACATATCTCCATATAGACCGTGGATATATGAATGGTGAAAATCTTTTATTTTATATAGACAGTAAAATAATGCCAAGACACCACGGACAAACGATAAGGAAGAATCACCTTCAACATAAGAAACTAGTTATTAAAGTCATTAATACATAACCAAATAAAAAGTGCGAAAATATTAAAAATAAAAAGTATTACACTAGACACTTGTCTTCACCAAGTGATGTAAGAGACTTAGGCAAACATGGCCTTTGATTGTCAAGAACTCTTACGATCAATCTTGGATCCCGAGACGACTCACACACTCTATGATGGACGATGGATGATGGTGGTGGTGGATGATGGTGTTGTGATGGTGGTGGGTGAAGTGTGAGAGAGGTGGTGTGCCAAGGGATGGTTTGCAAATGAGCCAAGCACCCCTATTTATAGGCTGAACAGAGGCTCGGGCACGGCCCCATGTCCATTGGGCACAGCCCTGTGTCCACCTTCCTTCTCTTTCTTCATTAATTGCAGTTTGTGTGCATTAGTTGACCACGCCCACGTGTCCGCTGGGCACGCCCCCGTGTGCAGAAGCGTATCTGTACTATCAAGATTTCCCCAGATTCTGCGAATCTTAGAGTTGACCACCGCCCCGTGTCCGTTGGGCACGCCCCCGTGGTGGGTGATAGAAGCTTCTACAGCTTTGTCTTTTCTGCTGACACTTGGGCACGCCCCCGTGCTCATTAAGCACGGGGCGTGTTCAGCCTTCTGTTCTCTTGTTTTGCTTGGGAAGATGCTGTTGGGGAGGCCGGGCATGCCACGTTTGTTCCTTTTCTTGTATTTATGTTAGATTTAGCTGCCTTTTTGCTTCTTTTATTCATTTGAGCTCATTTAATCCTGAAAATACAAAAGGAAGACAAAAACACACTTTTTTCCAACATTAGTACTAAAAAAGGGTTAGTTTTATGCCACAATTGATGTAATTTATATGTTGCATTTTGTGCACATCACCATCAACTTCGAGTCCTCGAAGAAGTTGTACCTAAAACCGCTTTTCGTACGCGTTATGGTCATTACGAGTTTGTGGTCATGCCCTTTGGTCTGACCAACGCACCTGTTGTTTTCATGGATTTGATGAACCGCGTGTGCAAAGCGTACTTGGATCGTTTCGTGATCGTTTTCATCGACGATATTCTTATCTATTCCAAGACACAAGAAGAGCACGAGCAACACTTACGTCTTATCCTCCAACTTCTTCGTACTGAACGTCTATACGCCAAATTCTCCAAATGCGAATTTTGGTTAAAAGAGGTTTAATTCCTTGGTCATACTGTCAACAAACTTGGTATTCACGTTGACCCCGCCAAAATCGAAGCTGTGAAGAACTGGATCGCACCTAAATCTCCGTCTGAAATTCGTTCGTTTCTTGGTCTTGCTGGGTATTATCATCGTTTTATCTCCAACTTTTCAAAAATCGCCGTCCCTTTGACCTCCTTGACCCAAAAAGAGAAACCTTTTGTTTGGAGTCCCGAACAAGAGGAGTCCTTTCAAACGCTCAAGGACATGCTTTGTAATGCTCCTATCCTAGCACTTCCTGATGGTAACAATGACTTCGTCGTGTATTACGATGCTTCAAACCTTGGCCTTGGTTGTGTCCTTATGCAACGCGAAAAGGTTATCGCTTACGCGTCGAGGCAACTCAAAATACATGAGAAAAACTATACTACTCATGACCTTGAACTTGGCGCAGTTGTTTTTGCGTTGAAGATTTGGCGACATTACCTTTATGGTACTAAGTGTGTGGTTTTCACCGACCATAAGAGCCTTCAACACATCTTCGAAAAAAAGGAACTGAACATGCATCAAATTCGTTGGGTGGAACTGTTAAACGACTATGACTACGAAATCAAATACCATCCAGGTAAAGCGAATGTAGTAGCCGACGCTCTTAGTCGTAAAACTCATGTCAAGAGTGTCCGTTGTTTCCAGCTCGTCCACGATCTTCAGAACCGTATACGTGATGCTCAATATTCATCTGTTAATGAGGGTAACCTCTACAACGAGATGCAATGTGGTGCTGAAGAAAGCCTCGTAACCAAGCCCGATGGTATTCAATACTATCTCAATCGAATCTGGATTCCTAATCGTAGTACCTTCGAGAGTTCCTGATGAAGGAGGCACATCACACAAAATATTCTATTCATCTTGGTGCCGACAAGATGTACCATGATATGCGTGCATCCTATTGGTGGCCTGGAATGAAGAAGGATATAACCACTTTCGTCTCGAAATGTCTCACGTGCTCAAAAGTGAAAGCTGAGCATCAACGTCCCTCTGGTCTGCTCGAATAACCAGAAATCCCTGTCTGGAAATGGGAGAGCATCGCCATGGATTTTATCACTAAACTTCCTCGTACATCATCTGGTCATGACAGTATTTGGGTGATCGTTGATCGATTGACCAAATCAGCTCACTTTCTTCCCATTCGTGAAGATTTCAAAATCGAGAAATTGGCTAGAATCTACACCGATGAGATCATTTGTCGTCATGGTATCCCCATTTACATAATTTCCGATCGTGATGCTAGTTTTACGTCTCGTCTTTGGCAAACCTTTCAATCTGCTATGGGTGCTGTTCTTAACCTTAGCACCGTTTTCCATCCTCAAACAGACGGTCAAACCGAGCGTACTATCCAAACATTAGAGGATATGCTTCGTTCATGCGTAATAGATTTTGGTGGCAACTGGGATTCACACTTGCCTTTGGTCGAAATCTCGTACAACAACAGTTATCATGCGAGTATTCAAATGGCACCTTTCGAAGCATTGTATGGTCGCAAGTGTCGTTCGCCTATTTGTTGGCACGAGATTGGTGAAGTTCAAATCACTGGTCTCAAGCTCATACAAGAGACGACGAACAAGATATTACAGGTTCGAGACAACTTATTGAAAGCCAGGAGCCGACAAAAGAGTTACGCCAACAAGCGTCGCAAACCTTTGGAATTCGAGACAGGTGACTTCGTGCTTCTCAAGGTATCCCCTTGGAAGGGTGTGGTTCGATTTGGCAAGAAAGGGAAACTCACACCTCGCTACGTTGGTCCTTTCAATATCCTCGAAAGGATTGGCAAGGTTGCGTATAGACTGGACCTGCCTGAAGAACTCAACAATGTACACCCTGTCTTTCACGTATCCAACTTGAAGAAGTGTCTAGCTGACGAAGGACTGCAAGTTCCTCTCGAAGACTTACAAGTCAACAAAACACTTCACTTTGTGGAAAACCGATCGAAATCATGGACCGAGGAGCCAAGGAAGTGAGGCGCAGTCGAATTCCTATCGTCAAGGTTTGATGGGAAGGAAAACGTGGCGCTGAATTTACTTGGGAACTCGAGAGTGATATGAAGACCAAGTATCCATACCTGTTCGGCGTTGCGTCTACCTAAATTTCGGGACAAAATTCCCTAAAGGAGGGAGACTATAACGCCCTGCTTCTTTGTACTTTCCATATTTAGCAAGTCTTGTTTGTATTTCTATTTTTGGAAACTTTGTGTTCTTGTAATCGTTCTTTCTTTGTAACCGTTGTAAAATCCGAGACTTGGATCATAAATAAAACTCGTATTTTTTTAAATACATGTTATACGTACTTTATACATGCTCATACATTCAATTTCGTGAAACAATTGATACTTATTCGTAATTCTTGGAAACTATGTGCTAAACTTGCAAATATGTGAAACTTATGCATAAAACGTGTTACGAACGTATACGATACTTAAATACGACATTCATACGCTTAATTATACTTTGATTATGTTCATCATACTTGATTTGCCCTTAAACTATGCTTTTATGGCGAAATTAGTCCCTAGAACACCCTAAATGCCCTAAATAACAAACAAGAGGGGCCTAAGTGTAATAAAAGGAAACTTCAGCCACACCCTCCATACAGGCCGCGTAAGCTAAGCCTATGGGCTACGCGTGTCGTGTGAAAACTCCCAGAATCATCAGCCTTGTTCACTTCGCGATTTTGAGAGGGATTTGGTTGTTTTTGAGTTTGAAACCGGGTTTTTGGCATTAATTACACACCTAAACCAACCCTAATTCATTCCCTATATAAACCCACGCTAGTCCAAGCCATTTGCACTTTAGCAACACTCTCACAACTCTCTGAAGCTCCCAAAAACGTAGTTGCAAGTGCAAGTTCGGAAATAAGTACCAAGCTCCACTAAAGTGAGCATAACTTCTTCATTTCTCATCCGTTTTAGCTCATTCTTTTTCCAAGAACGCTTGGCTCGACCTTAGCTTCAATTCCATGGGTATTTCACAGAGATTAAGTCCCTGGAACTCCGGAAAATAGGCTCCAAAGTTCACTGTTCATTTTGTTTTGAATCAAACCTTGTTTATACTTGTGTAAACTTGAGTTTAACTCACTCAAACCCACGTCCTTATGCTTATAACCACTTCTATGGTTAGTTAAGCTTAAAAACGGGGCTGAGACATACAAAATTAGAGGTTAATCCTCAAATACTTTCTGTTTTAATTAGGGTTTTTAACCCACAAGTCATGTTCAAGCTTCAAGCTTGATGAAGGTGTGATTATGGACCAACTTAGGTTGTCCAACATAGAATCCCCACATTACTTGATGATTTCTCATAGTATAGTTGTTTCTTATTCTTGTATTGATATTAGTTCATGACCCTCCTTGTATGTTTTTACATCAAGTGTAGTGGTGAACCATAAGAGGTACCTAAATGGAAGCTTGTTCTTCCTACCTCCTACAGGAATTCTATGACACAATAGAGGTACCTAAATGAAGATTTATCTTCTACCTCATGCTTGACAAACTGCGTGAAAAAACAGGAATTCAAATGGACGCCAGAAGCTGAAGCTGCCTTCCAACAAATGAAGGAGTGTTTGATCAAGCTCCCTACCCTAACCACGCCATTCGAGAAAGAGCCACTCATTCTGTACTTGTCTTCTTCGGACAAGGCAGTTGGGTCGGTATTGTTGGTGGAAAGAGATGGAGTCCAGACTCCAATTTACTATGTTAGTAGGATGCTTACAGATCCAGAAACACGATACTCGACCATGGAAAAGTTAGTGCTCGCGCTGCTACACGCCTCCAGGAGGATGCGCAGGTATTTTACCTGTAATAACAGTACTCACTAACTTCCATATCGGCATGATTTTGCAAAAGCCAGAGACGTCAGGTCGCTTGGCAAAGTGGGCAATCGAACTGGGGGGCCACAACATTTTGTATAGGCCGCGCCCAACCATTAAAGGTCAAGTATTAGCGGACTTCATCACAGAAGTCCCAGAAGATAAGATCAAAGATTGTGAAGTTGTTGATACTCCCATCAAAGACACATCAGAGGGGTTATGGTTGTTATACACTGACGGAGCCTCGAACGAGGACGGCGCTGGAGCTGGATTGCGCCTTGTTAGCCCAGAGAAGCATGAGTTCACCTATGCCATCAAGTTGGATTTCAAAAATACCAACAATGAGGCAGAATATGAAGCGTTTTTGGCAGGCTTGCGCCTAGCCATCAAGATGGGAGCTCAAAACTTACAAGCACACGCCGACTCTCTCTTGATCGCGAGTTAAATTAACGGGTTGTATGATGCAAAATGTGAAGTTATGGCCTTGTATTTAGAGCAAGCAAAAGAGTTGCTTCAGCAATTCAAGTCATGCAAAGTAGTTCACATCAATAGGTCCGAGAACAAACCAGCAGACGCTCTAAGCAAGCTTGCTTCAACAGCTTTTCAGTAACTGGCCAAGGATGTAAGAATTGAAGTTCTGAAAAACCCGTCGGTTTTGTTGCGCCAAGTGAACGTGATTGAGATAGGGCCACCGTCTTGGATGACCCCTATCATCCAGTATCTGAAAGAAGGAATTCTCCCTGAAAACAAAGCAGAGGCAAGGAAGATACAGAACAAAGCATTGTTCTATGAGATGAATGGCGGAATTTTGTATAGGAAATCCTTCTTAGGGCCACTACTGCGCTGCGTGGACCCCCAAGATGCAAGTTACCTGATTAGGGAGATTCATGAAGGCATTTGCGGCATCCATGCAGGCCCGCGCATGGTTGTCGCTAAGATAATTAACGCTGGTTACTATTGGCCAGCGATGCATGTTGACGCCCTGAAGGAGCTGCGCAAATGCGACTCATGTCAAAGACACGCTCCGAAAACCCTGCGCCCAAAGAATGATCTGATCCCTGTGTCCACTGCTTGGCCTTTCCAGTAGTGGGGAATTGATATGGTGGGACCTTTCCCTGAAGCTCCTGGAGCAGTGAAGTTCATAATTGTTGCCGTTGATTATTTCACAAAATGGGTGGAGGCCAAAGCCCTCGCTTCAACTTCTGCAATGATGGTGCGTAAATTCATATGGGAACACATCATTTGCAGGTTTGGCCTCCCACTCAAGATCGTAACCGATAATGGCACCAATTTTGCTTCTGAAGATCTTCAAGAATGGATGAAAGAGCTGAATATCGAGCACACTTTCTCTTTCGTTGCCCACCCTCAGGGCAACGGTCAAGTAGAAAGTGTCAACAAAAGTATTGTCGAAGGGATAAAGGCCCGCCTTGGCACCAAGAGAAGAGGCTGGATAGATGAGCTCCCAAGCATCCTGTGGGCTCATCGAACCATGCCAAAGACAAGCACTGGCGAAACCCCTTTTAGCCTGGTCTACGGCTCAGAGGCGGTTATCCCAGCTGAGATTGGCCTCCCCTCGCCACGATTATCAGCTGTCAACAAGATTGATAATGAGGCGGAGCGCCGTCTAGACTTGGACGTGCTAGAAGAAAGACGCGAAATCACGCGAATCAAAGAGGCCAAGTATAAGACACAGCTGGAAAGGTACTACAATGCAAGAGTTCGCATCTGTACCTACACTCCAGGTGAATACGTTTCCAAAGACAACGAGGCTTCAAATGCCGAACGCCCCAGAAAACTGGCACCAAAATGGGAGGGCCCATACTTAATACATGAGGTGCTAGGAAAAGGGGCATACAAGCTGCGCACCCTGGATGGTCACATCATCCCGCGCACATGGAACGTGCAACAATTGCGCAAGTGTTACATGTGACTACTCACGGCCATGCGCTTTTCTCCAATTATGTTGGCCATGCGCCTTTTATCTACTTATGTTGGCCACGCGCCTTTTTAATTACTTATGTCGACTATACGCCCTTCCTATTCTGATGATGTATGTTAGCCACGCGCCTATTTCGAAGTTACTGAATGAAAGCATTGACTATGCCTTTTGTTTTTATCATCATGACTTCTACGTTACAAATGCATGTTAAACTTTTGATTAGCACGAAAACACTTCAGTAAATTACAAGCTCTTGGGTTATGCCTCCAAAGTCCTCCGCGATCATAGCGCGAGACCGGGCAGAAACACTCATACACGAGCCACACTTACATTTATTCGAGCTAATTTAACCAAAGTTTCTAACAACAATGTAATAATTGTAACTTGATAAATAGAAAACAAACATACTGTCATATCACAAAAGCGCGCCAGCGCAATGATTACAGCAAAAGTAGCAAAAACATCATCAGTTCCATTCAAAAAGCGCTGCCGCGCAAGGATTACACAATGTTAAAAATAAATTGCAAAGCATCAGCCTATAAACACTACCTATTCATTATCATCGTCATCATCATCACCATCACCATCGCCACCGCCATCGCCAGCATCACTGGCTGTTTCTTCCTCATCAGATAACTCCACAGTCTGAGGGGGGTCTAAGATAGTCTTTCGCCGCGAACACCAGTCATCATGCTTCAGCGCTTCTGCGACCAAATCCATCACAGGCAACGAGAGATGGTCATAAACTCCTTCAGCGCGAGCTAACCCAGCATCGGCCTGATCAGTCACTGAGCAATGACTGATATCAAACTCTTGTCCAAATGCCTCTTCAACATGTAGTGCACACTCTAGATAACCTCCACGGTGCCCAACCGCGCGCGAGGCATCTATGAGAGCGGCAACAGCCGCATCCAGCTCAGAAGCATTTAAAATAGAATTAGCAATCTGCAAAAAGGAAACAGTTGAGAGGACAACAAAAATAAAATGTAAGCGAAGAAAGAGGAACCTTACCAAAACCACCCCTCTATTGCGCATCCATCCAGACTCGGAGACCAGCGTGTCCACGATCGCTTGTGCTTCGGCATAATTGTTCTGAGCTACGTTAAGAGCGTTGGTGCTAACATCTCGCGCCTCTTTGGCGGTAGCAGCCTTCACCCTCTCCGTCTCAAGATCAATCTACAACGATTCATTCTTGTCCATTTGCTCATGCAATCGGCGCTTCAACTCAGCGATTTCTACATCTTTAGCAGTTAAGTCTTTGTCCCTGCTGGCCACCTGCGCCTTTAACTCAGCCTACGAAGGACGAAATAATGACTTAGTAATATTGTGACAAGTAAAAAAACCAGCATAAGGCCGAAAAGGCTAAAGTTGTCGAACCTCAACGCGCTCTTTCTCAGCTTCAACATCCTCACCTTCTTTGTTAATGTGGCATTTTGAGCCTCGAGGTCGGTAATCTTGGAGCGAGCAGCGTACATGCGCTGGTTATCTTTTTTACACGCCTCCTTCCATTCAGCACGCTCTTTAGACAAGAGCTCTTCAGCAGCTTGCAGCTTACTCCTTAAGCCCTCGCGGCCCCACTCTTCAGATTTTTTCTCAGATTCGAACTTGGCTCTCTCCTCAGCAAAGGCATCTTTCAACTTTTCAAAATCCTTAGCCTGCCTTAACAAGTGCTCACGATACTTCTCCCAGTCCCCACTCTATTTAACCATTGTACGCCACTCACGCACGATTTGGTGGTTAGCAGCGCGAGTATTGGCCTCACCGACAACATACGCATGATACAACCCATCATGGGTTCGCGCCCTTTGCTGATTAACCTCACCAGGAGGGAAAGAATTCAAAAACCAATCATGGCATGGGCCGAACTCCAAGAAAGTGTCCTTCTGTTTTAAACCCCAGGGAGGATGGTGATGAGCATCACCGCGAGCCTCATCGGTATAAATCTTGTAATAAATATCCCCTAAGGTATCCTTAGGACCTATCGGGGGATGAGGCATTGAGCTCTGACTCCCTGCACCAGCTTGTCCAGCCACGGAAGCGCTTGAACGGACATTACCACCAGCGCTAGTGCCACCAGCAGCACCGGTAGTTTCTTTATGCGCAGGCCCAGTCGGCTTAACAACCTCGGGGCCTTTTCCCCGAGTAGTCTCTTTCTTTTCATGAAGGGGCCGGTCAAGCCCCGTAATTTGTACGACCTCCGGACACTGCGTTTTCTCTTGTGCAATAGTAGTAGCGGCCTCGGTTTCTTTTGGCTTTTCGCCTTCAAGCTTTTCCACAACCTTCTCTTTCTCTTGTTCTTTCTCCTTCTCAACAGGTTTCTCAACAGCCTTCTTTTTCTCTTTATTAGCCTCCAACTCGGCAGACTTAAGAGGCTTGATCACAAACTTGGTTTTCTTTGGCGCTGGTTCCTTCGATTCTTTAGGGTCCCTAAACTCAACACCCTTCTTTTCAGGGGTTTTCTTCTTGGCCTCTGCAGAAACCAAGTGTTAAAAAGGGATTTAATTAAAGAATACATGAAGTCATAACACTAACCTGGAGAGAATTTGTAGAGAGAGCGCAGACTGCTCTGTTTGCCTATTACTGGGGCTTCCCCAGCCTTCTGCGTCACCTGCACGCTCACAACAGTCTCCTCTCTGCTTATTTTCCTGCTCACTAGCTTGAGGGCAGGCTCCTCTCCCTCTTCCTCTTCTTCCTCCTCTTCATCCAGCGGGATTGAAGAGGGAGTAGCGCCACCATCTGGGTTCCTAGACCCCGCACTCCCTGAGCTTTTTGAACCAGCAGCGCTGGTCTTCTTCTCGCCTATACGTGACAGACCCTCAAGTGAGTCACTTACAGTAACTTGGAGTCACTTACAGTAACATAATACTCCAAGTTACTCTGACGAAATCGTAGAGTACCTTTATCAGAAGCACCGGCAGTGGCGCGGCTACTCCCGCCTTTCTTGCTGGTCACTTCAGGATCAAGGGTAGTCATTTTCTTCTTCTTCTTGGGCGGCTTCTTCTTCTTCTCCTCCGGATCAATGCCAAGGTCGCGCAACACACCTGCAAAGATGTTAGACCATGAACTTAGCTCCCTATTTGAGGACCCTACAGACTCCTGGCTGGAAAGATAAAGAATCTATTTCCCAGCGGAAGTCACAGCTCGCAAGGGCCTGGTGTTGGGTAGATGCGCACCTTCGGTTGCAGTAGGAGGATTGGAAAAAGCTCCAGCAGGAGGATAAAGAAAGTTACCCTTGATATGCTCATACCAGTAAGTCTTTCCAGGTTCCAGCGGGCGCACGCCCATAGATCCACCAAAGGTGGGGAAAGCAGCCTGGTAAAGATGCGCTTCTGCAAGGAAATAAAACACTTAAGCGTAAGTTAAGCGAGAGGAAAAGAGAATAATCAGATAAATGACTAACCTCTATCTTGAAACCTCAAAACTGGCACCTCGTTGTTATCTTCAGGCCATTGGTCGCTCATCTGCGCCGCAACTAAAACGTTCTCACCAAAGATCCGGTTTGGCGTCGCAGTTAGCTTTAAGTACCAATCAGCTCCCTTCGGAATCAGCATTTCCTCCTTCTCGATTGTGTCCGACGGCCGGAAAATCATCGCAATCGGAATAACTTCTTCCCTAATGAAGAAGAACTTCTGTTTCCAATCATGGAAACTCTTAGGAGGGTTGAGAAGAATCTTCTTAGCAGATCCCCGGTTGCCGAAAGAGTAGAACCCCATGTTCCTAATCAGTTGATAGAATGCCCTAAACTTCTCCATTGTAGGCTCTATGCCATGGGATCGGCACAAAAACTCAAAATGTCGCACCCTCACCATACCGGGTAGACTCATTTGTGAGATATGAAACCCATAATATTGAAGAATATGGGCCATGAACGCCGTAGCCAGCAACCAGAAGTTGCCTTGTAAAAAGAAATCTTCAAAGAGGGTAATATACCCCGGTGGCGCGTCGGCGGCTGTCTGGTTTTGACCGGGATATCGTGCATCCCACTTCGGTGGAAACCGGAATCCTCTGGTAATCTGCTCAAACAACCCCTGGTCCCATTCGAGGACACGGAGAGGACCTTCGTCACCTGGGTTCTCTTCTTCAGCCATAGATGTTTTGTTAGAAGATTTGAATATTTTCTGGAAAACTCGAATATTCAAAGAAAAACATGAAGATCTGCTGGTGTTTCTTTGAAGGTTTGAAGATTCAAAGAAGAACAGAGAACAGAGAGAAAGCAAAGAAGGGTTGTGAGATCCTCTTTCCTATCGTCGACTATATATACTCATCGCATTTAATGCGATAGGTAAACCTGCAGGATTCACCGCGCGCGTCACCAATCAAAAGATGCTACGTAAGGCGGGTTTCTTGGGGAGACGGTTATCACGCACGTGTGGTCTTCAATCGCCTGACAAAAGGTGAACCGTCAGTGACAACTTGATGACGGCCATGTCAGCAGTCAACTCAAACGTCGCCATCAATGACATTTTGCACCAACCTGTCAGAATTCAAATTCGAGGTTTTTCCTGCTCAAAGTTACTATAAAATTCATGCAGAAGCTACCCAGGCCACGCAGCATTCACAATTATCTAGCGAACCTGCGCGCTTACACTCAAAGGCAGAGGATTATCAGTAGCCAAATTATAACAACTGTAACGCCCCAGAAATTTAATTACATGCGTTTTTATATGTAAATATATATTGATACAAAATGTTATAAGAAACAACTAGAAGTGTGACCCTTGTTAGAATGTGAATTAAGACTTTAACTAAAACAAAATAAGTTTTGGCCATTCAAAAATATGTGTTCATATTTGAGGGGTTGAGTGAGTAAATAATGAAAGTTAAGTATTAAAACTACAAAAAACATACAAACACACATAAGGGTGCGTGTTTGGTGTCGCCTGGAGCAGGAAGGAGAAAATGGCTACCCTCATTTTCACAAAATCAAGCAAATTGAAGCTCTAATCATGGCCATAACTCTTGCATGTTAATGAATTCTTGATCATCTAGGCCTACTAAAGCATAAGGTAAGAAGAATTTTGTGTTTTGATAATCTTAGATGAATTGGGTCTCAAGGAACCCATGAGTTTATATGAAATTATGTATGACCTTGGGTGAAGATCACCATTTAGAACTTGATAAATGCTTGCACTTGACTAGATTGATGTTAGAAGTAAAAACCCACTTAGAGTAGAATGGGCATAAGTGATAATGTAGAAATTGGTGTGAAATTGTATGAGGATTATGTTTGAGAATTGTTTGTAGTAAGAAATTGTTGGTTGAAATCGAACTAGAAGCAAAGTTATATCAAATTCTGATTGAAATTTAATGTTGTTGATGTTATTGATATATACTAGCCAAGTTATGCATACAATACTTGTACACCATGCTTAATTAATAGTACGCATGCCAGGTGTTTGTTAAAATGCTTGAATGAGATGATCAAATGATTTTACAAAGTTAAATAATTAGAATTGACAATTTGTTGGTTGTTATTATAAATATGTGATAACGGGATGAAAAGAATGACCTGAGCTTAAAGTATGTAATTTTGGATTATAGGGATTAAAGAAGAAAGCTCAAGTCATTCCGGAACGCAAACAAACCACGACAAAGGTAAGTTCTTACTTACAAAATATTATTAGCATGTATTAATGTAAAACGTTATTATTTTATAGTCGAAGCCGTATACTTGTATTAAGTTAATGTAAATCGAATATATGATGTACAAATGGGTTGAATGAGTTAGGAAGGATAATGTGCTAAGCTGAGAAAGTCATGTTCGAATGAAGGTTTAAAAGAATCTTCTTGTAGGCCGACTAGTAATTTGATGTCGTATGAACTATCTAATTCAAATATCTAATTGATTGGTTGTATGTAGGTAAAGCTACTTGATGGATGGCACTACTTGGTCCGAACACACTTATGATGAACGCTTCCGCGAAGATCTTAGTTACGGGTCAAACTTTTGTTAAATGATGTCTATTATTAAAAACGGGTCTTTTGTAAGTAATTAACCCGGTAATTGTAGAATGTTAAACTAGTAGTTTAAGACTATGTAGTTTGTTATGAAATTTTGGGTTGTGTAAATCTTTTGTAACCACTTCGTTAGCTTTTATGATGTAAATACAAAAAATTTACTTATGAATAATTCGACCCGTTTAGTATTTTGTCAAACGAAGCCCGTTACTTTCTTTTTAAAAGTTTAGACCTTACAAGTTGGTATCAGAGCCTAGGTTTGAGAGATTCGAGCAAGTTATGGTGCTCGAACTCAAACCGAAAGCTCTTGTGAAAGTGTGTTCGTTCCGAAGCGCCACGCAAGTAAGTGATTTAAGGATTTCGAGCTATGCTTTTAGATGGAAACGGGAATGGCTTATGGTTAAATTACTAGTATAACCTGGGTTGGGTTGTTATGGGATGCCGTGGAAGGTTTCGGGACTGCCCAAGACCATTTCGGGTTGGAAAAAGGGCCCGAGAATGAAAGTTTAGATCGATCAGCGTCTGCACACCAGAGAGCCCGTCGGCGACGGCACCCCTTCACCCGACGCGCTAACTGACTGTCTACGGGTAGATTTCAGCGACGCAACTTTCCCGAGCCCGTCGGCGACGGGGCCTCCTTGTCTGCTTTTGCTGAAATTGTTTGTTTATTATGCTAAGGCCTTTAATTCAATTCTAGCATTCGTTAAACGCTAGGAACACCCCAAATTGACTATGAAACTAAGAAATTCAAGATAACTATCATGTTCTAATGATGAATGTGTGAAAGAACGGGGAGTTATGTGCGCGAACGAATGAAGTAAGTAATACATCTAGAATGTTTGTAAAGAAAAATTGGATGAGTTTATGACTTACGAGAATGAATTATTAAGAGTGATTGGCGTATAGAAAGATGGGAAGAATGAATGTAATGATGTTTAACATAAATACTTAATTGTAGATGGCAAGTGGAGGAAACACGGATACCGCAGAACGGATAACTCGAAACGAGTTAAACAAGATAATTTCAGACGAAGTAGTGAAGGCGTTTGATGCAAATGTTTCGAAGCTAGCGCAAGAAGTGGAGAGCCAAGTGTTAAGTAGGGTGGAGACTATGCCCATTTATCACTTATGCCCATTATCACTTATGCCCATTCTACTCTAAGTGGGTTTTTACTTCTAACATCAATCTAGTCAAGTGCAAGCATTTATCAAGTTCTAAATGGTGATCTTCACCCAAGGTCATACATAATTTCATATAAACTCGTGGGTTCCTTGAGACCCAATTCATCTAAGATTATCAAAACACAAAATTCTTCTTACCTTATGCTTTAGTAGGCCTAGATGATCAAGAATTCATTAACATACAAGAGTTTTGGCCATGATTAGAGCTTCAATTTGCTTGATTTTGTGAAAATGAGGGGAGCCCTTTTCTCCTTCCTGCTCCTGGCGACACCAAACACGCACCCTTGTGTGTGTTTGTATGTTTTTTGTAGTTTTAATACTTAACTTTCATTATTTACTCATTCAACCCCTCAAATATGAACACATATTTTTGAATGGCCAAAACTTATTTTCTTTTAGTTAAAGTCTTAATTCACATTCTAACTAGGTTCACACTTCTAGTTGTTTCTTATAACATTTTGTATCAATATATATTTACATATAAAAACGCATGTAATTAAATTTATGGGGCGTTACAAGTCCACCCCCCTTAAGAAAGGTTCCGTCCCCGAAACCTGATTACGTACCGAACAAGGACGGGTAGAACCTTCTCATTTCATCCTTCGATTCCCTAGTGAGATCCGACCCCTTTCTGTGTTGCCATTGGACCAATACTTGCTTGATTTCTTTGTTGCGAAGAGTCTTTACCTTGGAATCCTTTATAGCTACCGGTCTTTCTATGTAATTCATCTTCTCGTCTATTTCAATGTCTTCAAGAGGTACATGAGCCGTTTCATCCGTTAAACACTTCCGCAATTGTGACACATGAAAAGTGTTGTGGATTCCTTCTAACGATGAGGGTAGTTCCAACCGGTAGGCTACCTTTCTGATACGAGCTAAGATTTTGAATGGCCCGATATATCGGGGACCTAACTTTCCTCGTTTACGGAATCTAATTACGCCTTTCCATGGGGATACCTTCAAGAACACTCGGTCCCCCACTTGGAACTCAATAGGGCGCCTTCTTTTATCTGCATATGACTTTTGTCGGTCTTGCGCCGCTTTTAATCGAGCCCGTACGATATCGATCTTTTCATTAGTTATCGCCACCACATCATTCGACGCGAGTTCTCTTTGCCCCACTTCTCCCCAACAAACAGGGGTTCTACACTTTCTCCCATACAACATTTCATACGGCGCCATTTGTATGCTACTTTGGTAGCTGTTATTATACGAAAATTCCACTAATGGCAAATGTTCATCCCAGTTTCCCCCGAAATCCATAACGCACGCTCTCAACATGTCTACAAGAGTCTGAATGGTCCGTTCGGATTGACCATCCGTTTGTGGGTGATATGTGGTACTCACATGCAATTGGGTACCCATTCCTTCTTGAAATTTCCGCCAGTAACGGGAGGTAAACCGCGTATCCCGATCCGGCACAATAGGTAACGGGAGGTAAACGATCTCATTCACATAAATTTCCGCTAGACTTTCCGAGGAATAAGTCTCCCGGATGGGTAGGAAATGGGCGCTTTTGGTAAGGCGGTCGACAACGACCCATATCGCATCATGCCCTTTTCTTGTTTTAGGAAGTTTGGTTACAAGATCCATGGTTACATCTTCCCATTTCCATACCGGGATTTCTAAGGGTTGCAATTTCCCGTATGGTTTTTTATGTTCGGCCTTTACTTGGGAACATGTCAAGCACTTAGACACGTACTTAACAATGTCGCGTTTCATCCCGGGCCACCAATAATTTTCTTTCAAATCTCGGTACATTTTAGTGGCTCCCGGATGAACCGAGAAACGGGACTTATGTGCCTCTTCCAATAATAAGGTCTTTGCTTCACAATGTCGTGGTATCCAAACCCGCACATACCTTGTTTTTAATCCGCTCGCGTTTACTTCAAGTTTATTATCGAACCCTTTCGTCCTTTCACCTTTCGGATCACCTACATTCAAGGACTCATCTTGCGCTTTTCGTATTATTTCGAAAATATTTGGCGTGACTATCATTCTCATCGACTTTACCCGAATAGGCGGTGGGTATTCTTTCCGACTTAATGCATCCGCCACAACATTAGCTTTACCCGGATGGTAAAGAATGTCGCAATCGTAATCCTTGATTAATTATAGCCATCTTCGTTGCCTCATATTAAGATCTTTTTACTCGAAAAAATATTTAAGGCTTTTGTGGTCTGAATAAATTGTACACTTTGTTCCGTACAAATAATGCCTCCAGATTTTTAAGGCAAAAAACGATCGCCGCCAGTTCTAAATCATGGGTAGGATAGCTAATTTCATGTTGTTTTAGTTGTCTTGAAGCGTAGGCAATAACTTTGCCTCGTTGCATCAAGACACATCCCAACCCTTGACGAGATGCATCCGCGTAAACCACTAAGTCTTCCGTTCCCTCTAGCAGGGTTAATATGGGAGAGCTTGACAATTTCTCTTTTAACATTCGGAAAGCTTTCTGTTGATCATCACCCCATTCAAACTTTTCTTCCTTCTTTGTCAATTTGGTTAAAGGGAGGGCTATTTTGGAGAAATCCTGGATGAATCTCCGGTAATAGCCGGCTAAACTGAGAAAACTTCTTATTTCGCTAACATTCTTCGGGGGTACCCATTTCATCACAACCTCCATTTTAGAGGGATCCACTAAAATCCCTTCCTCGTTGATTACATGGCCTAAGAACTGTACTTCCCTGAGCCAAAACGCACATTTAGAAAACTTAGCGTATAATCTTTCCTTTCGAAGCGTCTCAAGCACCTGACGTAGATGGCTCGCATGATCGGACTCGCTACGTGAGTATACTAATATGTCATCGATAAATACTATGACGAACTGATCTAACATATTTCGGCATACTCTATTCATTAGATCCATAAAAGCGGCCGGAGCGTTAGTTAACCCGAATGACATTACTAAAAATTCGTAATGTCCGTAGCGGGTTCTGAACGTGGTCTTAGGTATGTCCTCATCCCTTACTCGTACTTGATGGTAACCCGATCGCAAGTCGATTTTTGAGAACCAACTTGCCCCTTGTAATTGATCGAAAAGATCATCTATTCTCGGAAGGGGATATCGGTTCTTTATCGTGAGTTTATTGAGCTCACGATAGTCGATGCACATTCTCATCGACCCATCCTTCTTTTTAACAAACAAAACGGGCGCTCCCCACGGGGACACGCTAGGGCGTATGAAGCCTTTGTCAAGAAGTTCTTGTAATTGGACCATTAATTCCCGTACTTCCGCGGGTGCCAACCGGTAAGGGGCCTTGGCTACTGGTTTGGCATTTGGTTCTAATTCGATACGGAACTCAACTTCCCGTTCGGGTGGAAGTCCCGACAATTCATCCGGAAACACATCCGGGTATTCATTTACTATCTTAGTATCTTCAATTCTTAAAGCACCTAATTTAGTATTGACAACATAAGCTAAGAGTGCCTTACTTCCATTCTTTACATACTTAACCGCTTCTAAGATTGTACAGAATTTTGCCCCTACCTCCCTTTCCCCATGAATACTTACCTGCCTTCCCTTAGAAGATGTCACATGAATAATTTTGCTTTCGCATAAGATTTCCGCGTGAAAGCGGATAACCAATCCATACCTACCACTACCTTAAATTCTCCCAAGACCATGGGAATTAAATCAATATCAAAATCTTCGTCCTCTATAGTGATCCTACAATTTCTACATATTTCGTGTAAAAGGTAACTCTTACAATCGGCTATTTTACTTCAAGTGGTGTAGGCATTCTTTCTATCGTGAACAAAGGGGAATGTGCAAACTCGCTAGAAATGAATGATCTACTAGCCCCGGTATCAAACAGCACATAAGTGGGTATAGATTTTATCATAAAGATACCTGACGCCACATTCGGGTGAGCTCTAGCTTCTTCCGTAGAGATTTGGAACATTCTTCCTTTAGCTTTAGCGGGTTCTTCCTTCTTTCCTTCTTTCTTCGTCCCTTGTTTGAGTTTTGGGCATTCAGCCTTCACATGGCCCGATTCATTACAGTTGTAGCACACTCTCTTGGGATTTGGGCAATTATAATACGGATGCCCTTCTTGACCGCAGTTGTAACATCCTTTCCTTCCCAATAGACATTCTACCGAATGGGGTTTTCCACACGTTTTACATCGTGGAAACCCTCCCTTTGAAACTTCTTTCTTTCCTTGATCATATATTTTAGGTTTCTTGGTAGAACCTTGTGTTGATCCCTTCTCAGCTTGCCTCTTCTCCCCGCGTTCAGCCTGTCTCTTTATCTCAATTTCCCTATCCCTTGCCAAGTCGATGATCTCGTCCAAAGTTTCACATTTAGAAGGAGTTATGAACTCTCGATATTCAGCCTTAAGCATGCCATGATAACGGATAATCTTCTTCCTCTTTGTTCCGACTATCTCTCCGCAAAACTTCAGTTGATCAAGGAAAGTATTTGTGATCTCATCAATTGATTCATCCTTTTGTCGGAGTCGGAGAAAATCTTCTTGGATTCGATCCAGGGCTGACTGTGGACAATGGGACTTGATAAAAGGTTGCTTGAATTCTTGCCATGTCATAGTTTGAACTCTATCCTCGCCGATCTCTTTACTATACGTATCCCACCAATCGTTAGCCCTTCGTAAGAGTTGGCCCGTGGCAAACATGACTTGATCTTCTTTATCACAATGACTTCGAATGAACACTCCCTCCATATTTGATATCCATCTTTGACATTCAATGGGATCAATTTCTCCATTATAAGTTGTAGGCCTACATGCCATGAAATCCTTATATGTACATCGTCGTACATCCTTCTTACCTTGAATCCCAGTTATCATTTCTTTCAACTCATCTATCTTACTTGTTACCATAGTCTCCACCCTACTTAACACTTGGCTCTCCACTTCTTGCGCTAGCTTCGAAACATTTGCATCAAACGCCTTCACTACTTCGTCCGAAATTATCTTATTTAACTCGTTTCGAGTTATCCGTTCTGCGGTATCCGTGTTTCCTCCACTTGCCATCTACAATTAAGTATTTATGTTAAACATCATTCATTCTTCCCATCTTTCTATACGTCAATCACTCTTAATAATTCATTCTCGTAAGTCATAAACTCATCCAATTTTTCTTTACAAACATTCTAGATGTATTACTTACTTCATTCGTTCGCGCACATAACTCCCCGTTCTTTCACACATTCATCATTAGAACATGATAGTTATCTTGAATTTCTTAGTTTCATAGTCAATTTGGGGTGTTCCTAGCGTTTAACGAATGCTAGAATTGAATTAAAGGCCTTAGCATAATAAACAAACAATTTCAGCAAAAGCAGACAAGGAGGCCCCGTCGCCGACGGCACAGGGTGCGTCACCGAGGGGCTCGGGAAAGTTGCGTCGCTGAAATCTACCCGTAGACAGTCAGTTAGCGCGTCGGGTAAAGGGGTGCCGTCGCCGACGAGCTCTCTGGTGTGCAGACGCTGATCGATCTAAACTTTCATTCTCGGGCCCTTTTTTCAACCCGAAATGGTCTTGGGCAGTCCCGAAACCTTCCATGGCATCCCATAACAACCCAACCCAGGTTATACTAGTAATTTAACCATAACCCATTCCCGTTTCCATCTAAAAGCATAGCTCGAAATCCTTAAATCACTTACTTGTGTGGCGCTTCGGAACGAACACACTTTCACAAGAGCTTTCGGTTTGAGTTCGAGCACCATAACTTGCTCGAATCTCTCAAACCTAGGCTCTGATACCAACTTGTAAGGTCTAAACTTTTAAAAAGAAAGTAACGGGCTTCGTTTGACAAAATACTAAACGAGTCGAATTATTCATAAGTAAATTTTTTGTATTTACATCATAAAAGCTAACGAAGTGGTTACAAAAGATTTACACAACCCAAAATTTCATAACTAACTACATAGTCTTAAACTACTAGTTTAACATTCTACAATTACCGGGTTAATTACTTACAAAAGACCCATTTTTAATAATAGACATCATTTAACAAAAGTTTGACCCGTAACTAAGATCTTCGCGGAAGTGTGCATCATAAGTGTGTTCGGACCAAGTAGTGCCATCCATCAAGTAGCTTTACCTACATACAACCAATCAATTAGATATTTGAATTAGATAGTTCATACGACATCAAATTACTAGTCGGCCTACAAGAAGATTCTTTTAAACCTTCATTCGAACATGACTTTCTCAACTTAGCACATTATCCTTCCTAACTCATTCAACCCATTTGTACATCATATATTCAATTTACATTAACTTAATACAAGTATACGGCTTCGACTATAAAATAATAACGTTTTACATTAATACATGCTAATAATATTTTGTAAGCAAAGAACTTACCTTTGTCGTGGTTTGTTTGCGTTCCGGAATGACTTGAGCTTTCTTCTTTAACCCCTATAATCCAAAATTACATACTTTAAGCTCATGTCATTCTTTTCATCTCGTTATCACATATTCATATTAACAACCAACAAATTGTCAATTCTAATTATTTAACTTTGTAAAATCATTTGATCATCTCATTCAAGCATTTTAACAAACACCTGGCATGCGTACTATTAATTAAGCATGGTGTACAAGTATTGTATGCATAACTTGGCTAGTATATATCAATAACATCAACAACATTAAATTTCAATCAGAATTTGATATAACTTTGCTTCTAGTTCGATTTCAACCAACAATTTCTTACTACAAACAATTCTCAAACATAATCCTCATACAATTTCACACCAATTTCTACATTATCACTTATGCCCATTCTACTCTAAGTGGGTTTTTACTTCTAACATCAATCTAGTCAAGTGCAAGCATTTATCAAGTTCTAAATGGTGATCTTCACCCAAGGTCATACATAATTTCATATAAACTCATGGGTTCCTTGAGACCCAATTCATCTAAGATTATCAAAACACAAAATTCTTCTTACCTTATGCTTTAGTAGGCCTAGATGATCAAGAATTCATTAACATGCAAGAGTTATGGCCATGATTAAAGCTTCAATTTGCTTGATTTTGTGAAAATGAGGGGAGCCCTTTTCTCCTTCCTGCTCCTGGCGACACCAAACACGCACCCTTGTGTGTGTTTGTATGTTTTTTGTAGTTTTAATACTTAACTTTCATTATTTACTCATTCAACCCCTCAAATATGAACACATATTTTTGAATGGCCAAAACTTATTTTCTTTTAGTTAAAGTCTTAATTCACATTCTAACTAGGTTCACACTTCTAGTTGTTTCTTATAACATTTTGTATCAATATATATTTACATATAAAAACGCATGTAATTAAATTTCTGGGGCGTTACACATGCACAGGTTAAACATTCTATTCTCTTCACTCTCACTCTTAACACACACTTATTTCCTCAAACGAGGGAAAACCCCCATATTCCTGCTCCTGGTTAAGAGGGAAAACCCTCATATTCCTCTCTTAACGAGCTAACGGTGTTCTGTTTTGCAGGAAGAACGGATCAAATCGGAGCTCAGGAAAGTTTAAGAAGATTAACCCTCATGTTTGAAACATAAACCAAACTAATTAACCCTAAAATTAGTTAATGTTTCTTCATTACTATAAAATGTCAAGTGTATTTGACTTTTGGTTTAATCATGATCGGATCGAGTTGTTGTAACGTTGGCCCCAAAAGACATCAAAATGGTGGGGGATTTTTTATATTTTTATACAAGGAGTTGAGACCAAATCTTTAAGTTAGCAAACCGTGAACATAACCTAAAAATCTAACGCCCGTTGAAAGAGATGATGAAAATAGTGACAAACACATATTAACATAAAGGACGACTCTTATTATCTAGAAAAGATTCAGAACGACTTTTGTAAGTTGATATAAACCTATACGCTATAATGTACTCTTATATTGTGTGTATAGATAGATGAGTTGCATTTAATAGTTAAAAATAATATATCTACTAATAATTAAATCATGATGAAATTTGAAACCTAACAAATGTAGAGATGAAAATTGAAACCTAACAAATGTAGAGGTAGGTGATATTGAAAGCTTCATATTTTAATGCCCACCTTATCTACACTTTTTGAAAAAGGTCATACTAGAAAGCGAGGTGTTTGATACAAGTAGATATAGTAGATACAAGGACGTTTGAATACAAATATATGAATTCATAATTGTGAGAATGGTATAACAATTGTATCCTAACTTTTTTGTCTTTCACAAAATGAGCAAAGCACTTTATACAAAGGTATGCATAGAATTTATATTAAACAAAATAATTGAGTAAATTGTCAAAATCATCCCTGAGGTTTGGACATGTTTGTCATTTTAATCCAAAACAACTTTTTTTGTACCATATAGTCCTTCACTTTTGGGATTTTTTGCCATTTTCATTTAAATGTTTGATAGAAAAAATAAAGGAAATTAGACGCTTGGATGAAAATGATAAAAAATCCCAAAAGTGAAGGACTATATGATACAAAAAAGTTTTTTTGGATGAAAATGACAAACATACCCAAACATCAGAGACGATTTTGGCAATTTACTCAAAATAATTTGTATTGAAAGTGGAGATGTGTTTTGGATTTTATAAAGCCCTTCATCTTTGCGAGGTTTGTGGAAACCGTCACCTCATGATTCTAAAAGCTGATGTCTATAAACCGAATAATATATCTATATCTATACTATATAATAAAAGAAACCAATAAAATGATATTTGTCATTATTCTAGACCATCTACCATTACTTAATTGTAGATAATTATTATTTAATTTAAATTATTAAATTTAATATATGTTTCAAACATTTAAGAAATTACGGATAAAGTTCCATAAATTATCTTATTATTTATTTATATTAATTACTAGGTTATAATTCTAGACCATCTACTCTTACTTAATTGTAGATAATTATTATTTAATTTAAATTATTAAATTTAATATTTGTTTCAAACATTTAAGAATTTATCCAAAAACAACCATATGCAACTCAAGTCCATATATTTAAATATTAAAGTTATATAACTTAACTAGGTTAGAACCCCGTGTATTACACGGGTTGAATAAATGTAATTTTATATATTAAATGATAAAAAGTTATATTTTTATGAACCCCGTATATTGTACGGGTTAAATAAATGTAATTTTATATATCAAATAATAAAAAAGTTATATCTTTAAAAACCATGTGTATTACACATATTAAATAAATGTAATTTTGTATCTAAATACTAAAAACGTCGTATCTTTAAAAAACCCGAGTATAATCGGGTTGAATAAATTTACAAAATAATAAAAACAAAATTACATCCTTAAAACCCTGTATGTTACACGTGTTGAATAGATCTAAAAAGGAGTTATATCTTTAAAAACCATGTGTATTACTAATATTAAGTAAATGTAATTTTGTATATTAAATACTAAAAACGTCGTATCTTTAAAAAACCCGTGTATAGTCGGGTTGAAAAATCTACCAAATAATAAAAAGAAATTATATCCTTAAAAACCTTGTGTATTACACATGTTGAATAAATCTAATTTTACATAGCAAATGATAAAAAGTTATATCTTTAAAAACTTCGTGTATTACACGGGTTATATAAATGTAACTTTGTATAGTAAATAATAAAAAAAGTTATATTTTTCAAAACCCCACATTTTACACGAGTTGAATAAATATAATTTTGTATACCAAATAATAAAAAAAAAAAAGTTATATTTTTTTTAATAAATTAGGATAACATTTAATATTAATCTATTATTTATATATTTAATATAAGATAAGTAGGAAAGAGTGGTATTTGTTTTAAAAATATATTAAATTAACAATTTAGATTTGAGGATAATATTTTATTAAAGTATGATAAGATTTAATATTAATTTATTATTTATTTAGTTAATATAAGATAAGTATAAATTTGAGGATGCAATGAATGACACGTATTCAGAAGTTGGTTTCTTTTATTATAGTAGATAGATAAGTTTTGCTAAAACAATTATTAATTATTAAAAAATAATATAAAAAATAGTTTTGTTGTCACAAATATCTTATCAACGTCTTATTAAACAAATAATATAAAAAAATAGTTTTGTTGTCACAAATATCTTATCAACGTTCGATTATATTTATTAAATTAAATAATATTTAGTAGGAGGGTTATCTATAATTAATTAAAAGAAATTAAATTAAAATAATAATTATCTATAAGAGATGACCTAATATGATGACAAGTGTCCCTAAAGTGGTTTCTTTTATTATACAGTATAGATTAGCGGTAATTTATACTTATCTAATTAATTTAAATATTATTTTGTAGCTATAAGTTTATCTAATTGCTATATGTCTAATCTAAACATTTCAACAATATTTTTAGAACTAATAAATTAAGACCACTATTATTTAGATAAAACTTGGGTTCACATCGTGAGAAAGTCGATGATACAGTTTGTCTTCTAATCGATGGTTCAAATGCTTTCATATTTATAAACTTGACAAACATCACAAGTTTTGATCATACATAAAACAAAATTTTGTTCGGATATCAGAAAAATGTATTAAAATATCGTTTTAATATTGTTAAATCTTCGTTATTAACTATTTGATATTTTATTTATTTAACACGTGTAATACACGGGGTTAAAACCTAGTACAACTATAAAATATAAATAGTCGATAAACCGAATAGTATATACAACTATAAAATATAAATACCTTAAATTTAAACATTCCAACCAAATCTGTATTTTGATCTAGAAGGGGCCTTGATAATAAAAATAAATTATGTATTTTGAAATAATCACATAAGCATTTTATGAAATTAACTTTCAATTTAAAATAAAGGACCTTTGACCTGGCACTAAAATGTCGGAAAAAGGTGTCCATTCTCAAAAGATGAAATGTGAAAATTTACAAGTAGATTTAGAAAAAAAAACTAATAATTTAAAACTTATATATTTGTTTTTTCAATAGTAAATTTTATTTCAGATATAAATGACAAGCATCTTTAAAACACATGTACAACTCTAAACTAGCCAAGCTTAAGTTTAGACTAGTTTAAGGGGCTGATTGTTTAGCTCTTAATGAACCTCTTAATGGTTCAGACTTCTTATTGGTTCAACACTTAATGTTCATACTGTTTGTTTCGTGAACAAATGTCTGAATGGTTCAGACATTTGCCTTTAAATGGTTAAATATTATACTGAGTCTGAATAATTAAGACCTCTAATCTGAATTGGCCAGACATTTGTCTCTAACGGTTAAGCATAATACTGGCTCTTAATGGTTCAGACCTCTTACCGGTTCTGCACTTAATGATTCAGACCTCTTACTGGTTCAGCACTTAACCATTCAGAAGTTGTCAAACAGCCCCTAAGTTCGACTCCGTTTGTTTAGAACTCTAATCCAAACGAGAAATTCAACAAACCCCCCAAAAAGCTTTTCATTGGGTAAATTCTTAATAGATTTTAAATAGATATTGTTGTTAATATTAGTTTCTTTTAAAAGAATAAGCTGCACACGGGGTAATTTCTTTTAAAAGAATAAGCTTTTTAGAAGATTGATTTTTTTTTCTTTTAAAAGAATAAGCTTTTTAGAAGATTGATTTTTTTTAAATTACTAATAAAAAATACATATTTTTTTTTATGATTAAGTATGAATATTATGTTTTTTAACGTTAAAAAGACATTCAAATATCTCCTATAAAAACAATACCAAGCTATATATTATAGTACCATTTACTTTTAGATAATTTTTACCGTAACATTTAATTTCAAATAAATTTTTAGCCTAAACCTTTTTTTTGTTACTTGATATTAATTGAGTTTTCTGTATAATTTTTTAAGAGATAATATAAAATAGTGTGGTCCAACCGTCCAAACATTCAATTTCTTACATAAATGTCATAAGTATTAACATCTTATTAAAGTTACCCGATTATACTAGAAATTTTATTTTTTTTAACGGCCAACAAAATAAAATTCCGGAAACCTAGGGTAGCCCAAGCTCACCATCTCCAATTTCGGGGATACCCGCCGCCCGAAAGCCCATTACGGTAAAACTTTATTGGGATCTAATTTTAACTTGAGACCTATAACCTTAAACCTAAATCTTCACTTACCCTCTAATATCAATGAAGTTATAGCTCATTTGCAACACATGAACTATTTTTTTACAGAATCTAATATTATTGCATTTAAAGCTTATTTAGATATTGATATAAAAATGAATTTAATAATCAATGCAAATCTAGTTAAATGTTTTAATAGTGATACCATTTTAGAAAGGGAAAAAGATAACTATAACAAATATAGATGTAAAGGCATCAACTTTAATGCAAGAATATCAACACCCCATGAGATGATGGCATCCATAGATTTGAGTCACAATTTTGAAGCACTATGCTTGGTTTTGGAATTAAGACCCCAATGGGAATAGGGAAATGGGGTATTGGATCATGAGAAGCTTTTGAGTAGAGTCAAATTTCACCCACTTTTTCACCTCTTTCAATTATGACCATTTGGGAAGTTTCAAGATTTCTTGATCTAATGATAATGGCCTCATACCCACTTCACCAAATTAGGTCAGTTGAATCATATATACATTTTAGCAAACTCCCATATTCTCCACTAGTGTTTGCCACTAATCAACTGAATAGTAATTTTGATCATGTCATGATAGAATGAAAACTTATGAATTCTAGTTCGTGTTATTGGCAACTTTTACCGGTAAAGATAACGAAATAACAGAATTACATATAAAATGACCGAATTGCCTTCTCGATAATAGAAAAAATGGATGAAGTTAACCCAGTAAATTAAAATAGCAACGGTGAAACCTTTTTGGACTAACAGGCGAAAAATAAAACATTTGGACTAAACTGACAAAATGGACTAAATCACAGGGACTAAAATGGCTTTTAACTCTATTAAATTTAATCTGTAAAATTAACTCTATTAAATTTAATCTGTAAAATAATTGAGGTTACTACTTTTAGAATGTTCATTTACCAATTCTGGGCTCTGGCTTTCGTTATAGCATGTGTTCATTGTACTTGGGCTTGAAGTGCATATGAAAGGGCCTTCGGGCCCAATCCAATAGCCCTCCCTGGTTCTTGCACCACCCATACTTTTCATATCGGCTCATTGCTAACTGCTATCATTTTGCTAAGCCTTTTTCTTGTTTCTTTATATTTATTACCCATAAACATGTAACGCTTCTCATACATGAGTTTATTGTTGATCAACCTATAAATATAATTAAAAAAAAATTACGAAGAAAATATTATAAATTATAGCTTGATAAAACACTTAGCATGTTATAAACTTGCTTGTTGGTATAAATTCGAGTTAACTTACATTTTACGTGACGTGAGTTGCTACTTAGCATGTTTTTGTGCCCCTACCTCTGCTAGCATGGTTTTATGGTTTTACCTAGGGGTGAGCAAGTTTAGGGCCGGATCGAAAATAATCGAGAACCGAACCTAAAATATACCCAACCCGACCCGAACCCAAGCACCTAGGTATTTAGATCGGTTTCAGTTTTTCATATAAAATCGAGTCGGGTCGGTTCTCGGTTCTTTTCATAGTAAAACCCGACTTGGACCTATATACCGAACTAAAGTGCTACTTAAAAAAGACTGGGCAGCCCAGTAGCGATTGGGGCTTGAATCCCTAAAATATATAACATACAACGGCTGCACGATCTTCCCACAAATACATTCGTATAGAGAAAGAAACCACCTGCATTGAATTTGCAGTCAACTTCTTGGTTGCTACTGTGATTCATTTATGAGGTATGTGATCTGATATGTATATTTTTTTATTCACTGTCGTTTTATTGTTGTTTTCGGAATCAAAGCGAATATAAGAAGGTATAACATTCAAAGCGAATAACAATAAGGTATAACAGTTGACTTTGCGGAGTCAAAGTGGATAACAAGAAGGTATAATGGTTGACTTTTCAGAGTCAACACAAATACAATAAGGTATAAGGCGAATAATCGATTAAGCGATAAGAAAAACATAGAATTTATATTAATAAGTTTGACTTTCCGGAGTCAAAGCCAAAACAATAAAGCATATAATATTTATTTTAATACACTTGATTAGCGACAAGTATCATAAGAATAACCGATTTTGACATATACACTGGTACTAAGTTTGTTGTTTATCAGTAGCCTTCCCAAGTTCATAACAAAACATGCTGAAAAATAAAATATGTCGGGCCAGTTCTTATACTTAGCACCCAACAATCCCGATTACATAAAAACCCGGAACCGACCCTATATTTAGGGTAGTGAATCGGTTATGTATTTTATGTTTGATCGGTTCTCGGGTAGAGTCGTGTTTTGCCTTTTGCTCACCCCTAGTTCTAACCCCCCCCCCCCCCCCCCGGCCGCAAAGTGGGAGGGCTCAGTTCTTGTTTAACTTAAAATAGCACGAGCTAAACGAGCGATTTGAACATTTCATAACCAAAAATTCGGTTATTAACTGATATTAACAAAAAACACCACCACACTCTTTGATCCAAACAACCGATTTGAACATTTCATAACCAAAAATTCGGTTATGATCCGGCTTTGGACCATAGCTCACAACTATCATATTCACACCATAACTAACAAAGTAATTATGCCAAAGGTAATCATTAGGCCAACAAACCAGCCAAAGAAACGATTCCAATTTGTAAGGATACTTAGCTTGAAACAACTTCAAACCATGGGCGGACCTAAGACAAAGCCAGGGTGGGCGGGCGCACCCCCGGGAAAAAAAAAATTTAGTGCTAAGTTCCGTCGAAAATCCCGTCCGCACCCCTTGGAATTTTTCGTCCGCACCCCTTGGAATTTCCGTCCGCACCTCTTGAAATTTTTCGTCTGCACCCCTTAGGTAAAAATTGTTATCAATTTATATTTTTTTTTTTAAAGTAAACTCTTATTTTTATTTTAAATACTACCTAAATTATATAACTTTTAATACCTAAATAACTAAACCCAAATACCCAATATCTTTAACTAGCCCACTACTAAGTCTTAGCCCAATAAACAAACCCAACAAATCAACAATATTTCAAACTAAAATAAAATAAACAAGCCCAAAACCCTTACATATTCTCTCCCGCTCTCTTTATACCACCGTAATCAGCCACCATACCACCGCCGATCGAACACGGGTAAATTTCTTTGTTATTTTTTATGAATTTTGGTTGATTTTTTTGTTGATATTAGCCGCATACTAACCATGACAGTAGACATGTGCTTCGTTTTGTTTTTTCATTATGTTATATGGTGGGTTATATTTTGTTAGTGATGATATTTTGCCTTTTTTTATAGCCGCATACACCACACGGTAGATCTGGTGGGTTATATTTGTTAGTGAAGAATGTTTGGCTTTTTCTTTTTATGGTGTATATGTTGTTTAGATGATTTTTAGGGTTATTTACATTATTATTTCTAGAACTTGAATAATTGATATATTATGTAATATGTTATGGAGCCATGTTTTGGATAGATTTCAAAAAATGAAAATCCGCAGGGTATCGTTTTAATTATGTTTGTAACAAGGTTTGACATATTTTTGATGATTATATAATTTAGTTCGATGTTCTTTTGTTTTACATGACCCGACCCGATACTAACCGATTTTTTACTTATATACCTTGGGGCCTAAAATTTTTTAAAATGTTCCGCACCCTCATGGAAAAATTCCTGGGTCCGCCACTGCTTCAAACGTAGGTTTTCTGTAGATTATGAACAAACTTAGCTAACGAAATCAAAGGTATAACTATTTGATCCGAGGATACAACATACCATGTTACAATGAGAATCACCCTAAGCAAGTAGAATCATTGTTCAAATCGTTTAACACAAGAAAAAACCATAATTTTTCTTATGATTTTTAGGCTTAAAATTTTCTAGATACAATTATTTTTAGTTTTAATATCAAATTAGAGTAAATTTCTAACTTAGAGTTTAATAATCATTAGTTGAGGGGGTAGGGATTCTGTACATTAATTCAGAAGTGTGAAAAGTGTATTATAACACTATATATAACACTATATAACACAATATAAACACCGTATAACACTATGTAGCACCATATAACACCATATAACACTATATAACAATATGTAACACTATATAACAATATATAACACTATACATCTATCATAGACATGCTATCAGACAAAATATAGTGTTATATTTGTTATATAATGTTATATAGTGTTACATAGTGTTATACTGTATTTATATGGTGTTATATATAGTGTTATAATACACTTCTCACACTTCTCACACTTCTAAATTAATGTACAGGATCCTCTATCAGTTGAGGGGTACACATTAATTTAAAGAGTAAATTTCTAACCTGTAGTTTAATAGTATCATTAGTTGAGGGGTACATATTAATTTAACGTGGAGAGTTCTTTTTAGCTTTGTTCAGGGAATGTTTTCGTCATATACCCTTTTTCTTATTTTTACCTATTTTAGTGGAAAGTGTAACTTAGTTAATTCATTTATAACTCTCGTGCCATATTCAGTATTTTAAAAAATTGGGGCCAATTTGATTAAAATATGGGCAATGAGTAGTTAAATATGATGGTTTTGTAATTATAATATAAAAAATAAGGGTAAAGATCAAATAGGAAGTTAATTTTCTCTAGGAAGGATAGGAAGCCATAGGATTATGACATGTGGCAAATTTTAAAATAAAGAGAAAGGGTATTTTAGTCAATCCAACTCCTTCTTCTTCCTTTTTCAAAACCCAGTAAATTCAAAAACCCATCATTTTCAAAACCCACCATCTTCAACTATTTCTTCACTTTCTATCTCAATAATCACTACATTATAGTGCGATTTTCATCACAAATCAATGATTCAGAACCCGATCAACGTGTTCTTCAGCTTTTTTTTGAAGAAAACCCAGTTTAATTTCATAAAAAAATCTCGTTTTTTCCGGTGATTTTGGAGAGAATCACTCGATTCGTTCGATTCGAGCGTTGATAAGTGTTTCTATCATTCAAATTCCGTCAATTGATGGAGAAATCGGCTTCGATCCATGTAAGAAATTCTTTAATTTCATTTTCATGATCTGGGTTTTTGATTTAGTCATTGCGTTTTACGATCTTTGCGGGGGTCCGGGGGCGGCAGCCCCTGGCGGGGTCCAAGGGGCAGAGCCCCTGGCTGGGTCCAAGCTCGGAAATTTTTTTTTTCGATTAAATTGCTGTACTAAAAACGCATCAGAAAAATTAATTTTCCAGAAATTCGCTCATTTCAAAGACAGTAATTCGTAGACAATTCAGATAGTTCACAAACAGTTCAGAAACAGTTTTATGTGTCCATTGCGTTTTACAAATAAGAGACTTTAGAAACAGTCCAAATAAGAGAGTTTCAGAAACAGTCCAAATAAGTGAGTTTCAGAAACAGTTTAGAAATAAGAGAGTTTTATGTGGTTTCTGGCTATTGCGTTTTAGAAAAAAACACATTTTTAAGTGTTTTTAGTCATTGTGTTTTAGGTAAAACACATTTTTTAGGTGTTTTCAGTCCATTGCGTTTTAGAATGAGTCATTTTTAAGTGTTTTCTGGCCATTGCGTTTTACATATAAGACATTTCTTTGTGTTTTTGGTGCATTGCGTTTTAGGTAAAACACTTTTTTATGTGTTTTCAGTCCATTGCGTTTTAGAAAACAGACATTTTAAGTGTATTCTGCCCATTGCGTTTTACAAATAAGTCATTTTTTTGTGTTTTTGGTGCATTGCGTTTTAGGTAAAACACATTTTTATGTGTTTTCTGGCCATTGCGTTTTACAAAAAAGTCATTTCTTTGTGTTTTTTGGTGCATTGCGTTTTAGAAAAATGTCATTTTTTAGGGTTTTTTTTCATTGCGTTTTACGATACTGGGGTTTTTTCTATTGCGTTTTACGCAACTGGGTTTTAAATTTTTTTTTTTTCAAAATATAGCAATAGTATACTCGTTTTAAAGATAAAAAAACGCTCGTTTTTTTGGTGCAATTTTTATAAAAAAATAATGTCGTATGAAAGAGTTATTAACGTTTAAAAAATGGGGGGAATTGGAGGAGAGAGAAACTATTGGCTTGGATTGACTAGATTGCCCCTGAAAAAAGTCACGCGCCTCTTTTTTTACTTTCAATTTCCCTGATTTAATCTTAGCCCTTGATTAAGTAAATGGATGGTCAAGATCACTTCCTAGCCTTCCTAGCCAAATAAACTTCCTATTATATCTCCACCCTAAAAAATAAATATAAATATTGAATTTAATAAGTATGAACCATGATCATTGGATTAAGAGAAAGGGATTGTTTATGTTATATTTATTTAGAGATATTTGCAGAATATAACTAATTTCATGTAAAGAATACTATAACCAAATAGACACTTGTATCAATTAATTTTTTTTAAAGAATATTGGATTTAAATAACTTCAACTTTCATCAATTGGCCAATAAATACTTTCAATTTTCGATTTGTACCACACCACTCTCAACTTTCAACTTATTGACTGATAGCACTTCAAAACTAACCCAGTTTGTTGACATCAGTTGTCACGTCACCTGACTAGTGCCACATCAGCTGACACGTCATCAAAAAGCCACCTCAGCCGCCACATCATCAAAAGCCAAGTCAGTTGCGACGTCAGCTACCACATCCTCAAAAAAATTCCACGTCAAATGACACATCAACACACAAGTACCACATCAGTAAAAAACTAACTGGGTTAGGGTTTAGTTAGTTTGGGAGTGTTATTGGCCAATAAATTACCTGTCAAAAAAAAATGGCCAATAAATTGAAAGTTGAGAACGGAGTGGTATAAATCAAAAGTTAGGAGTGCTATCGGGCCAATTGGTGAAAGTTAAGGTTATTTAAATCTAGTATCCCTAATTTTAAACGTTGATATGGTTTTATGCTTGAACTATTTTCTGTAATGAATGTGCCTTATCTATTAAATGTTTAAAAGTTTATGACGTGTTAAAGATGCATTGGTAGAGGTTACAAAAGAATAATTATATATGTTGTTAAAACATCAAATATTTGAATTCACATGCCATAAATATTTGAATCACGAGTTCAATAAATAAAAGAAACAATCATATGGTTAACTATAATACTAACCCACTATTAACAAGCAAAAGTAGATCAATTATATAATTCCCATAATCAAGATTTGTATATTTGGATTCTTATATAACTAAAATTCTAGCTTTGACTGTTCAAATCAAACCACTACAACTTCTCTCACCATATCATATCATATAAGATTCATGTCATTTGTACTTTTAAACATATGATCATTCATTCATTCGTGCAACTTTTTTAAGGCAAGCAAGATAATAAAGAAGAAACGATGAAAATGGCGTCAAGGCAAATAATATATACCGCGTCTATGATATTATTGTTGTTATTGGGCTCAACCGCGATGGAAATTGATGCTAGGCGAGTTAACAAAGGAGATGATGATCATAACGGGTTGTTGAGTATGCTACCAAGAGGTATAGTGCCACCAGCGGGTCCATCACCGTGCCACAATGTATTTAATCGAAAGCGAACCCATCGACCTCCACCTGCCTTAGCCCCTCCATTTGCTCCACCATTTGCACCTCCATTTTCCCCTCAATTTCCTATACTATTTGACCCTCCACCACCACCACCACCACAAGATGATATCATATGTCCATAAAGATACTTCATCCATGCTTGTGTAGTGATCAAAGATGCATCAATAAGCACACAACAGAAGTTTCACCTAGCAAGTATGATTCTTGGGCCTAAGAGATACACCACCATATTTATTAGCTTTTTTGTTTTTTTTTTTTTTTTTTAATTTTTTAGTTCTTAGTTTTCTTTCTCTTCTTGCTATTGAGAATTCATTGTTTTCTCTAGAGTTAAAAATAACTCAAGATTTCTAGTTTTCTTTGGATAGTGAAGGCCAGGGTAATTGTGTTTAGGACAATGATTCAAGTTTATTAAAGTGTAATCTTTTATGATTGGTATAATTTATCTAGGTTTCTTCCATCTATGCATACATATTAAATAGTTCTTTCTTTCTTTCGTCTATACATTGTGCATAGTTCTTTCATCTATACCCGAATGGTTGGTCGAATATTCTTTTATTATTACTCTTCTAAATAAAACGATTGTTTATATTTGACAAGGTTGTAAGAATTGCTAGGCGCTAGTCGGCTGGTGGGGTACCGACTAAGGATTAATCGGGATTAATTGGATTGATATTTTCTATTTAATTTTTAGTTTTATATGTATTTACACACATTTTTATATGTTTTTTTTAAGTTGACATGTTTTAACACCTTTTTTGAACCATATTTTCAAGTAGATAGGAATAATTGCGGAATTTACAAGTTATGGTCAAGAATCTAGCCGGAATCGCTAGAATGTCACCGATTTTTAGCCGATTAGGACTGGATTTGACAATTGTTGACCGCCTACTGATTAATTGGCCAATTAGATAAATATTATATGGTGAACTTGGGACTTGTGATTAATCAGAGGCTAGTCGAGATTTTTACAACCATGATATTTGAGCATATTTGATATTTCCTTTTCATATCTATCATTTCAAAATATATGATATTTGATAATTACACTACAAGATCATTTTACAAAATTACCCTATAAGAACAGAATTATCCTACAAGATCAATTGTAGAGTAATTTAAAATTACTCTACGAGTAAAATAATTACAAAAATGTCATCGTGTTTTTTCAGGAAAACCTTCGGTTCATACGTTTTGTACGTTAAAGAGTATTTGTATGTGATCTTTTGTCATTAAAAGGCTGAAGGGTGTGGGGAGCGTGGATTGGGTCATTAATCGCCATGTAGGACCATCAATAGATCGCTACACCACCCCCCTCAAGCATCCACCATGGTTTGCATGAATTAAACCATGGCAACCACAGACTTCCTTATTCTTTTTCCAATATTTAGGGTGGTGGTCTGGGTCATGACCACACCTATAGGTTAGTGGTTTTGAATGATAGATTATACTATTATGACGCTGACGTATCAAATCATGATAGTCATGAGGTTGATAACCACACCCTATAAATTATACTATTAGATTCAATTATACTATTAGATTCCTTTCGTTCCCTTTCGGTTAAAGCTCCACAAAGAAAATGTGCTTACGTCATAAATATGAAGAACAGAAAATTTCAAGTTGTTATGTTGGGAACTTGGGATGGTATTTAACTATATCCATATGAATTCATTTTCCGATGTAGGAGAAAAAAATTAGTTGAATGAAATAGTTTGCAGCTCAACCCAAAAACTGATTACACCCAAACCGAATTAACCTGAGCCCAAAGCACCCAAACCCGACCATCCCGAGAGTTAAATGGTTCAGTTATCGGGTCACTTTTTCCCGACCAAAAACCTGAACAACTCGACCCGAAGAACCCGATAAAAAACCCGAAGATCACCCCTAGTTACGTCTACTTATCCTTTGAACTGCTTATTAACATATTATGATCCTTGGTATAAGAATATAGAAATACAAATTATTAAAGCATAAATCCACTTGACGTAAACAGTTACATAAGGTATTCAAACCTACACAAATCTTCCACTCTCTCAGTATCTAAAACTGCAAGTATTCAACAAAAATCTGCAAAAAATCACCAATTTTTTTGTTGTTTTTTTTGCTTCAAGATATCTGTAGAAACCATCATCTTGAAGCACAGCAAAATATAAACATAAACGGTTTACGCAATTTTCTTGTTCATGTTTGTAAAAAGTTGACGCATTTGAAATCTCCAGATCAAAAAGTAGATCAAACCAAACCCGATCAACACATACACCCAAACCGCCTCACCTGCACTCTCATCTTCTGATCTTACTTCCAATATACTAAACTCATCCCTTTGAGAATTTCCCAAAATACCCTCTTTCAGATGACCATATAGCACATATACCCTGTCCTCCGCTCCTACAGTCACTGACGTCGCGAAACTCTCTGAGTCAAGGGCAGTTTCGTCATAAACCACACCTTCGCTCCAACTATCATCACTCTTGATAAAATAAAGCTTATGTTGCGACACCACTAATAGAACACCGTCCCTTCTAAGCGCAATCCCGTCAGGAGCGGTTAATTCCCGGTTTAATCTAATCTTTCTAGCGGTACCATCTTCGTCGTCGACTTTATACAAGTTACCGGTGTTAGATTGTGCGACAAGAAGGTACCCTTTGGTACAATACGCAATACCGTTAAGCCCGCATGAGCTGTGGAGCATGTCGGGGACTGCGGCTGTTTTGTTAAATACTTTCGATTTAGACAAAACCGAAGCTTTACCGTCACGATCAACCTTCCAGATCAAGTTACTGGCGGAGTTCGTCACAAATGCGTTGCCCGAGAAATCGATAGTGACATCATTGGCCCCTGCGGCTGTCGGGGATGATGCAGGGTCGTGGAGGGTGGTGAGAAAGAGGCGAGTGTGCGGCGCACGCGAGTCATAGGCGGCAAGCGCGCAGTTGGAAGGGTCTGAACGGTTGTAGACGACTGCAAGCAAACGGTGGTGGAAAACGTCTACGGTGACACCGAGGAAGGATGAGTTGTCAGGGAGGGATTGATCATTGACTAGAGTGTTGACCACACCGGCATCGGATATCGCTAGGAGGGTTGGGTGGTTAAGGGAGCCGACTATGAAATGTTGGGCCGTTGGGTCCCATGCGAGTGACTCGGGGTAAAGGTTGGGTGATCGGAAGTTGATAACGTGGGGCGAGCTTGCGGAAACTGGAGCTTGAAAGAAGCTGAAAATGGCGGTTACAATCAGTATTGACTTTGTTATGGTAAAAGACATGATTCTTGAAAATCCCTGAAAACAAAGATGAAATATCAGCCTTTTATAGATAGTTTGTTTGACTGAGGTGAGTTTTCTTGTAAAAGGAGTTAGCATTTAGTCATAATCAACCTAAACATAAAATAGTTAATCTTGTTTCTCAAGACAAACAAAGGTCAATGGATAGATATCACAAGCTATATTCTAATCTTGGTTTTAAAACGCGCGCCTGAAGTGTGAGGCGCGTTAGGAAATTGGGAACAAGCCTCAGGGTCTTGACGCGATGCTTCATTCACATCTCGATTAAAACTACAGTCTTTACGAGACTAGGACTATAATATGTAAAAACAATTAAAAGAATGAAAAAGATTATGAACAGTGTACTTGATAACTATACAGTTAATGCGGTAAAAGTAACATCGGATATCAGTCAAGGACCGATATTTGAGATATAGGTTATCTCGATGAGATATCGGTAATTTTAATATCTTGTTAAATTTTAGAGGTGGCAAAATGGATGGGTTGGATTGGATTGGTTGTTGGGTCAGGATGGGTAAAAGAAAGAAGGTCAGGATGGGTTTGGGTCAGGATGGGTTTGGGCCAGGATGGATTGAGAATAAATCAATAATAATAAAAACTGAAAAAAATTATAAAAAATGAAAAAAATTATAAAAAATAAAAAAAATTATAAAAACGAAAAAAATTAAAAAAAGGAAAAAAAAATTAAAAAAAAACGATCTGCACTTTTCCTGCATAACATACCTGATGTTATGATGTACCTTCGATCTCTGTTTGATGAGTCTACTACTATATTTAAGGAACCACGAATATAATTAAAATCAAAGGACTAAAATACAGCATGTAAAGACCTCTCTTCATCAGTGAAACCAATAAGAACAAGGTGCTACACTAAGGCAAAGAACAAAGAACACAAACCGCACATCTACCTATTCATTTGTAGCCAACCAAAACCCTTAAAATCTTTCAAAATAGCTTTATTAACAGGGTAAAATATTCAACAATTACTTCTGTTCATAAAATATGTCACTAATTCACATCAAACAACGAAATAAGAACCACGGTACAACCACAATTCATCCAGTTACTAGAAATCCACAGATAACAACCACATAATCAACAAAATAGCTGATTAACAGATTAAGATATTCAACCCGTACAATATGAGAAAACAGAAATTAATAGTAACCAACACTCAATTACTCCCACCATTTCAACACATCGGGAGTAAACAGTAAACTTGACCAAAACTTTAAGCAAACATAACATGTACAAACTTTTTTACAACAACAACCACATTAATCAGTCAATCAACAGTTTCCCAACACAAATTACAACAAGACACACACAAATCTCTTCAAAGCAGACTCTATCCATGGAAACAAACAAGGTCAAAACAGGGCCCTTTTTAAAATGCTCAACTTGATACAGGTGAGATGAGAACATGTTCTAATCAAAATAGGTTCGGGTTGAAATGTGTCGTTTTAGAAAGAGCCGATCCAGCAGTTAATTATTAATCATTAACCGTTCCATAAAATCCAAATAGCAGTCATGGTAGCAAATAAAAATGATAAAAACACCCTCTTCGGACCTCAAGCTGATGAAAAAGATTAATAATTAATATCAATTACATGTTTAAGAATTCAGATACTCATAAAAAAATTTAGACACTTGATTCTTCCTATGCAGAAACTGATGTCAAAGTTCACAAGATCTTCAGGCCAACAGTAAGAACAGAAACTAGAACAAGTCATGTTTCAAATCAAACTGATGCAGAGATATCTATGGATATTATTTCATATTTATTTGAATTTTATTTTCCTAATATTTTGTTATTTAGTTTCCTTTTGAATTATAATTCCTATCATATAAATAGGATCTCTAGGGTTCATTGTTAGTTTTTGATTGAGTTTTAATTAAAAAGAACTGTGTTCTTGGAACCTTTGGTTCATTTATCAGTCTTTGATTAGCCAATTGTTCTTGAGCCATTTGAGTGCATGCGAAACTGCATCAGGTGGTATCAGAGCTTTGGTTTTCAAATGGCTCAACGTGAAGCGAACTACGTTTTTACTTGTCGAATCGCCGAACGAGGCAACGTTAAAATCGTGTTCGATTCGCAAGATCGTAAGATCCAGGAAACTGACTCAAATGATGTCATCTGGGATGAGATCGTTAGGAAAGAGGAGCATCCTGAAGACTGTGATGGTTACAAGTTTCAGGAAACCGACTCAGAGGCTTTCATCCGGGATGAGAACTGTGGGAAGGAGGAGTATCCTGGAAATTGTAGCTTTGTCTATCTGTCACCTCCCGTATATGATGAATACGAGGACGATGAATGGTATTCTTGGGCAACTGTTGGTGTTTTAGGTGAAACTATTGGAGTTCAACAGGATGAGAAGAGTTTGACAGATGACGGGTCTGATTCGGGCACCGTCCTATTGGATGAAAGTGAAGCCGAAAAGGAGACACGACTATTTTTTGACGAGTTTCTTATAGCTGCAAAGGCAGAAAACAATGGTGTTGTAGTTGGCGACGTGCTTCGTTTGGGATATCCATGCAATCTGCCGAAAACTAATAAAGGTTTGAATTTTAAATCATATGCAACATTATAGCCTAGGAATGTGGATGTTCACATTGGAAACTGTTTTAATATTGATGGAAAATCGATTAATGACCGAAATACTTTGGGAAGACAAATTCAACGGCAAGGTATGATTATTTTACAAAAGAGAGACGTTTGTATTGATAAGGCACATGGGGGTGTGGTGAAGACTACGCTTACAACAATTAAAGTTAATGATGGGCTCATCATTCCTACAGTTTACATTAGCCCATCTAATTTGTCCATTAAAGTTAGTGGACCACAGCTCCATGCATCTCGTATGGGCTTACAAAATAAATTTGGGCATGTGACTTTAAATAACAATTATATTAATATGGATTACATATTAATTAGTGATGGGGGATCAAATGTTGGTCCGACGAAGCCTATTCTTAATTCAAAGGGTTGGCTTATGAATGTGAACAAGAGACAGTACAGTGCTCCATTCGACCCAGGTGGTAATTTTTTAGAGTCAGGCGAGATGACACATGAAGTTATGTTGTTTAGACAGGAGGACCTAATGATTATAACAAATGAGAATCGGGTTGATGTTCCCTTCGACCCAGGTGGCTTTGGTTTGAAGACAAAACTCGAGGACGAGTTTTTTCGAAGACGGGGAGTATAATGCAGAGATATCTATGGATATTATTTTATATTTATTTGAATTTTATTTTCCTAATATTTTGTTATTTAGTTTCCTTTTGAATTATAATTCCTATCATATAAATAGGATCTCTAGGGTTCATTGTTAGTTTTTGATTGAGTTTTAATTAAAAAGAACTGTGTTCTTGGAACCTTTGGTTCGTTTATCAGTCTTTGATTAGTCAATTGTTCTTGAGCCATTTGAGTGCACGCGAAACTGCATCACAAACAAGTCAAGAACAAATAAAGAACCTAAATCGAAACAACAACAACAAATTCTCCACTGAATTCAATAACAAAACAGTAAAAACACAACAAATTTTGTAAAATTAAAGAAGAATACCTCGTGTAATCTACCAAATCACACAAATAAACCCTAGAAAACGAACAAGATGAGGTCGATATTTTCTGTAAGTCTGATCAACAAAGTGTGTCAAGATTTATAAGGGCTGATCTATGCGAATTATAGTTTACTTTTGAGACAGAGATAGAGATTTTGGGATTAGAGGTGTGCTAGGGTTAAGAACCATTCTTTTTCTCAATTACCCATCCTGACCTATTGGACTTTTCTTCCCTACCCATTCTAACCCGCCAGCTTTTTTATTTACTTTTGAATCAGCCTATCCTAACCCGCATGATAATTATATCAGTCAATTTCGCCGATAATATCGCTACCGATATTTTACATGGGGACCGATAACCGATATATCATCGATATTAACTGCATAGCTTGATAAAAACATGTATATGAGATAAGGGATCAGCTAGCCAAAGCCATTGGAATTATTAGTTTATCCCATAGTCACAGAATTCGTCCCTGAAGCCACGAATTTCGTATTGGTACGTTTCGTACCATACGGAATTCGTATGAGTATTGTACGGATCGAATTCGCGAATTGCATACATCAATTCAGCGTATTTCATACATCAATTCATCGAATTTCATACATCAATTCAGCGTATTGCGATAATGAATTCAGTGAATTCCGTTTTCCAAAGTGGCGAATTTGTAGGTAGAATAAGTATTAGGGTTTGGAAACAGCGCGTATGAAAATACGTAGAATTGGCGGGACTATAAAAAAGCGGGAAAACAGACAGAGAATACTTATGGACGTTTCCATAATTCTCATCAATTACCAAAACCCAGAAATCCATAATCATGTTTATATATCTGCTGATTTCTTACTCAATTTCACACAATCACAGCTTCAATTTCACACCTTCACAATCAAATGGCTTTCGGGAAAATCTTGATGAAGAAGACGTTGATAACAGGAAAGGAAAAAGGGCACGTCTAATATGTTTTCTATTTGCTAATATGAATAATATGTTTTGATCATTTGGATTTATGAAATTAGTAATTTTTGCTTTAATTTGTGTATACCGAACCGGACGTAATAGTACACCGAACCGAATCGTACCGGATCGTACCGAAATGAACCTACCCCCCTCCGAACCGAATTCGCACCCACTAGCGAATAGCGAACCCGAACCGCGTACCCGAACCGGAGCGAACCGCGAATTAGGTGACTATGGTTTATACATTGAAAAAATCAGTTTTGTTGCTACTATATTAAAGATAGGAAATCTATTAGTTATTCGTTAAAGTTTCATTTATTCAATGGCCAGAATTAGACGAGGGCATATCGCTCGAAGACGTAGAACACAAATTCGTTTATTTGCATCAAGCTTTCGGGGTGCTCATTCAAGACTTACTCGAACTATTACTCAACAAACAACGTCTCGCTTAAGTCAAGTCGGCTTTCTGCACCTAAACGACTTGCGCTTTTTAAACCAAGATTCTAATATTAATTCTTTTTTATCATAATGATGAAAAAAATCAGTAAAAGCTACATCGATCCACAGTAATTTCTAATAATTAATCAAGTTCATTCACCTCAAACATGATCTATAATTAATCTTAAATCTGATACTGAAACTGTGATTAATATTATCCCGGTTAATTTTACACAAACCGTTTTAATATTTATGATATGCGTCTTACTCAATTGTTCAATTCCAAAACCATAATTAAACTCTAATTAGTATGAAAAAATAAAAACAAAGATTAGGGTTTCAAACCTGCGTCAATTATAACGTCAGAAATCGTTGATGCAGAGATCTGGGTTTTGGCAAACTTCAAGGAATCAGAGGATTAACAAGAGAATATGCTACAGAACGATATATATTGATGATTTTTATGAAACAATTTTGAATATATGAGTGACATAAGTGGGATTTGTGGTGGTGTTGTTCGTGTTCATCTGCGATTAGGACTTTTGACTTTGCCGTCTAAACTTATGTAATTTTCAATTTTGTGCCACTAGTTTTAAATGTTTCATTCTTAACACACTTATATAGAAAATTGCAGTTTAATGCAACATGCTTTGGGTAAAATTTAAGTAATGGACTTTCTTTTAAAAATAGAGTTAAATGCCATTTTAGTCCCTATGTTTTGGGTCATTTTTTTAGTTTAGTCCAAAGGTTTCATTTTTCGTCTGTGGGTCCAAAAAGGTTTCAACGTTGCCATTTTAGTCCACTGTGTTAGCTTCATCCATTTTTTCTGTTAAGAAGAAGGGCAATTCGGTCATTTTATATGGCCGAATTGTCCTTCTAGTTAACAGAATTACATATAAAATGATCGAATTTTCCTTCTCGTTAACAGAAAAAATGGATAAAGTTAACCCAGTGGACTAAAATGACAACGGTGAAACATTTTTTAACCCACATGCGAAAAATGAAATCTTTACACTAAACTGTCAAAATCGACCAAACCATAGGGACTAAAATGGCATTTACCTCTTAAAAATAAGTTTAGACTTTCAATAACTGCTATTTTAGAGTATGAAAAAAAAATTGTTTTAGAAATAAAAAAAAAAGTTTATTCTTGTATAAACATAGTGATGATTATAAGTTAAATATATATTTGTTAATTAATAATGTCAATTGGGATTTCATTATTTGTATTGTTGATCAAATTTGGTGGAAGCGGATCCAAGGGATTTTAGAGTCGGTTAGATCTTTGGTTTTGGTTAACGACTAACATGCGTTTGAATAATGTTTGAAAGGGATAAGACAAGGAGATCATTTTATTTACTTGACTAACATGGGTTGTCAAGTAATATCAATTAGGGGTGTTCAAAACTATCTGTATCTGAAAACCCAATCCGAAATATCCGATATCCGAATCTGAAATATCCGAATTTTTCGGATTTGGATAGTGATTTTCAAAATTTTCGGATATCCAAAATATCCGAAAATTTAATTTTCATTTTTTTCGGATATCCGAATATCCGAAGTATCCGAAAAATATCCAAAATATCCGAAAACTTATATTCGGATATCCGAAACTATCCAAAATATCCGTTTCCGAATATGAAAAAAAAAAAAAAAAATAATAAAAATTAAATAAAAAGTTGGATTTTCGGATATCCGATTCACTATCCAAATCCGTATCCGAAATTTCGGATCGTATATCCGAAATTTCAGATACGGATTCGGATAGTGAAATTTGGTATCCGAAAATTTCGGATATCCGAATTTTCGGATATCCAGTTTTGAACACCTCTAGCAGAAGGAGACCACTCAGGATGGAAAGACTTTACAAAGGCTACAGCAGCAGCAACATGTGGGCAAGCCATAGATGTCCCAGATAAGATACTAAATTCCACGAAGTTCTTGTCCCATGTAATTCCAGATGGCGAGCCTATCGATGAATAGGCCGCTAGAATTTCAACACCGGGGGCTATTATATCCGGCTATGAGAACATAACACATATTTCATTAACTTTGTAGTAGAATTACATGTATATACGAAAATTTATGTTAGAGATCTTTTTGAACAAGTTGGGCTATGCGAAGTCGTCGATATACCATAAATTCATTTTTAAATTAAGAACTACTATATAATTTGAAAAAAGGAGCACGTACGTACCTTTATCATATCATGCATATATTCATATTTGTAGTTAAACAGAGAAAAAGGTCATTACGTGGTAGATTTTTTGAATTTTTTGACCGAGTTAAGATCATCTCCACTTAGGGCTACAACAGGCAATGGCATGACCCAAGAATAATTATCAAGACTTGGGTAGATAAACCACTGGCTCTAGATTTTTTAACTTCCTCCAAGATGGGCACCTGGTCACAAAGAACTACTTTATGCTCGACCAAACTACTCTCTAAGCATTCGATAACACAATTCCTATAAGCTAACAAAAAAATTGGTTAGTCACACGAATCGATTTTTATGTTAACAACATATAACATTTTCTTACTTTGCATCAGTTTCCGAGCATCTACTTGTCACCTCTTTTTCGTAAACAAGAGGCAATGGTTCATCACTTGATGGAAAACCATTGATAGCATGACCCTACATTGATTCAGGTTAGTTATAAATGTTCATTAGCATCCAAAAATACAAGCTAGCTAACTAGAAAGTACGTAGTTATAATAGCTACTCACCACTAGAGTTGCATATTTTTCCGAGAAGGAGCTTGTCGACAATTTTTCTATCAATATCACTTTCTGCCACAGTAAAGATCCATGGAGCATATGAATTGATAGAAGCTCTAGAAGGACCCTAATTTCCTGCAGAATTTACCGTCAGAATGCCCCTCTCGATTGCATGAAATGCTCCAATCGCAATTGGGTCAACAGTAAGTTCGAGTGGATCGTCATTTCCAAGTGAGATCGATATGATATCAACTCCATCAGCAATGGCCTGATAGAAGGCACTCAGAATGTCTGTAGAATCACAACCTGTTGGACCGCATACTTTATAAATAGCTAGCCGTGCTGAGGGAACTCCTCCTCTAGCAATTCCATGTGCTAGACCATGATAGCTTGAGTGTCGCACTTGGTTACCGGCTAATACTGATGCGACATGAGTCCCATGCCCAACTGTATCTAGGGGTGTTCAAAACTATCCGTATCCGAAAACCCGATCTGAAATATCCGAATCCGAAATATCCGAAAAATCGGATATCCGAAATTCCGGATATCCGAATTTTTCGGATTCGAATAGTGATTTTCAAAATTTTCGGATATCCAAAATATCCGAAAATTTAATTTTCATTTTTTTCGGATATCCGAAGTATCCTAAAATATCCGAAATATCCGAAAACTTATATTCGGATATTCGAAACTATCCAAAATATCCGTTTCCAAATATGAAAAAAATAATAATAAAATAATAAAAATTAAATAAAAAGTTGGATTTTCGGATATCCGATTCACTATCCGAATCCGTATTCGAAATTTCGAATATCCGAATTATCCGAAATTTCGGATATCCGAAATTCGGATATTCGAAATTTCGAATACGGATTCGGATAGTGAAATTTGGTATCCGAAAATTTCGGATATCCGGTTTTGAACACCCCTAATATCAATATCGTTTGGTGTAAATCTGTACCGTATTGTTACTTTTTTTTTCTTCATTGTTGTTCTTTCCTATATAGCTTCTTGCTATGTAGGGTTTTTTTCGTATTAATAATATGTCTCAGTTGCCATTAAAAAAAAGTAATATCGATAAGGCTTGTGAGGTTGTGAGGCCGGAGGGTGTGGAGGCGCCACCACGGCCACCTCACCTCCCATAGCGCCTGGAGGGCGCCACCACCCACACCGCCGTCTTCAAGGAGGGCGCCATTGAAGGGGGCTTCACCATGGTAACGAGGAAGAAGTGTGTTCAGGTGGGGCCCACCTGATTTCATCTAATCAATTTTTTTTAATATGGGGCTTTATCCCACACACTGCAAGTTAAGGGAGGGCGTGATAAAGTCCCCTGGCTGACGTGGATCCTACGTGACGTTGACGTGTTCTGATAAAGCCCCTAGGGGCACCATCCCACACCTAGGGCTGTAAACGAGCCGAGCTAGACCCAGCTCGAGCTCGGCTCGAACTCGATTTGAGCTGACTCGGCTCGAGCTCGAATTTCAAATCGAGCTGAGATTTGAGGCTTGGGCTCGACTCGATTAGAATTCGAGCTAGCTCGGCTCGATCTAGCTCGAACTAACAAAGAACCGTAAAATTTACTACTTAAAAAGCCCTTAAAATGAATTTCTTCATAGACTAAGGGCCACAATTGCCATTTAATTTAACCATATGGCTAAATATGCAAGTATAAATAGTTAATTCACTTAGTCCATTGTCTTTACCTTCTTTTATAGGGGAGATACTCCCTTAGTTTTTGTTTTCTAAGCGATGTGGGACAACAAAAATGAAGGATGTAAACATTATCGAGCCAGCTCACGAGCTCACGAGCCGAGCCAGGCCAAGCTCGAGCTCGGCTCGTTTACAAACCGAGCCGAGCCGAGCTGGCTCGTTTACAACCGAGCCAATTTCGAGCCGAGCTTTCTTCGAGATTTTTTCGAGCGAGCTGCGAGCCACGAGTTTTTTGAACACCCCTACCCACACCCCATAGCCTGATGATTACTGGTTAATGGTCATTGTCACACCCCAACCGATGGCGGAAACATCGGGGCATGGCACTGAGCGAAACAGATTGTCGGGAAGTTTCCATAACAATTATCATTACCATTCAATTTAAAATAACATGTCCCATACCATGTCTCAAACAGTAAACAAATTATTACAGATAAAATCTAGGCAAATAATTCCGTTCCGACAACTCAGATTTAAAATAGAGCAATTGTTTATCTGCTTCTAGAGACCCTTGATTTAATTACTACAGACAACTATTTGTTGGGCTCTAAAGCTTTATTCTAGCTTCGGTTTTCTACCAGATGTGCATCCTAAGCACCTGTCACATACGTTAAAATAAGGTCAATACATATAATGTAAAGGTGAGCATACAAGTTTGATAATAGCATATAAAGTTCGAATTCGTTTACGCATAACCAGCACGTACACATAGTGAAATGAAGCACGTTAGTTATCGACATAGATCCATCGATACCAATGACTGCCCGAGGCAGTTCGCAATACATGATTACCACCGTAATCCATGCAAGTAATTGTCCTTAACAACCCCCGTGTGAACGGGTGCTGAGTCCAAACTATAGTACTATCGTTGCTAAGGCAGGTAGGCAACATTCCATGTGTAAACATAACAAACAAGCATTCATAAGCCACGTATAACATGCATTAACTGTTAGCGTTCAAATAGTATTGAGTAGTGTGTTTGATGTGATTTGAATAGTTGTAACGTATGTAACACCCAAAAGTGCATAAAGCAAAAAGGGATCGAGTATACTCACAGCGGTTGATGGATTGAAGGGAGCGCTTAGCGAGTAAAGTTAGCCTGAATGGATTGATAGCATAACGATAAGTGACGCGTAAAAACGGAAAACAAGTGTTGAAGAGTCGGACAGCTGGTCGATCGGACGGCTGACCGTTCGGTTGACAGTCCGCTCGGACCGCTGTCTGGTCGGTCGGTAGGCCGATCAGATGGCTGTTCGAGTGGATTGTTTCCTCCTTTGAGAGAGATGTGTTTGTGTATGATGGCTTGACTTTTGAAGTTTTCGTTGTAGCATTTGAAAACATTGAAGTACCTTTACCCTTCAGGTCGGTCGATCGGACGGCTGTTCGATCGGCCGGCAACCCGATCGGTTAGGTATTTTAATGAATTGTAGTGATTTACTTTGGATCGGACAGGTCAACAAGTGACGCAATAATACGGCTTGCTGACCGATCGGTTGGCAAGTCAACAATGGTCAACGACTTTAATGAAATGCAAAGTATGGTGCAGTGGATCGGGTAGTTGATCGATCGAACACTAATGCTGTTCGATCGGACAACATGCATGAACAACCATGACGAGTTCTCAGCAGGGTGTCACCTGATCGGACGGCTGTTCGATCGGGTGGCACTCCTAGTGCATCGAACATGTTGAAAAATCGATTAAGTGTTGAAGCATAGTATCTCATGATCCGAAGAGTAATCCGATCGGACAGTAGTCCGATCGAACGACAGATCGTTCAATACTAGTTTTCAAAATAAATTGATTAAGTGTGGGACCATGTGTTAACCGATCGGCTGGCCAGTCGATTGGCTGACTGTCCGATCGGCTGGCTGTCCGTTCAGACAGCAGTCCGATCGGTCAGCACCCTGACCTGATCAGCCTCTTCGTCTAACACTTGGTCGTTCTGATTGTTTGTCGTTTTATTGAGGTATTTTGACAACGAGTCGAACCATAGATCCCTCGTCCTTACTTGGTTCCCCTGGTCGGACAGGAATCACCCAATTCCGGCTGGTGAACTATTCGGAACGGAGTTTATCGTTTAACCCGAAATCGGTTAACCTCGTGGATAGAATCCGGATCTCGAGCCATGCAACCATCGGAGTGATTTGTAAGCTGGCACAGGCTCCGTTTCTATCGGTTTGAAGGCATTGAGTGAAAAAGAGTTGAAAGAAAGTTGGAAAATCCATCTTTCAATCCTTTTCACCGGGTGTATGTTTAGATCTATGAAAGATCTTTGTTTGTTTATGTGGAAATCGGCTAGATCCAAGTTATTCTTGGTGGATTGAGGCCAAAACATGAAGTTCTTCAAGAACCCATGATGACATCATCCTAGAACACTTGAATCTTGATGATTTCACGGTTAAAAGTTAAGATTTGGAAGATAGAAAGGTGTAGGAGTGCGTGTAGATCAAGAAAGTACAAGATTTAGGATGAAATCTTACTGGAATCGAGAGGAATCTGAGAAAAGGATGAACTAAGCGTGCTGGTCGAACAGAGGTTTCCAAAAGTGGAAAGGATGACAATCACAGGGCTATTTATAGGATGCCAAAAGGGGAAAGTGCTGGCCGATCGGCCAGGCAGCTTGATCGGACAGCCTGTCCGATCGGTCAGCAGTCCGATCGGCTGGCTGTTCGATTGGCTGGTAGCCTGATCGATCAGCTGCACGTTTCAAGTGTCCGGCGCGACGATTTTTGATATTTCGATTTCGGTTGCGAGCGGTTCGATACGATAGGGTTTTCTAGTCAAATTACTTTTAATCCCAACCACTCATATCTCGTACTATCCTTTCTCCACTAATTATCATAGTTCGATTGTGATTCAAGTTCGATGTCGATTGAGTTCGATTGCATTTCGAGTTTCGATTGAATACCACAACGCAACATAAATAAACATGCACAGGTAACACGTAAGGCACACACACACGTATAACAGTATTCCCAAATGCGCATTTCGAGTTGAGATTTGATTCGATGTCGATTCGATTAACATAGTTCGATTATCGTTTCGTTAACTTTATCGCATTGTTACTTCCTACAGTTCACAGTCGTAAGTCGGTTAGAGTGCGAATAACACACGTCGATTATTGTAATTATTGACACTTACTCCACATAATACAGCTAAATTAAACACATAAAAGAAATTCACTACAAGTCAAGTTGCGCGAAATCGGTCGTTGACTTTGACCTTGACTTTGACTTCTCGAAAACACGGGGTGTTACAGCCTCCCCTTGTTTAGGGAATTTCGTCCCGAAATTAGGCTGGAAGTTGTACCACACCGTGAATCACGTTTGAGAACTTTCTCTTTCTAGACTTTCTCCTTAAATAACTGCGGGTACTTCGCCTTCATGTCGCTTTCGAGTTCCCAAGTGAACTCTGCGCCTCGTTTGCCTTCCCATCGGACTTTCACAATAGGAATGCGAGAGCGTCTGAGCTGCTTGGTTTGGCGATCCATGATTTCGACAGGCTTCTCCACGAAGTGTAATGTTTCGTTCACTTGCATGTCATCGAGTGAAACTTGTAAGTCATGGTCAGCTAGGCATTTTCGGAGGTTTGACACGTGGAAAGTCGGGTGGACGTTACTAAGTTCCTCCGGTAGTTCGAGTCTGTAGGCGACTTTTCCGAACCTTTCTAGAATCTTAAAAGGTCCAACATATCGAGGGTGGAAAACGGTACTTAGATTAAGCGATGTACCGAGTGCCGTTTGAAATGTTTCCCACAGTCGCGAGGTAAACCGAGCGTCACGATCAAAGATGATATCATGAGGCGTCCCATGATTACAAATGATCTCGTCGGTATAGATTCGGGCTAATCATTCTACCTTGTAGTCTTCCCGTATTGGCAGAAAGTGAGCTGATTTAGTCAAACGGTCGACCATAACCCAAATGCTGTCGTGACCTGATGACGTGTGCGGTAGCTTGGTTATAAAGTCCATAGCTATACTCTCCCACTTCCACATGGGGATCGGTGGTTGTTCGAGTAAGCCAGAGGGTCTTTGGTGTTCAGCCTTAACTCTTGCACATGTCAGGCATTTTCCAATGTAGAGAGCAATATCCCTCTTCATGCCCGGCCACCAGTACTTATAGCGAAGGTCCTGGTACATTTTGTCGGCACCGGGGTGAATAAAATATCGGGATTTGTGGGCTTCGTCCATCAAGATCTGTCGCAAATTGGTCCGTTTGGGGATCCAAATTCGGTCCAGAAAGTGGAATATCCCATTCAACTTGCTCACAAGCTGGGCTCCATCGTGGTAGATTCTTTCTTTCTTCAGAGTGCGTTCGTTAAAACATGCATGCTGAGCTTCGCGGATGAGGGTTTCGAGGTCGTATTGGGCTTGAACATTACGAGTGCTAAGCAGATAGCTCCGTCTGCTGAGTGCGTCGGCAACAGCATTTGCTTTGCCTGGGTGATAACGAATCTCACAGTCGTAATCGTTGAGAAGTTCTACCCATCGGCGTTGACGCATATTAATTTCCTTCTGATTAAAGATGTGTTGTAGGCTCCTATGATCGGTGAAGATCGTACACTTGGTACCATACAGGTAGTGTCGCCAAATCTTTAACGCAAAAACAACTGCGCCTAGCTCGAAATCGTGGGTTGTATAGTTCTTCTCGTGGATTTTGAGCTGACGAGATGCGTAAGCTATAACCTTGTCCCGTTGCATGAGGACACAACCAAGACCAAGGTTGGAAGCATCACAGTAGACAATGAAATCGTTGTTTCCGTCGGGTAGTGTGAGAACGGGAGCATTGCAAAGCTTGTGTTTGAGGGTTTGGAAGGCAGACTCTTGTTTAGTTCCCCAAACAAAAGGCTTGTCTTTATGCGTGAGAGTGGTAAGCGGCACAGCGATCTTTGAGAATCCTTCGATAAATCGTTGATAATAGCCCGCTAGTCCGAGGAAAGAACGGACTTCAGATGGGTTCTTAGGTGTAATCCAACTCTTGACAGCTTCAATCTTCGCAGGATCGACGTGAATTCCTTGATTATTTACGATGTGACCCAGAAACTGAACCTCCTCCAACCAGAATTCACACTTGGAGAACTTGGCATAGAGTTGGTTCCCCTGGAGTAACTCGAGAACCAAACGTAGATGTTGCGCGTGTTCGGCTTTCAATTTGGAATAGATCAAGACATCGTCGATGAATACGATGACGAAACGGTCGAGATAAGGTTTACACACGCGATTCATCAGATCCATGAAAACCGCTGGTGCGTTGGTTAAACCAAAAGGCATAACGACAAATTCGTAGTAGCCGTATCGAGTGCGAAACATGGTTTTGGGTATATCCTCCTCTTAAATACGTAGCTGGTGATATCCCGAGCGTAGATCGATCTTTGAGAAGCACGTAGCACCTTGTAGCTAATCAAATAAATCATCGATGTGGGGTAGGGGATAGCGGTTCTTGATAGTTAGCTTATTCAATTCCCGATAGTCGATGCACATCCTGAACGACCCATCCTTCTTTTTGACGAAAAGGACTGGCGCGCCCCAAGGAGAGGTGCTCGGGCGAATGAAGCCCTTCTCAAGTAATTCCTGGAGTTGGTTTGAGAGTTCACGCATTTCAGACGGCGCGAGTCGATAAGGAGCTTTGGCAATATGGTTGGCTCCAGGAATGAGGTCGATACGGAAGTCGATATCACGACTTGGAGGTAATCCGGGAAGATCCTCTGGGAAAACATTAGGAAATTCCCGAAGCACAGGAACGTCCTTCACTTCACTTCCTTCTTTTCTTTCTTTTCCTTCTCCGCTACTACAATGTTAGCCAAGAAAGCCCTGTATTCCTTGCGGAGATACTTGCTAGCTTCCACACATGACATGAGCTTGAGACCTTTCGTTGTAGTATCACCGTAAACGCACAATAAATCACCATTCGCGAGCGAGAATCAAATCATCTTGTCGAAGCACACAACTTCAGCATGGTTTTCTCGAAGAAAATCCATGCCTACTATGACGTCAAAACTTCCGAGTTTCATCGGAATAAGATCGATTGGGAAGATGTGATTGTTGAGCTCAAGAGTACAATCACGAAGTACAGAATTTACGGCGACAGTTCTTCCGGTAGCGACTTCGACATCAAACGTCGAGGAGAGTTGGGATCGTTTACGACTAAGGAGTTTCTCAAGGAGTTTCTCGAATTCGAACGACACAAAGCAATTATCGACTCCAGTATCAAACAAACATGAAGCATAAATACCATTCACAAGGAACGTACCATTGACCACGTTGTTGTCGGCTTGGGCTTGACGCACGTTGATGTTGAAAGTTCGTGCGCATGCTGCTTATTGCTGTTGCTGCTGGTGTTGCTGCTGCTGAGGCTGCTGCTGCTGGGGCTCTTGTTTCACAACCCTGTTCGGGCACATGTTGGCGAAATGGTTAGGATCGCCACATGCGAAGCAGGCTCTGGCTTTGACCGCGGGTGCCGGAGGAGCTTGTTGACCCTGAGGGGCGGTGAGCAGAGCTTGATGAGCAGGAGCTTGTTGAACACGGCAGTTGGTAGTAAAATGGCCGTACATATTGCAATGAGCACAAAAACGACAAGCAATGGCAGTCGGGTGGTGGTAGGTACAAGTAGGGCAGAGCGGGTGTGGCCCAGTGTATGCACGCTTTGCAGGCGGTGCATTTGCCACAGGCGCCGCTACTTGACGCTGTTGGGCTGGGACAGCTTGAATCGGTGCAGCAGTGATCGCACAGTTCTTGTTGCTGGAGCTGTTCTTTCTCTTGTTCTTCCTCTTGTTGCTTGATAAGGTGGTGGTTTCAGTAGTTGGTGCGGTGGTGGTAGCTTGATGCAGGTGCTTCGAAGTCTTATCCCAGACACATGCCTTGACCCGCTTGTCGTTGATTTCAGCGGCCAGTAGATAAGTTTCTTCGATCGTCGTAGTCTTAGCCGCTTGTACGAAATCAGCAACACAGTCAGGCAGGGCTCGGATATACTTCTTGATTGCCATGTCTGGAGTCTTGACCTGATCGGGACAAATGATTCTGAGCTGTTTGAAGCGAGCAGTGAGCGCAGCATTTTCACCATCCTTTTGCTGTATGTGCCAAAATTCATCCTCTAGCTTCTGACGTTCATGAGGAGGGCAGAATTCTTCCAGCATGACTTCCTTGAGCTCGTCCCACGACAGACCGTAGGCTGCATCGTTCCCTCAATTGTTCCTCTCAGCAACACAGTCCAGCATGACTTCCTTGAGCTCGTCCACCAGTCTAGTGCACAGGACTGGAAAACGCCGGTAGCATTCAGAGTTCGGAGGTCATCGGGGCAACCGCTCTGTCGTAAAGTAACCTCAATGGAATCAAACCATTGGAATAGTGCAGTAGGACCTCCCTCGCCAATGAATTCTTTTGGCCCACACGACTTGAATTGCTTGAAATTGAAGGCCTTAGCGGTAGCTTTAGGAGCTTCGGTCCTTGATTCCTCAGATGATTTGCTGGCATTCTCGTAAACATCACTCACGGCCTTTGCTACACTTTTAGCGATGATGGCAGCAAGGCGTTTGTCTCTCTTTTCTTGACGAGAAAGTGGGTGACGGGATCCAGATGACATTGTCTTCAACAGACATCGTCACAGGACTCAACACATTGTATTCGAATCTCACCTCACACGTCTACTACTTACTAAATCTTAGGAACATGCAATGTAACAGATATCACATAATCACATAGGCACATATTCACAGATTCATATAACCACAGAAGCACGTATGGCACAGAATCACAAAAGCACATACGCATTTAGTCACCCGAGGTAGTCAAAATGCAGAAACATATCATTCACAGTTCGCGATTGTTCGAATATAGCGGTCGCATTTAGCACAGCGAGTGGCGTAGTTTAAGCATATCGTTTACCATAAGGTCGTCCAGATCTTAGCGATTTGTTAACGATTGAGATAGATTGCAGTGCGAGTTGTGTGTGTCGATCGAAGTGAGGCATAAATCGAATAAGCCCTTCAAAATTTAAGCACATAAACAGGTAAATGCACGTAAAACACATAAAATCAACGAGTTATCAGAGTCAGCAGTTGCGGGCTCGGAATTGAAACACATAAAATCGAGAAATGGATCGTCTGCGGCTATTAGACATTGACTAACCAAAGTGGTTCGACTATTCACAAGGACTTGTTGTGCACCCTTGACCTGCAGGGCAGTGCCTTTGCCTCGATTCTTGGGTGTTGGGCACGTATCCCGTTGGTCATATCGTGACTTCAGGTCGTTGGAGTCCGTCGAGACTTTGGTGAGAGTTTTGTAAAACCAGAATGAGTCAGGAATAGCTATCAAGGTTCGGGTTTCACCCCTGACTTAACGACTTTTGCACCTGAGCTTTAATAAAATAGAGGAGATTATTCATCAAAATATGGATTTTACTCCTGATTTGGCATAATTCTCCCCGTTTGTAGATAAAAATGCGGGTTGTTTAAGCAACTTCAGTCGAGAGTTTGCGGTTTTCACACCTGATCCCGACTTTATCGCCTATTCATAATTGAAAATTCCGAGTGTAGTGATAGTGTAGAATAAGCGAGAATAGCAAGAAATAGCAGGCTCATACAAAATTCCTAACGGATATGCACAAGTCGGTCTTGTTGGTTCTTAACTATAGACTAGGTCTCTAAGACATCGATCCGGACAAGATCGAGTCTTGCCTAATTCCCTATAGTTATGGCTCTGATACCAATCTGTCACACCCCAACCGATGGCGGAAACATCGGGGCATGGCACTGAGCGAAACAGATTGTTGGGAAGTTTCCATAACAATTATCATTACCATTCAATTTAAAATAACATGTCCCATACCATGTCTCAAACAGTAAACAAATTATTACAGATAAAATCTAGGCAAATAATTCCGTTCCGACAACTCAGATTTAAAATAGAGCAATTGTTTATCTGCTTCTAGAGACCCTTGATTTAATTACTACAGACAACTATTTGTTGGGCTCTAAAGCTTTATTCTAGCTTCGGTTTCCTACCAGATGTGCATCCTAAGCACCTGTCACATACGTTAAAATAAGGTCAATACATATAATGTAAAGGTGAGCATACAAGTTTGATAATAGCATATAAAGTTCGAATTCGTTTACGCATAACCAGCACGTACACATAGTGAAATGAAGCACGTTAGTTATCGACATAGATCCATCGATACCAATGACTGCGGGTTGACTGCCCGAGGCAGTTCGCAATACATGATTACCACCGTAATCCATGCAAGTAATTGTCCTTAACAACCCCCGTGTGAACGGGTGCTGAGTCCAAACTATAGTACTATCGCTGCTAAGGCAGGTAGACAGCATTCCATGTGTAAACATAACAAACAAGCATTCATAAGCCACGTATAACATGCATTAACGGTTAGCGTTCAAATAGTATTGAGTAGTGTGTTTGATGTGATTTGAATAGTTGTAACGTATGTAACACCCAAAAGTGCATAAAGCAAAAAGGGATCGAGTATACTCACAGCGGTTGATGGATTGAAGGGAGCGCTTAGCGAGTAAAGTTAGCCTGAATGGATTGATAGCATAACGATAAGTGACGCGTAAAAACGGAAAACAAGTGTTGAAGAGTCGGACAGCTGGTCGATCGTACGGCTGACCGTTTGGTTGACAGTCCGCTCGGACCGCTGTCTGGTCGGTCGGTAGGCCGATCGGATGGCTGTTCGAGTGGATTGTTTCCTCCTTTGAGAGGGATGTGTTTGTGTATGATGGCTTGACTTTTGAAGTTTTCATTGTAGCATTTAAAAACATTGAAGTACCTTTACCCTTCAGGTCGGTCGGACGGCTGTTCGATCGGCCGGCAACCCGATCGGTTAGGTATTTTAATGAATTGTAGTGATTTGCTTTGGATCGGACAGGTGTTCGATCGGACAGGTCAACAAGTGACGCAATAATACGGCTTGCTGACCGATCGGTTGGCAAGTCAACAATGGTCAATGACTTTAATGAAATGCAAAGTATGGTGCAGTGTAACACCCCGAAAACGGGTTTGGTAATTAAACCCCGTTAATACTAAAGAGCGGGTAGAATACCGTTAGCAGAAAAGATTAACCCTGAAATTATTAGGATCCAAATAAATAAGCCTAATAATAAACAAAAAGAGAGCAAACGACTTGAGAAGACAAAAGTTCATAAGGAGTCCGAGTTAACGGGACTTAAAAAAAAACGGGTTTTTAACTTCCCGAACCTACTAAGTTGGCTAGGAATAATTAACCTAGTTAAGTAATATGAATTTAGGTGATAAACTGTGATGTCACGTTACTTAACTAGGTTAATTACATTTTAGAGTCAAAAACGTGGAAAACGTGACAAAAACATGTGTTTCTTGAGTCTAAAATGTAATTCCCGGAAATATCTTTAAAACCCCACTGGAATCACATTTTTTCGACGAAAATTGAGCGTTTTATGAATTTTTCCGTATCGAAGGTTCAAGCTGCGTTTTCTGGCAGAATTTGCAGCCCATTACGAATGTCATAACTCAATTTAGGAATTTAGTTATGATCTCAAAATTTTACTGTAGATAATTTTATGTGATTAAAAGAATCGCCAATTGGAATTTCGTCAATCGGATAAACGAGGAATTTTAAATGAATTTTTCCGTAAGCTGCAGTAAGAAGTGACGAATCTGATTGCAGCTTAGTATATGAATTTTTACGAATTTTTGGTAAAGAGTTGGATCTTGAAATTTTAACACAAGGCCTAACCCTCCGAGAGGTACGCCACATAAAAAAATCATAATTTTTGAAGACTTGTAAACAGGTTAAACAAGTCACCAAAAACAACCCATTTTCAGTGATATGAAATGCCTAAATGAAATCGCGGTCTACTTGGTTGTGTGTAAAATGTGATTATATTAAGTGTTCGGATGAATGCATAGAAATTTGTAAGGTGGAAGATCATATTAAATTATGGTTAATCTAACCACCTTGTGAACATTGGATAATAGTTTGGCGCTTAACAAGCTAGGTGGAAGCTTGTGGATGAAGCGGGTCAAACGGAGCGAGTATGGAAAGAAAAGCGTAGCATGGATGCAAGGTAAGTAAAAGCTAACACCCTTTTTTTTTAGTATACATCAGTTGTGTGTATTGAAAATGAATAAGGAAAAGTTAGTAATAGAATTACAATGTTCCGACGCAAATAATATGAGTCGGAACAAGTGCAATGGTGAGAAATCATAAACAATGGCAAAAAAGGGTAAATTGGTAAATTAGTTATGTGACTAATAAGAAATTTTGAAACATTACGTTATGGTGTAAACCGGAATGGGTAAAAGGGCGAGATGGTAACTAGATATCATCTCATAATGGAAAATGGTCGTTCGGACTAATCGGGTCAAATGACATTGGCAAGATCATTTGACAATATTAATTGATGATCGCTTGTTGAGTTTTGTGATTACAAGAAATATCATACGGTTCACGTTGGTATTAATTAGAAATTAATAGTGAAAGATATTTAAACGGATCAATCCTATGACTCAAGCCAGGTACGCATATTTAGAATTATTGTTAAAAGCGATATTTTTGGTCAAAAGTGTTAAAAATGAATTTCAAGCCAAGAGCTTGAAATCTGAATTTTTTAAGTAGTTTAGTATCAGGTTTTAACTCCATAAGATGGAGAATTAAATTTCGAACGCGTAGGAAAAAGAATCGCGTAAATCGGTTAAGTAGATAAAAAGTTATGGCAAATTGAAGTTTGCACTTTGGATAAAACTAGAGCTGGGCAGAAAATGTAGGTCCAGATACGGACCTGCTGAAAAGTGGTTTCCCCCACGGCTAGCGACGGGTAACGTTGTCTGGGTCGCGACACGCGACAGACGTCGCGACACGCGACATGTTGTGTTGAGTCTCTCGCGACACGCGGGAGACATAAAAGTCGGAAAAATTATTTTGATTGATAGTTTGATGCGTAGAACTTATTTAAACTTATATTTAAGTTATCAATACTAACTTCTATGTTGGTTTTGATCATAGGTGGATATCTGGAGTACTAGGATGAAGATCAAGCGATGACAAAGGACCGAACACACGAAAATGAAGCTTCCGCAAGTTGTTTCGTCGTTATTCTTAAATGATGAACTAAATCACTTTATGTTGTATTACTTTAAATTGTAAAAGTTTTTAATAACCCGTATTTTTCATAGTAATTCTTACCGGAATCGAGAGGAATCTGAGAAAAGGATGAACTAAGCGTGCTGGTCGAACAGAGGTTTCCAAAAGTGGAAAGGATGACAATGACAGGGGTATTTATAGGATGCCAAAAGGGGAAAGTGCTGGCCGATCGGCCAGGCAGCTCGATCGGACAGCCTGTCCGATCGGCTGGCTGTTCGATCGGCTGGTAGCCTGATCGATCAGCTGCACGTTTCGAGTGTCCGGCGCGACGATTTTTGATATTTCGATTTCGGTTACGAGCGGTTCGATACGATAGGGTTTTCTAGTCAAATTACTTTTAATCCCAACCACTTATATCTCGCACTATCCTTTCTCCACTAATTATCATAGTTCGATTGTGATTCAAGTTCGATGTCGATTGAGTTCGATTGCATTTCGAGTTTTGATTGAATACCACAACACAACACAACACAACATAAATAAACATGCACAGGTAACACGTAAGGCACACACACACGTATAACAGTATTCCCAAATGCGCATTTCGAGTTGAGATTTGATTCGATGTCGATTCGATTAACATAGTTCGATTATCGTTTCGTTAACTTTATCGCATTGTTACTTCCTACAGTTCACAGTCGTAAGTCGATTAGACTGCGAATAACATACGTCGATTATTGTAATTATTGACACTTACTCCACATAATACAGCTAAATTAAACACATAAAAGAAATTCACTACAAGTCAAGTTGCGCGAAATCAGTCGTTGACTTTGACCTTGACTTTGGCTTCTCGAAAACACGGGGTGTTACAGTCATGTCTATATTTAATGAATGTGGTTGGATTATTGAGGTGTTTTCATTTGTGCCCGGTCTTAAAATCAATCTCCATAAATTCAATATTTTTGGATGTGGGGTTGACGTGAATGAAGTCAACTCAATGGCATCAGTTTTGGGGTGTAACCAGAAAGAACTGTTCCTTTTATGTATTTTGGTATTAAAATTGGGGAAAATATGTTAGGTTGATAGACATCTTTGAAGGTCGGTTATCTATGTGGAAAGGGCATACTTTATCTATAGGAGGGTGTGTCACTCTTATTAAATTTAGGGATGAGTAAATGGTACCAGGTACCGGTACCTAATTTATCGAACCGGGTATATTTTCGGTACCGACTTTTGACATTTTCGGTACCGGCTCTGTACGGTATCAGTTTGGTACCAGTATTTACCGGTTTTTACACTAAAACGTCGGTACCGTACCGGTACCGAACCATACCGTACCGGGTATATTCAGTACCGGTTCCCACTTTTGGGGATTTTTGGTACCGAACGGGTACCATGTTCATCCCTAATTAAATACATGTTAGAAAGTCTACCAAATTAGACCAGCGGGTGTGGGGTGTGGGGTTTGGGTTTGGGGCTTGGGTTGAGGGCTTGGGTTGACATGTAGCGGAGATGGGCTCCATTAGGTCACCCAAAAAAAAGTGGGGTGTGGTAGCGGCATGGGTTGGGGGCTTGGGTTGACATGTCACTGCTCATTTTTTTAAACTAATTAAAATTTCATTTAATTAAATTAAAAACTAACTAAAAAACTACATAAAATTAAAAGTACATTAAAAATAATAATAGTAAAAACCTCATCATTTATCCATGTTATATTTTTGCAATATCTCTTTTTTCATCTCCAACGTCGTTCCTAATTCTGCTCCGCTAAGGTGATCAGCGTTCATGGCGAGAAACTTCATATCCGCAAGTTTTTCCTTTGTGATATGCCTTTTTTTCGCGAGCCGCTTGGATACTTTTCTTCACCTCGACCCTCTTGGAAAGCGAAGGGGTTGTTCAGGTCGAGGTTTCGGTTAAATGGATGCATTGTAGAGGATTATGGGTTGAATTTATAAAAAAAAAACATAGAGAATGAAGAAGGTGAAAAGTAGAGAAGTGGTAAAAGTTTTAAATATAGGTGAGTATTTATAAGTTTGAAAAAGAAATATATTTTTTTAAACTAGCCGTTACCCAACGGCTACCTCAAACGGTCATACTTTGCTAGCCAATCCCAGCCATCCACATCATCTAGCCAATCTGCCCCACGCCAGGCTTCATAGCCACGCCAGAGGGGCAACGCCGCTACCCAAGCTAGCACGGTGTGGCTAAAGCGGCGTTGATTTGATTCCCACGCCCCAAACCCAAACCCATACCCCGCGGTCTTACTATCTTTCGTTATTCAAAGCACAGGTTAAAGTGATCGAGGTATTTAACTCAGGGGCCAACTCTTCCTTCTCTTCCACCAGCACCGCCATCTCTCTTTCCCAGGCTCGTTCCTTCCGCTCCAACATGGCTCCAGCCCCCTGGGCAAGAAACATCATAAAAAATCCAAAAAAACAGTTGGAAAATAAAAAGGGGGGGGGGAGGGGGAAGAAAGGCTATGTACCTTCTCCTCTTGCAACTTTCTCTCAGCCTCGACCACTTGACATCTAAGTTCGGCAGCAACAGACTGGGAGATCTTAAGCTCACCCTTGAGTTCTTTATTAGCCCTCCTCAAATCGTCAATCCGCTGCAGCATGCCAGCACCCCTGAAAAAACTCTCACAGAGAGACATGCTATACTGATCCTCAAAAAGATCATCTCTCAAAGCAGAATTCATGAATCTATGGGAGGGAGGAACAACATGACTCAAAAAATCCCTAGCAGCCTCAGGGGTCCCTATCACCGAAGAATGAGTTATTTTCCATTTAGGGACATAGGTGAAAGGGATAACATCAGCAAACAGGGGAGCCAAAGGGGACCGATGAGCAAAACCCTCAGGATGAGTGGGTTTACTGGTCCCAGTAGCAAGGTGAGGAGAGAGTTCAAAGGCTGAGGTAAAATGAGCCATGCTTACTTCCGGAGTCTTGTCCCGAACACGGGAAGAGGAGGGACCAGTAGGGATCTCTATTGGATCATGAGAACTCCCCTACACAAAAAGAAAAAGAAAAAAGAACATCAAAAATCTCCCTAGAACGAAACAAATATAAGCCAAATAGGTAAGAGGAAGAAGGAGCTCACCAACAAAGGTGTACTCACAAGACTTGAAGACCTCAGGTGTTTGGACAAAGAACCCTTAACCCCAACAGGGGGAAGTTCGGAAGCAGCATTCGATGAAGGAGGGGGCTTCTGTCCACTAGCACTCCGGAGCCTTTGCCGGATATCACGAGGAGCAGGGGTTGGCCTAGGACTTGCAGCTTTCCTCTTACGAACTAAACGGACCTCCAGAGCTTCATCATCACTTTGATCAGAATGCTTAACAGGGGCGGGATCAGGGGAACTCTCCTCCCTATCAGAGGAAGTCTCCTCACCCCCTTCCACAGCAACGGAGCCCCCAGCCTGGGCAGACCCCCCGGTGACCTGCATCCCTACACTCCGGTTCAAACCCAGATCAACCTCATCACCAACTACAAACTTGACATCCTTAGAATCCCCTTGAAGTAGTCTCCACAAAGTCAACTCTGCATAAGAAAAACATTAAAGATGACTGCACAAATACCAAGAAACAAAAGCAAATAACAGCAAATCCAGGGCAAAAAGATACCTTTTTTGCCGAAAAAAGCCTTGGGACGAACTGAGTAGGAAGGGCTCAATCCCCCCATGGCCAGGATTCCCTCAGAAAAAGTAAAAGCCCTCGTTGGGTTTTCATACATGCGTTTCCACTGAACGGTCTCGTTAGCAGACAAGGTGGGAACAGTATCTTCAATAACGGCCTCAACATCTCTTGGCAGTGGGGTATTTAAAGAGGGCAAGTGACACACAGGAAACCGTCATGTCATTCGTCCCTTCAAAATTTAAAAAGATGCACGTGTATCTAGGGGATTAACTCCCGCCGTTAGTATTCGGCGAAATGATGGGTTTTGTGAAAAGAAAGAATGATTAATAACCGATCAGAAACGGGCCCACATTCGAAGCCTAAAAAAGTTAACCTCCCTTTTGAGCAGTTATGATTCAGCCCCGGATCATGAGCCTCGGGTCTCAGAACCAGGGACTAAAGATGACTTGACGACGGGCCAATGGGCAATCCCATTTCACCCGCTTTGGGCTACCTTCATGCGGGCCCAACAAGACATAAGCCCAAGCAACAGTTTGCCTTGCCCATTATGGTTCTCCTTATGAGAAATGGGCGGGAAACTAGAATTAGAAAATGCAGGCCACAATTAATGACTGATAAGAAGAGTATCTTGGCTGGCATCGTACTTCTCCAGTCGGAACATTAAATGAAGCTGCTAATCTAACCGTTAGGGGTCAGACACGTGTCTGAGCCCCTCGAAGACTTCCTAAATCCGTCGGATCATCTTAACAAAATATCTCACATGGGAGATAAGGACTCGAGGTTATATAAGAGCCGAAGAGGACGATCACAAGGCAGATGGAAGGTATCACATTAAAAGCTCCCTCATTTACTTCTCCCTCATTTATTCCGACCAATATTCATATACATTAAACACACACATACATTTATTGGATTCACACCTTAGAGGAAACATTCCGGTGATCACACTTATCGGAATAGACTTCTCTCACTCTCCGGCAAGTTTACTTATTCTCACGCCGGAGGTTGGTCACGGATCCCCCTCCCGGGGCCCTCCGTGACGAGGCTAACGGTTTATTCTTTTGTAGCAACAAAGACCGGGATATCTGGACGTCAGCGAAGATCCATTTGACAGGGACGTGAGAGATAGGCTCGAGGAAGACTCTATCCCCCTGGTAGGTTTCAACAACAGTGTGTCACACCCCTTGGGAAAGATCAGGCTCCCATTTACAGTTGGGGTAGGGGATCGAGTCCGAACTATAAACCTAACCTTCATGGTGGTCCGGGCACCCTCAAAGTACAATGCAATCCTGGGAAGACCTGGGATCGGAGATCTGCAAGCTAGGGCTGGCAATTTTACACGAATACACGACACGAACCTACACGAAGTTAACAGGTATCGTGTATGGCCTTAACAGGTATCGTGTACCAAACAGGTAGACACGAGATTACCTGTTAATTTTCGTGTATAAACAGGTTAAATACCTGTTTACCTGTTAATACCCATTAGTACACGATAAGAAATTAAATTAAATAAAACTCATCAGCCATGTGTGTGTGGGTTCCTTAATTCCTTTCTATTTTCATTCCTCGTTCAATTAAAAAAAATAAAACCCTAAACTCCCTCTGTAACTCTCAGATAGCATGTCGTGTTCGTGTTTTTGTTCGTGTTAACAGGTATTAACAGGTAATTTTCGTGTATAACAGTCGAACAGTCGTGTTAACAGGTATTAACAGGTAATTTTCGTGTATATCGTGTCGTGTTCGTGTATGGGATTTCGTGTATCGTGTCTTATCGTGTCGTGTCTTATCGTGTACGGGTATACACGATATGCCAGCCCTACAGTGCAAGCATAGGCATCGACCCCACACGGAGCTTTAGTGTTTCAAACGCCAAAAGGCTTGGCCTGGGTAAAATCTGCCTATGAAGTAGTTTCCTCCGTATCCGAGGGAGAAACATCTGAGAAACCCCAAAAAGACGGGGTCGAAGAGTGGGTGCTTTGTGACAGGTTCCCGGAGCAGACGGTTAAAGTAGGAAATCACCTGAGTGACAAGTGTAAGAGTGCTTGACGTGTGCGCGACTACACATATTTTTACAATGAAATTACACACGATTCGGTTTTAAATTTATAAAAGTGATTATTACTTTAACATCAAAACACACACGAAAGAGGCAAGTGTACCCCGTCATATATGTAGTAAAGTATCGGTAAGAACCAAGTATCGATCCAAGAAAACGGGCGGAGAAATAATACTAGACCTTTTTCACTAAACTATCGGTAAAAACATAAGTTGTTTGATTTTTAATAAACTAAAGTAAGCATAAACAAATACTTATAAAACATAGTAGAAAATAGATAAATAGCCTTGCTTAATACACAACCAAAGTATGTCAACTAAGTCGTTTTGGCACTAGAAGCATTCGGTCAATTTTCCATTTTAAGACAATTAGCATCCCTTTCGGGAATCCTAACATGACAATCATTCGGAAAGCTAAAACGATAAACACACTTTAACCACCTAAAATTGTTCTTTAACGTGCAATTGATAAATGTCTATGAAAATCTCTTAAAAATAAGTTAGTCATCCGTTAAGAGTTTTCTAACTGTACTTAATCAAGGAAAGCGACACCGATAAACACAATGCAACCACCGAGACAAGCATAAACTAGATTAAATCACAACCGAGTTCATTTTACAAATCTTACACATAAATTCACCATGATAGCAATTTTGGCCTAAACTACTAACTAAGCTAACAAATCATGGAAAGAATTTATAACGACACCATTTAACCCGTTAAGGTCCTTACGTGACGGCAAGCTTTCTTGATTAACAATAATTACATTTTATTAAACCACTAACCATTTCTAGTATCATGGTGCACACATTTTAACCAAGCTAAACTAGTTAACCAAGTTTAAAGTTTACTAATACAAGATTAATTAAGCTTCATTTTTCAACTATCTTAACTAACCAAATACCAATCATCCAACACAATTACTTATAATCAAGAAATCAATATCAATAACAAGGTTGCAAACTAATCATCAAAGATTAACATAGAAAATACTTCCAAATGTCATTACAAATAAAGATTAACATACTAATGATTATAATCAAGCAAGGGATTGTTGTGTTTTTGCCCAAAGGCTACAATAATACATAAACATTAATCTAAATGCTTGAAAGATTAACAAAATCATGGAAAGATTAGAAAACCAAACCATAAACAAGCATAAGATTAAGAATCTGGAAGATAACGAAGCTAATCGGCACAATGTGGCTTGAATTCGGGTGAAAGCAGAAGCCTTCGGAGACTGAAAATCGTCAGAATCGCTTCCAAAATGTCCAGAGTTACGAGCAGAATGTTTCTGCAAGTTTTTATATAATTTCGGTCTCGCACGGTCGTGCGTCCTGTCGCACGACCGTTCACTTTATGAATTATTGGAGGTATGGTGCACCATACTGCATGACGTCATCAGATCTTGACCGGTCTTTGGTCTCGCATAACCGTTCTTCATATTGCACGATCGTTCACTTCCGGGATCATGTTGCACGGACAACTGCACTGGCGGTGCAGTTCTGGGGTTTTGCTGGACATCGAATCCGCACGGGATGCAATCAGACGCACGCGCATGCATTACCGGAATACTCTTGCACGCCGGGTCACACTGTCGTTCATTGTCGGGCTGGTCTTGTTTCGTCGGAGAAGCACGGTCGTTCACATGGTCGCATGACTGTTCCACTTGCCCAGGTCATAATTCCAACAGAATGCTCGCAGCTTTGTCGTTTCGTCCGGAAAGTCCTCGTTTTCACTATCATCTTGTCTGGTATGCTGTTTTAGGCCTGTAAACAAAAGTATACATGATTAAGTATCCGAATGACGGTTTTACGACCGAAAATGCATAAAATGGGGATAAAATGGGGGGACTAAAATATGTGTAAATTAGCGAATATCAGTGCTCTCAAGAAGCTGCTCCTCCTCAACATAGATGTGTTCGCATTTCAACATGGGGATATGACAGGAATCCCAAGAAGCTTAACTGAACATCGGCTCAATACGTACACCTGGGCAAAGCCAGTAAAACAGAAAAAACGAAGCATGGGTCCCAGTAAGAGGAGGGCCGCCTGTGAAGAAACCAAGAAGCTGCTTAGAGCCGGAATAGTAAGGGAAGTGAAGTACCCGTCTTGGGTTGCTAACCTGGTTATGGTCCAGAAGAAATACGGAGGATGGAGGATGTGCATTGACTTTCAAGATTTGAACAAAGCATGTCCCAAGGACTGCTACCCTCTCCCAGAGATAGACGTCCAAGTGGACTCCTTATCCCAGTATCCCCTGAAGTGCTTCTTGGATGCCTATAAAGGATACCATCAGATTCAGATGTCAATGGAAGACGAGGAAAAGACCGCCTTCATCACAGACGAAGGGACATTTTGCTATACCAAAATGCCCTTCGGACTCAAGAACGCTGGTGCCACCTATCAAAGGTTCATGAATGCCCTTTTCAGGGAACAACGGGGATGAAACCTGGAGGTATATGTGGATGAAATTGTTATCAAAAGCTTAACCGAAATGGCCATGATAGACGACATAGCCGAGACCATCCGAACCATTCAAGACGTGAATATGAAGTTGAACCCTGAGAAGTGCTGTTTTGGGGTAGAAGAAGGGAAATTCCTGGGGGTAGTGGTTACCAAGGGCGGAATCAAAGCTAACCCGGAGAAAACCCAAGCCGTGGTTGAAATGCGATCCCCCAGGTCCCTGAAAGACATCCAATAGCTGAACGGAAGGCTAATCGTATTAAACCGCTTTTTATCAAAAGTAGCTGACAGGACCCTTCCCTTCATGAAGGTGCTGAAGGACTGCCTTCAAACCGACATGTTTAAATGGACCTCTGAGGCAGAAACTGCCTTCCAAGAAATGAAGACTTACATCTGCAATCTCCCGGCCTTAGCCACCCCAGTGCCAGGGGAAGACCTGCTTCTGTATCTATCTGCTTCGAAGACTACCATAAGCGCGGTCATGATGGTGGAACGGGAAGAGAAGCAGATACCAATATACTTCATCAGCAGGACCCTGAAAGGCCCAGAAGAACGCTACATGCCTCTGGAGAAGTTAGCTTTGGCCCTTGTTTTTGCATCCCGGAGGCTTAGGAGATACTTCCGGGGGCACAAGGTCACCCTGATAACAGACCAACCCCTCCAGAAGGTGTTAAGGAGGCCGGAGCTAAATGGGCAGTCGAGTTAGGAGAACACTCCTTGGAATTCAAAGCCAGAACTGCAATGAAGGGACAAATACTGGCCGACTTCTTGGCAGAGGTTCCGGAGGATGAAGAAAAAGAGCTTTTAAAATGGGAAACTTTAGAAAAGGAGGAGAAGGAAAAAGAAGATGAGGCAGTATGGAAGCTGCTTACAGACGGGGCCTCCAGTGAAGAAGGTAGCGGAGCAGGCATTACACTAATCAGCCCTGAGGGGGTCGAGTTAACTTATGCCATCAGACTGGACTTTGAAAACACCAACAACACTGCAGAATATGAAGCCCTTTTAGCAGGGAGGATGCTGGCCAAAAAGATGAAAGCAAAACATGTGGAAGCTAGCACTGACTCACAGTTGGTAGTCAAGCAGTACCAAGGGAAGTATGAGCCAAAAGACAACACCATGGCTCAGTACGTGGCAAAAGTAAAAGAGACAGCCGAAGCATTCAAAACATTCAAGCTAGAATACATCCCCCGCGGGAGAAACAAAAAATCTGATGCCCTCAGTAAGCTGGCCTCAGTAGCATTTGACCACCTAGCAAGAGAAGTCAAAGTGGAAGTCCTGACCTCCCCCTCCTTCGGTACAGAGGAGGTAGCTGCTGTTGAAAACGCACAAGAAACATGGATGACACCAATTGCAAAATTCCTAAGGGACGAAACGCTACCCGAGGGATACTGGGCAGCCAGAAAGGTAAGAGTAAAAGCCTTACAATATGAGCTGGTAGACGGAGAACTTTACCGAAGATCATACCTGGGCCCATCCTTGAAGTGTGTTGATATGGAAGAAGCTAAGTATGTGATCAGAGAAATACATGAAGGGATTTGTGGGATGCATTCGGGGCCAAGAAAGGTGGTAGCAAAGGCAATGAATGCGGGATTCTATTGGCCTCGAATGTACGAAACAACATCCGAAGAGATTAAGAGATGTGACAATTGCCAGGTACATGCACCTATGACTCATCGACACAAACACCCGATGATACCCGTCTCAACGTCCTGGCCCTTCCAAAAATGGGCCATCGACATAATCGGGACATTCCCGGAGGGGTCAAGTATGTGGTGGTCGCCATCGACTATTTTACCAAGTGGATAGAAGCAAGACCCTTGGCAAAAATAACCGGGGAAGAGATGAGGCGGTTTGTGTTAGACAATATTATCTGCAGATATAGTGTCCCGAAGGAGCTCGTGAGTGACAATGGCGTACAATTTGCTGGGAAACCCTTCAGACCATGGTGTGAACAAATGCACATACACCAAGTGTTCACTTCCGTCACCCATGCCCAGAGTAACGGGCTAGTGGAAAGAGCAAATCAAAGCGTTATCAAAGGGATGAAAGAGAGACTCGGAAGAAAACAAAAAGGGTGGCTGGAGGAACTGCCATTTGTGCTATGGGCATATAGGACCACCCCTAAGGACTGCAACGGGGAGACTCCTTTTAGCTTAACTTACGGGACGGATGCTATTATCCCGGCTGAAATAGGATCCCCAACTGCCCGAATGAAGCTCAGGGAGGCCGAAAACGAGCAGGACCTCCGGATGAACCTAAATCTGCTTGAAGAAAGAAGGGAAGTCGCAGCAGTCAGGGAGGCTAAGTACAAAAAGCAGCTCGAAAGCTATTATAATGCCAAAATGAAAAAACTTAGCCTCGTTCCGGGGGACCTGGTTCTAAGAGCGAATGAAGCCAGCCTACAAGAAAGCACCGGAAAACTTGGACCCAATTAGGAAGGGCCCTACCGGGTCATATGGGCAAACAACAAAGGAAGTTGTAAACTAGAAACGCTCCAAGGCAAGGAGGTCCCCAGGACGTGGAACCTCATGCAGCTCAGGAAGTATCACATATGAGGGGTCTATCCCCAGGAAAAACGGCCAGGGAGCCACTTTTGTAATGATTAACTATTAATCTGGGGCATACCCCAAGAAAGAATCTTTTGTAAGAATTTGTACTGGGAAGTTTAGTCCCCAAGAAATGAATGACAAACGGACAAATAACTTGTCCTCTTTTGACAAGATAACAGGTATTATATCTAGGCAGACGTGCCCAGAAATATTATAAGCCTAACCAATAAACAAACACACGTGTACAAGGTATATCAAACATACCAAAAGCCCGACCGTGGGGCAAAATAGGGTCTAGCTAACCCAAAGAAAACGGACAAATAAGCCAAAGACATAATCTCACATTATAAGCTTGTCCAGCGATTGGCCTCGAACAGACAATCCTGGTTTGACAAACAAACCATAAGTACAACACACTTCTGTAAACAAACTACAAAAAGAAGTTTCTCTTTATTTATTTATTTATTTGCAAAATAAATACACAAAGGGAAGCCTTACTGACTTTGGCAAAAAACAGCTAACATACAAGGCAACAAACACAACAAACTTGACAAAAAAGACCAAAGCACAGCTTCTTGCAAAACAGCCCAAAGGTCTTCAGGGAAGCGCCGACTTGATCCTTGGCAAAGGCCCCTGCAGCATGGAAAAGCACAACAAGAAAACAAGCAAAAGACAAGATAGCAACATACAGTCATAAGTTATATGATTAAGTACCTAGGAGGACCCCTACACGAAGGTCCTCCTCCCAAACAACCAAAAGAGTTTAAAGTATCCTAGGGTAAGCAATTATCCAGATTACAACCATATCGAAAGAGGTTAATGTTTAGAAATCACTGGGGACCATCCCCAGACAAAGACGGTGGAGACGAAGGACCAGCAGAGGAAAACAGGGCTTTCAATTCATCTATTGATATCATGGGATGCTCCAGGATCTTCTTGAGAATGGCCGGGGTCTTACTCCCAAACTCCTCATCCAGCTTAGATAGTCTCTTCTTAGCTTTGGAGTTGTAAAGCGGAGTCTCTTTTCTGCCCAGACCCTGAGCAGAGTAAATATAGCCATCCTTCAGCCCAGCCTGGTAGCCAACATCCCGGTACGCCCTATACACCTCCTCCAAGCCACTTTTAAACTCCTCTGATTGAGAAATGGCAGTAAGGAAGGGTCCGAAACCTTCAGTGATTAACCAATGTTTCTCCTTAGCCAACCGCTGGTTATCATCAGAAGTTATCCCATAATCTGCATACATAGTATTCAGCTGCTCCTGAAAAACGGAGCCAACTTCCTTCAGATGCTTTAACTCAGCGGCCAACTCTTCTTTCTCTTCCACCAGCACCGCCATCTCTCTTTCCCAGGCTCGTTCCTTCCGCTCCAACATGGCTCCAGCCCCCTGGGCAAGAAACATCATAAAAAATCCAAATAAACAGTTGGAAAATAAAAAAAGGGGGGGGGGAAGGGGGGAGAAAGGTTATGTACCTTTTCCTCTTGCAACTTTCTCTCAACCTCGACCACTTGACATCTAAGTTCGGCAACAACAGACTGGGAGGTCTTGAGCTCACCCTTGAGTTCTTCATTCGCCCTCCTCAAATCGTCAATCTGCTGCAGCATGCCAGCACCCCTGAAAAAACTCTCACAGAGAGACATGCTATACTGATCCTCAAAAAGATCATCCCTCAAAAAAGAATTCATGAATCTATGGGAGGGAGGAACAGCATGACTCGAAAAATCCCTAGCAGCCTCAGGGGTCCCTATCACCGAAGAATGAATTATTTTCCATTTAGGGACATAGGTGAAAGGGATAGCATCAGCAAACAGGGGAGCCAAAGGGGACCGATGAGCAAAACCCTCAGGATGAGTGGGTTTACTGGTCCCAGTAGCATGGTGAGGAGAGAGTTCAAAGGATGAGGTAAAATGAGCCATGCTTACTTCCGGAGTCTTGTCCCGAACACGGGAAGAGGAGGGACCAGTAGGGATCTCTGTTGGATCATGAGAACTCCCCTACACAAAAAGAAAAAGGAAAAAAGAACATCAAAAATCTCCCTAGAACGAAACAAATATATGCCAAATAGGTAAGAGGAAGAAGGAGCTCACCAACAAAGGTGCACTCACAAGACTTGAAGACCTCAGGTGTTTGGACAAAGAACCCTTAACCCCAACAGGGGGAAGTTCGGAAGCAGCCTTCGATGAAGGAGGGGGCTTCTGTCCACTAGCACTCCGGAGCCTTTGCCGGATATCACGAGGAGCAGGGGTTGGCCTAGGACTTGCAGCTTTCCTCTTACGAACTAAACGGACCTCCAGAGCTTCATCATCACTTTGATCAGAATGCTTAACAGGGGCGGGATCAGGGGAACTCTCCTCCCCATCAGAGGAAGTCTCCTCACCCCCTTCCACAGCAACGGAGCCCCCAGCCTGGGCAGACCCCCCGGTGACCTGCATCCCTACACTCCGGTTCAAACCCAGATCAACCTCATCACCAACTACAAACTTGACATCCTTAGAATCCCCTTGAAGCAGTCTCCACAAAGTCAACTCTGCATAAGAAAAACATTAAAGATGACTGCACAAATACCAAGAAACAAAAGCAAATAACAGCAAATCCAGGGCAAAAAGATACTTTTTTTGCCGAAAAAAGCCTTGGGACGAACTGAGTAGGAAGGGCTCAATCCCCCCATGGCCAGGATTCCATCAGAAAAAGTAAAAGCCCTCGTTGGGTTTTCATACATGCGTTTCCACTGAACGGTCTCGTTAGCAGACAAGGTGGGAACAGTATCTTCAATAACGGCCTCAACATCTCTTGGCAGGGGGTATTTAAAGAGGGCAACTGACACACAGGAAACCGTCATGTCATTCGTCCCTCCAAAATTTAAAAAGATGCACGTGTATCTAGGGGATTAACTCCCGCCGTTAGTATTCGGCGAAATGATGGGTTTTGTGAAAATAAAGAATGATTAATAACCGATCAGAAACGGGCCCACATTCGAAGCCTAAAAAAGTTAACCTCCCTTTTGAACAGTTATGATTCAGCCCCGGATCACGAGCCTCGGGTCTCAAAACCAGGGACTAAAGATGACTTGACAACGAGCCAATGGGCAATCCCATTTCACCCGCTTTGGGCTACCTTCATGCGGGCCCAACAAGACATAAGCCCAAGCAACAGTTTGCCTTGCCCATTAAGGTTCTCCTCATGAGAAATGGGCGGGAAACTAGAATCAGAAAATGCAGGCCACAATTAATGACTGATAAGAAGAGTATCTTGGCTGGCATCGTACTTCTCCAGTCGGAACATTAAATGAAGCTGCTAATCTAACCGTTAGGGGTCAGACACGTGTCTGAGCCCCTCGAAGACTTCCTAAATCCGTCGGATCATCTTAACAAAATATCTCACATGGGAGATAAGGACTCGAGGTTATATAAGAGCCGAAGAGGACGATCACAAGGCAGATGGAAGGTATCACATTAAAAGCTCCCTCATTTATTCCGACCAATATTCATATACATTAAACACACACATACATTTATTGGATTCACACCTTAGAGGAAACATTCCGGTGATCACACTTATCGGAATAGACTTCTCTCACTCTCCGGCAAGTTTACTTATTCTCACGCCGGAGCTTGGTCACGGATCCCCCTCCCGGGGCCCTCCGTGACGAGGCTAACAGTTTATTCTTTTGTAGCAACAAAGACCGGGATATCTGGACGTCAGCGAATATCCATTGAACGTCAGCAGAGATTTGGGTATTCGACAATTATTATTATTATTATTATACTATACTATGAAAAATGGTTATTATTTACGGGTGTTAGATGTCCACTTGAATATCTTTAACATGTTTGAGTGTTTATTAGGAAGCAACGGATTTTTTATTGTATTTCGTTGAAATATATAACTTATTTTTTATTTGGTTAAACTTGATTTAAACTCGTAATGTATTATGTTAAACATATTATAGACACATTCTTCTAAACCATCGAATGATATTTTAGATTATTGAATTTTGACAGCTATGTATTAATTTTTTTTTCTAATATTAAACCTAACTAACCCGAGCTGAACCAACTCAGTTAAAAACTAAACCGAGCTCAAACTTAGACTTTCAACTTGGTTTCAAATCCGAGACATCTTCGTTTATAATCAAGTCGAGGACAAGCTTGCCCAGACTCCACTCGGATCAAAAATGATTATTGGTAGCAACACTAAAACTATAAATACCAACACCGAGTTGTGCATTAACTCTTTTAAGGGAAAGAAGTTTCAAGAAAACCAGAAGCTTCTAGTAACCACCATTTTTACATGGTTGAAAACCAACATGCAAATCACCATCATCACAGCAAGACATTTCTCAACTTTCCAGAATCTTCCAACCCATGCAAAATATCTCAACCTAGATATTTTCCACATATTGATATATACGTATCATATTCTTAAGGCCCCACAGAACTGCAACCACAAATTAACTTCTATATAAGCCACCATTCACATTTGTTTTCAACAATCAGTTAAACACCCAATTTGAATAATTGATGGAGTCGAATCAAGGATCTACGACGTCGTATTATGGAATTCTGGGTGTTTCCGTTGATTCAACAAACGAGCAGATCAAACGGGCTTATCGTAAGCTTGCTATGGTATGCACACCAACTGTTTGATGAAATGTTTGTTTTGAATTTTGATCAAGATGAGATTTTGATTGTGTTTTTTATCTGGGTTTTGTGTAGCAATGGCATCCGGATAAGTGGGTAAAGAATCCATCGGTTCTGGGTAAAGCTAAAAGTAAATTTCAACAGATTCAAGAAGCTTATGAAGGTAGTTTTTGGTTTTGTGCTTTTGTTGTTTTGTGCACACCAAGTGTTTGATGAAATGTTAGGTCTGATTTTGGGGTGTTGAAACTTGAAACAGTGTTGTCAGATCAGAGGAAGAGATCAATGTATGATGTTGGGTTTTATAGTCATCAAGATGAAGAAGATGAGGTAATTTTGTTTGTTATTGGTATTGTGAACACACTCTGTTTATTAGTTTATGACTTTATGGCTTTTGTTTGTGCTGATTGTTTGTTAATTTACCATGTTTGTGATTAGGGTTTTGCTGATTTTATGCAAGAAATGTCATCCTTGATGAAGAATGTGAAGAAAGAGGTAATAAATGTATAACTTTCACTATTTCAAGATTTTGAAATTTGACTTCAACTAGAAATAAACCTGCATTAAACCGGAATACGGTACCAATGTTGTTAAGACGGTATTGGTTTAGACTGTCACGGTACCAATGTTGTTCAGACCGTACTGGTTTGGACTGTCATGGAAAAATAAAATCAATTATACTTGACCCGTTCGATTTTGAACAAAATTTTTATTCAAACGTAAACAAAAATTAACACGTTATATTTGGAATGCTATAACACTTTGTATTAGAAAAAAAGGAAAAATAAACCATTGGTTTTATTAATTATTAAATAAAAATGAAGTGTGACAGTTGGTAATTTTTGGGTGGTTCAAGTTAGTACATGATAATGTATTAGACTATTAGATACTTATGCTTCACATAGTTGTAAATCACTAGTCATAATAAATGAATTTTCTATATAGTTAAATAAATATTGGATTTTGAAACCTATTTCGATCGATTTACATGCTAAAGATGTGTAAAAACTTGTGTTTTAACAGGAGAAAACGTACAGTTTGGGTGAAATACAGAGCATGTTTTGGGAAATGGCACAAAGTTTCAACCAGTCGGCGTCTTCTTGTTTTGATGATGATGGTATTTGGTCACAAGACGTGTTCGGTTTGAATGACGAGTCAAGAAGTTCGAAGAGAGCTCGAGCCAACACAAACCCATTGTCGGGCATTGGCGTGCAAGAGGCCAAGTGTGTATAGAATGTAAATCACTAAAAGTCGCAAATCGTTGCTTTAATCATGGGTGGTTAGTGCAAGTGAACCTAAAGATTGAGTTGTGGTTGGATGGAGATGATGAGAGTGTTGTATGTTTGCTTGCCATGGAGCTTGATCAAAATCGAGCTAGATGTATTGAGCGGGCCGAAATGATGTAATTGATCTACATTGATAATAACCTTGTCGTAATATGGAACAAAATGTCACGTCAAATGCGAACAGAACGTAGGAAATACCTAAAACCGTATTAAACAGTTCGGTTAGTTTGGTGTCTATGATCAAGCACAAACAAGTAAAACCAGATTAAAAAGTTTGGTGCCAAGTTACGAAGGGTCACTTAGTAATATAATAAACTAATATGTGACATGAATTTATAACTTTCGTACCCATAAAAAGTAAGTTGTTCTTATGATTTATGAGGCCCTATATAAATTAAAATATGCTACCACTGGCCCACTGGGTTACAACATCTGTTTAGTTATTATAATGTAGCCCACCTCTTGTTCTATGATTACTAGCCCAATTGTTTCATCATCTGGTATATAATGCTTTGAGCTTTTACAAAATTTTCATTCTATTTCCGCACCCCTATTATCTTATTTCCACACCATTTTCACTCTATCTCTCTTTTTATATATTAATGTATATAAAGAGAGATAGAGGGAGGGGTGTGTGAATATTAACACCCGAAAAAATGATTAAATCCATATTTTTAAACGACTAGTATTTGTGATTTATGCATTATAATTGCATACCTTCGTCCTTTTCATTTTCGACCCGACTATGTTTACCCAACCATCTTACACCCGGTTTATAATTTTCTTACACTAAATAAAATTTCCGTATCTGCCACTAGATATAGCGCTAAAAGTTTATATTCAACCCTCCTTTCGTTAAGAGTTATATGTTTAAAAGGCCAAGGCCCAAGGAAGCCCCGAATCATTGCTTTAAAACTGAAGGTGAATGAAAAACTACAAATGTATCGAGACTTGAGTTGTTTCATGTCGTCGTTGTCGTCATTATCATCATCATTAGTAAATCTCACCAATAGCAAAGCTAAGGTGGGGTCTGAGGAGAGTACGATGTAAACAACCTTACCTCTACCCCATAAGAATAGAGAGGTTACTTCCATTGAGACCTCCAGCTCGACAGTAGTTTTGCATCAAGCATTGGACATAAGGCACATAACACTCAACGATGGAGACAAATGCCGATTAGTGCATGTAAGCCATTGTCTTTCGGCTATCAGCGTCACCACATGATACATGATTAATCATCCCCCTCTTTTAACATTATTTTCACGAAATTAGTAAAATAATGTTAAAGTTAGTGCACTTTCACTTTTGCCTCGGAGCGCCTACACATAAATATATTATATGTGCATATCACAAGCGGGACGACATTTCGGAACTAAAAACAAGTAGGCCTTACGATAAACCGAACAAATAAGAACACACGTAGTTGTATGATTAAAAATCATGATTCAAATCTTTATATTATCCTAACAAATCTTGCTATCCAAGTAAAAACATCTCACTTGATCAATCATAATGGTATAATTATAAGGCTAACACCTTTCTATCAAGGCATAACTTTATGTTCTTGCCAACCTTACTCACATGGCCTTCACTAGGTACTACGTACACTTTACCAATGCCATTATTAGACGTTTATATAATTTAATTTTCTTTACAAATTTCCACACACACTATTAATTACCAAATTTCCATTCTCCTCAAATGTCACTATTCATTTTTTTTTTATTGATTAAGATCTAAGTGTCAATTTCCTATATATCCACATCACTTTTTATTTTTTTTCTTTTAAAAACCAACTGATAAGATAAACTCTCTACATCATACAACTCAAAGGCAAGTTCACAAAACTCCATAATAGCTTGGATCTACGAAACCTGTATCATAGAAAAATCGAACTTCGAAACAAGGAAAGTAACATATTTCATTAGAGATTATCCATTGCTAATTTACTATGCTACCTCTAAACTTTAATGAGTTTAAATTAAACTCTTTGAACTATCGTTATCCACACACGTTTTGAATATGTTGGATCCCTACCGCAATTTGCGTATGTTAGGTGATTTTGAAATATTCAACTTAGTAATTACTTTTTACGATAATGTTTTAGGTTTTAGTATAAATTTTGTATTCTTACACCTACTTTTTTTTTGCAGTTTAATGGTCCCGTTGTAACGTACGAGTCCTATGTACTAGTGTATAACTAAAATATAAAGTCATATATGATAGTGTATATGTCATAACTATGATTTTTTTTTCTCAACATATCTTAAAAATTCAAGATGTAATCCACCATTTCCATAAAAAAAATATACTTTTGTTTTTAAAAAGTAAAAACTTATATTCCAATGCTTTCCAAGTGTTACTTCTGATCCAACGTCTACGTTACCATATAATAATAACAATAACAATAATTAACAAACCAAAAAGAAATACTGAACCCCTTTAAATAGGTCATCTACATGCAACACAATGTTGTATCCTTTCTCCACCACCACCTCCCATCGTTAAACACAACCTTCCGGCGGACGTTGCCGCCGCGTTCAAACATGTCAATGGCTTTGCATATCGCACTTGTCGTCACCACGCTGCTAGCGGCCACGGCCCCAATCAAAGCGACCTACGATTCACAAGATGACCAAATAAAGTGTGGTGGTTGTCCTTGTAACAATCCTTGTTACACTACCAGTCCTCCACCACCATCACCGCCAACACCATCACCGCCGCCACCCAAGACGCTGACTCCAACACCCGGGCTGGTCAACCCATGTCCTCCACCACCAATTACTGGAGGCGGATCTGGGATGGCCCCTCCCGGGTACATTTACATTACTGGGCCGCCGGGAGATGTTTATCCCGTCAACCCATTTTTCTCCGGTGGGTCCCACCGCAACTTATGGGCTATGCCACGGCTGCTTGCGTTGCTTGGTGTACTGAGCATGATGATTGTTTATTGAATTCAGTATGTTTAAGATGTGTCTTCAGTTAACTAGTTATTAAGTAGTCCCAAAGACGACATGGATTAAAAAGAAATTTGTTGGTTAAGTGATGTATCTTTTTTATACATTATTTGTATCATTTTCAACAATTGTTCAAATAAATAACTCTATAATTACTTAATTAGAGCCGATAGATGAAAAATCGACTTCTCAAATCATGACAAAAATAATCGAATTAATTGAAAAACCGATATTAGGTTATGATTTTTTTTTATAACCGATTTATTGTTATGCAAGTACACATGACAGAATTAACTGAAGTGCCGAACCGAACCTATCAGACCTTTGCTCCTGCTCGGTTTGTTTACAAACCGATCCGAACCGGACCGAGCGTTTTTTCAACCGAGCCAAAGTCGAGCGAGCGTCTTTCGATCCGAGCGTTTTTCGAACGAACATCGAGCGAGTATCGAGCGTCGCAGAATATAAAAGGAAAGTGACAATGGGAGTGCTAATTATTAGAATAAAGTGTAGTTTTCGTCCCTGATGTTTCGTCCAATAGAACAAAAGTAAAAATTTAACAAATAATAAGGAATACAAAAACACTCAACTAGTTCTATCGAGATTAACTAAGCGGGAAGATAAATCGTCGACCGCTTGAAACATACCCTTGTTCTAGTGGAAGTTTGAAATTTAATGAATCAATTGAAGCAAAACCCTGACGAGTTTGCGTCTTGGCGAGTAGCGATGGAGAAATCGAATAACGATGGCCAATGGAGGGTTTTGATTAAGGTATTGCACTTCTGAATCAAATGGCGGATTGAGACTTGAGTATTGATCGACGCTTCACATTTTAGTATTTGAAATTTTGACTCAATTACTCAAATGGACATTTAAGTATTGGATAATGGACTATTGGTATTAGATTTCAATTCTAATTACTTAAATGAGCTCTATTTGGATATTGGACCAAACATTGTTAATGTTGGTCTCTAGTCATTTCATTAAAAATGATACACACACGAACACAAATATATATGTATATATATATATATTAAAAAATAAATCGAGTCAACCGAGCCGAACCGAACTGAGCGGATCTTTGCTCGTGCTCGGTTCGTTTACAAACCGAACCGATCCAAGCCGAGCATTTTTTAATCGAGCTGAATCAAACGAGCAAATTCCGAGCATTTTTCGAGCGAGCATCGAACGAGCGTCGAGCGCCGAGCAATTTGAACAACCCTAAACCACACTAACATTAAAACCAACATCATATTCTTTTCACAAGATATGAAGTGTTGAAATAGTTTGTTACATAATTTTAAATTTAAATAATATATTAGTTGAAGCTTATTATTCTTTATAAATAATAAGGATTGTTACTATGTTATTTGACACGAGATAACATAGTCTAAAGCCAACGGTTAACTGATGAATAACTAAAACTAAAATACCATCTTTCTCAATAGCTGAGTTAACCAAACCGTTTATAGCCAAAACCAAATGGTTATAAAAGCCGATAATCGGTTATATATACGTTCGATTTTAGCCCATAACAGAACACACTCGCGTTCACCTGTACTTGTATCATTTTTCAACCAACAAATACATATAAATTGTACGTATACAGGGGCGGACCTACCCTTTATGGTGGGTGGGCGGCCGCACCCCTTGAACAAAAAAAATTTAGTGTTATTTTTCCCGTAAAATCCCGACCGCACCCCTTGGAAAATCTCGACCGCACCCCTTGGAAATTTTCAGCCGCACCCATTGGAAAAAAATGTTAGGAATTTATAAAAAAAAAATTGTAAACACTGATTTAAACCCAACCCAATTCGGTAAACAAGTTAGCCCACTAATCTCTTTAAAAACCTTGTACACTTGTAACCCAACTACTCAACAAGCCCACTTAGGAAGTATGCATTAAGCCCAACCCAACTAACTAAAACAATTAAAGAAAACAACCCAATCATCCCTACAACTCCCGCCCGCTCTCCTCTCTCTGCCCAGCGAACATCACACCCCCAGCCAGCATCCCAGCCCCACTTCCCTGGCTGATCAGGCAAAAAATCCGCCGGAAACGCAAAAAATCCGGCCACCAGTTTGTTAATGTGATAGGGAGTTAGGAACTAAGGTTTGATTGTTTGACAATTAAAATTGACCCGACCCGATCTGATCCGACCCGCTATGAAACTTTGTTTGTTTATGTTTACATGACCCGACCCGACCCGATTCGACCCACTATGAACCGAATTTTTTTATATAGCTAGGGATCTAAAATATTTAAAAAATTTCCGCACCCCCAGGAAAAATTTCCTGGGTCCGCCACTGTACGTATATAGTTATAATTTAATTTATTTAAAATCTACTTTTTTTTGTGAACAGCCAATAAATCAATCCCGAGCATTCTCAGGGCACCTACTGGACAAACGGAGTACTCCGAGAGTAACCCAAGTTGTCCACCATCAATTTCGGGAAAACCCGGTAACCCACCCGCTCGTAGGCACGATGGTAAAATTACCAGTAAAACCCATTTGGCTCAAGGATCGAACCCAGGTTTCCCTGGGTCTCCTATCACTGCCCACGAGTGCCTCACTCCTTTTTTACAAACTTGAGTTTTCAAAGAAGAACTCAAATCCTCCTACAAATCTACTTTTGAATTTAAAGATGCATACATTATAATTTGTGCCAACCATGGTGTAAACCTCGAACAGGTTCAATATTTTTTGGGATTGAGGCTATACTTGCGTTGATCAATTAAATGAAGAACAAGATCCAAGGAAAATAATATTATGATAGAATTCGGAAATATGACATTTAATTTTTAATTTTTCATGTTTTAGTATAACAACTACTGTTGTAGTAATCGCTAGTCGTTGGTTGGGTGGTGGATGGAGACTAGCGATTAATCGGAAATAATTGAAATTAATCGAGATAAGTTGTGATTAATCGACGCCTAGTCGGGATTTTTAAAACCATGATCACAACATCAACCCATGCAAAAACCCGGGCGGCAAACACAAACAACCAAAGGGAAACATTACATCAGAAGGAATTTACACCAGTTCGTCTAAGAAATAGAGTTATATCTAGATCTAATTTTGAACCACAGAAACTCACTAGATTTAATCTCCGCACAAATGTCTTCAACCTCCCTGTGTTGTTAGAAATATTTTTAGCAGTCCTAGCTTTCCATAAACTCCAACATGCCACAATAATAATACCATGCATTGCCTCTTCAACCGGCCACTAGACCAAGCGCAAGTTTACATCAACGGAGAATCATCAAAATGTCTTGTTATCTACGGTGGCCACTATACGTTTGTGTTTGTATTAAGGTGCAATTAAAAATTTCATGAAACCCTCTCAAGTTTTATGATTTAACAAACATCAAATCCTTTCCAAATTCCACTTGATAACCAATATTTTATTCACCTTTATCTTTAACTTAAACACGTCATAGCTCTTTACAAATCTCTCATCAGTTATATACTTGTACGCTGTGCTATATTAGAAAACCGCTTCATATTTATATATACATCACCGCGTTAATATTAGTCATAGGTATATAGAAGTAGATAGCCGGATGAGAAATTTTCATTTTTTCCCACGCTTCTTAGGCGAAATCCGTTTTAACTTGAACCGTCTCCTATACGTGTGCACGCAAGTAGGCGCTTGTTTATCTATCATACGTATGTTAAGAGTCGTAGAGAAACGAGTTTTACAAGTGTGTATGGAGAAGTAGAGAACCCTTCTGATGCAGGCCCAAGTGTGGAAGACCAAGCCATGACATTTCTAGAGGCCCATGATCAAGCTACCAAGAGTGATTTACGAAAACGACAATAACTTTTGCTACGGATCCAAAAACGCATTTTAGTGGGAGTTACGGGCAATTTTGTGTTTTTTTTTTTCATGTTTTATGCACTTTTTTTTTGGGCTTGTGTTTGACCCATGGCTTTTTATTGGCCCGCTTTGAATTTCTCTTCTTATTTATGTTCATCTCTCATGTAATTCGGATGATCATTTATCAATTTTGCAATAATCCATTTTGCCATTTCAAATTCTCTGCCTTTTAGGTTGAATTTAGGGATTTAGGAAAGTTCATCACGGGTATTCACTTAATCAACGTGATCAATTCTTCATTATCATTTAACACACTACATCACCTTCCAATTCCAAAGAGGGTCAAGTCCCCTTTTATAGAGTTGATTAGATGTAGCAATGGTGGGCCAACCTATATCAGGCCTAGACCTATTGGGCCAAGTCCAATATACACGGTTTTTGACTTTTTGTAACAAGTGTATGCAACATTGTAACGTGCATAGTTTTTACATTATCCTTCTTCACAATTGCTCTTTAATTAATTAGTATTAAAGTGATCGACATATGATTGAATTTTTGAGTGACAACTGTCCCAAGGTTTCTAAACATGTGGCCTTGTACTCTTGTTCACCAACGTTAATGATGGGTGCATGTTTCTGGAGCCATTCAATGTTGGCTTTGCAAGAACAATTGAGACCTACGTTGTTGGGTTGTTTAAGGGCACCAGTCTGTGTTACGTTCATGCCAAGTGAGCGTACGTGTGACCATCTTCTCCACGGACATTCTGGCAAGCCGAATCAAGGGGTGGGGGACGTGATAGGTGATGTGGTTATAAACAGTGGCGGACCCAAAAAAATGTTTAACTTGCGTCAGCTCTTTATGGTGCTCCGATGTCTATTAACTCGACGTCTGAATTTATGGTTTGGGTTAGGACAGGTCACATAAATAACGATGGCTTGTTGTTACTACTGGTAAAACTAAGAGCTACAATTACGTTTTTGAGGCCCGTCCATGGATACAAACACAAGGGGAACCTTAATTTTTTTTTTTTTTTTTGCTATTACATTTCAAATTTCAAGTTTGATGCAAAGCTTTGATCAACATACGTTAACATAAGAATTTTTATAAAATTTTCTGCATTTTTTCAAGTGTGGGCAAAAAATTAAACCAGCTATCAAACATATTTACTGAACAATCCATCTAAAAAAATGAAGCACCAAAAAGGACATCAATTTGCTAATATTTTTGGCTCGCGTGACGATTACATGAGGCCTCGAGTGAGTGATTGGCTTTAAGCTACCCGTTACCATAATTCTGCGATTGAAGGAGGAGATTAGCGATGTAATAAATTAAAATTAATAGACGATAGGCAAAAACCTTTAAACGCCTTAGGAGGGGAGATCTTGGTTGCAAGTCCCACAAACAACAAGAAATAAAAGAAATTTTCCGTTCAAAAAAAAAAAAAAAAAAAGTTAACTATTTATGTCAATAAAACTAGAACACTTCTTTGATAATAAATTCATGGTTTCTTGTATATTGACCAACAATAATTTGTCTATTCAAATATATTTTAATCTTCAAACTAGAAATATAATGATGACTAACAAAATTAAAGATAAAATGAACAATCAAATAATCCTAATTGTAATAGATAATAAACTCGATGATCAATTTCTTCAATTTGTTAGTTCAATGACCCCTAATGATGTTCACCTCTAACCTTTAAGGCTGAAGGGAGTGGAGCGACCCATTCTGGGCGTCTTGCACAAAGAAAAAAAGGGGGCGCGGTGTTTGGGGGCGACTTGGGGCAACTTGGGGGGGAATCTTTGAATTTTTGTGCCAAAAGTTGAGTTGTGAGGAAGGTGGCGACGAGCAAAGGACGGGCAAGGGGGGACGCCGATGGGGGCGGTGTTTGGGGCGACTTAGGGGCGACGTGGGAGGGGGAGTCGCCCCACTCCCTTCAGTCTAAGAATTTATACTAGGTTGGGTCCGGGCCCAATGAACTATTTGTAGGGCCTATAATTTTTTATTTTAAATTTGTAACTTTTGGCACCATTCCTTTTTAACAAGAAGTGTGACAATATCATAAAAACACTAGCGAGACGCTAGACAAAAGATTAAAAAAAAAAGTTACGACCTACGGATATATGATAGAGAGCAACACCACTTCGACCACAAAATATTAAATTCAGCTATATGTTTCATCCAATTTAAAGATAGAAGCATGATTTCATCTGTAATCTTTAAAGACATCGAATCTCCCTCTTAAAAAGTAAGAAGCTTTTAGCGTTCCAACTCAACCAAAAAAATATAAATTCAAATAATACATCTAATTTTCTTTCAAATGTGTTCATATTTCATTCATGTGTTTGAAAGATATGTTTCTGGCTAGAAACGTTTTTAACTTCTTTTTTATATTTAGATTTTTATTCAAACCTTATTTATCATCATGAGATGTTAAATGAAGATATAAGCGATCACGTTTGTGGAAAGTTACGCATAACGTTGAAAACATATTGTGTCACAAAAGAAATAATCAAAACATCATAAAAGATGTACCAGACTACCAGTAGGGTTGCAAACGAATCGAACGGACACGAACACGAATAAGACCTTGTTTGTTTTCATTTGTTGAGAAATATATGTGTTCACGAACTTTTCATGAACACTTACCGAACGAGATTTTATGTTCGTGTTCATTTGTGAAGGAGATGAACTTGTTCGTGTTTGTTTGTTAATTTTATGTAGCGAATGAAAACGAACGTTGATGAGCACAAACTAATGTTTATGAACACGAATGGAAACAGATGTACACAAAAAGCGTTCATGAAAATAATATATACACCGACAATTATTAAATATTTTATATGTCGGAATTTTGAAGTATTTAAATACAATATAAAAACTAAAAACACTAATTAACTACCAAACACAAACGAACACGTTACCGAGTGTTCACGAACATAAATGAACGGACACGGTCTCTATTCATGTTCGTTCATTTAACTGGATGAACGAAATTTCTTGTTTGCGTTCGTTTGTTTAATAAACGAATGAACACAAACAAACTTCTTGCCGAACGAATCACGAACTGCTCATCAAACGTTTGATTCGTTTTCAATCCTATGTAGAAGTATGATCAACAAAAAATAAAACTTTTCCATCCTTCTCATCATGACTTTATATGACATTATTTTTTATTTTTATTCATAGCATGTTATATATATAGAGAGAGAGGGAGAAAATAAGATCTAAATAAGAACCAAGAGAATAAAAGTAACCATAAAAGTACATGCTAATTCACATACTAGTTACAACTACTCTATTTTATATGTAAAGATTGGTAGAAGGTCAAATGAGCCCACATGAAAGTTAAAACGATCAACTTTCGAGTCACATGCAAATCCCTATACATGTAGATATCATCATCACATGAGTCGGGACCATTACTCAATGTAATTATCATATCATATATGCATTAAAATTTAATGTTATGGTTTAAACCTTTTTTATGATTTTATTTTGACTTTCCACCAACATTCATATATGAATAGTACATGTGATATTGTGGTTCTCATGATTCCAGCCTCTCTAATGGTTCTTATATAATAATATATGGATAATCTGTGACAATATGTATTCTAAATTTATCTTTGGCTATACCAAACTTTCAAAACTTCTGTTTTGTTGTATCAAATGACCCGAAACACGTTCTAAACACTTGATTTCTTTTCTTCTTCTCCGACATTCACATTCAAACAGCCCCAACCCTAACACAACCACACGCCCACCACCCCCATCCCACACCGACGCACATGTTTTCCTTCCACCACGAGCTAAAAATAATAGATTTAAAACTTTTTCAAATATATGATTCCTTTCATTTTGAGCTAAGTTTAGATCAAGTTTTTTTCAATCTAAAACGGAATTAAAAAAACTTTTATTTAAGAAAATAATAGAAAAATGGAATGACCCATATTTGATTAATGATGTGATATGGGGTATAAAGATTAAAAATATCGGTATTGAACTCTTTATCAATACCCATATAATTACACTAAAAAAAACAATTTTTTTTCTCATTTTCAATTAAATAATATTTTTTATACCTTTATCATTACATGTTTCTCCCTCCTCCATTGACAACCACTTTCAAAAATATTAAACAATCATACGGGATGAACATAGTTCTCGTATATTTATAGATGACCCAATAATTTTTTCTCTCTTTTTCATTTACAACCACTCACCATCATTTATTGTAATATAACTATTTTTTTCTCTCTTTGATTCACAACCACTCACCACAATTCATTATAATATAATTCACTTATATAAATATAAGAAATCTATTGTAAATGCTCTTAGATAATCGAATACAATCATACAATAAGATAGAAGTTGTAGAATTTTATTATATAAATTTGACCTACATTTATATGGAAAAAAAGAGCTTGAATTCAGAGGCGTCTCTGAGAATTCACGTACCTTGTTCGAGCTTGAAAAATATGCCCTTCCGAAATGTTCTATTATTATTTAAAAAAAATCAAATTAGTATTGCGCTCAATAAACCTAATGCAAGTGGGCTAACTTCTAAACCATAAAAAAATGATTTGTAAATAGACATATATTAGAACTGGTATGTGTTTACTAATTAAAAAAATAACATATATATATATATATATCGGATTTTTTTTTAAATCGCGTGCCTCTCGAAATTACGGGTCTTGTGCGGAGGTCCTCCCCGCACACCCATCAAAGCCGCCCATGCTTGAATTGAATATGACTTTTACATGGAAAATGTATGTATGTATTTATTTAATTAAAAGAAAAAGAAGTAGGAAGTGTTTTGTTCCTAGCAATTGTCAATGTCAAGCACCGCCACAATGGTCCCTCCGGCCACCATCCATGCCACCATGTCCGTCGTTCACCCTACATGGAGACTGACTTTTTCCTCAACTTCAACTATATATTTATTACCTACAATTTTACGTAAAATCCCCTCCCCCATTTTTTTGTCTTTTCTAACTTAATTGGTTTCTCTAACCATTTTCATTGGAACATGATCACTCCACAATAAGAATTCCATTGCATTGCACTTTATTCGGACAAATCCTCTAAAACATTTATATAGACATTTACACGGCTCATTTTGAGTAGAGTATTGTTACAATTGTAATAAACTAGTAAATTACCCCGCGAGTTGCCTCGACGTTGTAGGAACCGTTCGCGTAATTAAATAAAATAAAACAAATTTTTATTAATATGATTACAATACAGAAATAAGAAAGCTAAAATACTAGTACGAATACAACTAAAATAAACCAAAATACAAGAAAAAGTAGAAACAGAATTGACTGAGGCACGTGTTCAACACGCTTCCCTTAAAACAAATTCCGAGTCTCCCAAAAGTACTCGTTTTGTTTCCCAGGGTACAACAGCCGGAGCAGTAGTACTGCCGGAGTTCGCCTACAACCCGAAGGTTACCTTGAAACTGCAAGAAAAGAACAAAAGAAAGTTGATGTTGCTGTTGTGTAGCTGGTGTTTTCTGCAGCTGGGTATGGAGCTGTATTTATACAGCTCCTAAGTTGAAGCAGTCAAAACGAATTAAAGAGAGGTTTAAATTGCATTAAACGTCTTCAATGCAATTTAATACGTCATTTAATTCTCAGTCAAAGCTTGTTAACTCGTCAGTTACGAAGCTGGACTGAAACTGCACTGTCATTCAATGCTGGAAGTCACACTGGTGTGCGCGCGCCCAGGTCTGCACGCCCATGCGCGGTGCGTCCTCTTGGCTCACTTCATGCGCGCGGGCGCCACACTGGCCCAGGTCCATGCGCGGGTGTGCGCCACGTCACTTGTGAGCCTATACGAGCACGCCACACAGTCGCGCCGTATTGACTCACTATGGTGCGCCGCGCACGACACTGTAACACCTCGAAAATTCGTGTGCAATGAAAGAAACGACACGTGTCATGAAAGACAAAACGCGTTGTAAGCTCGGATTTATTAAAAATGTTTGACAAGATTTAAAAGTGTCGTCGTGTTAACTTTTGCACCTCTGAACGACCTCGTTATAAATCCCAAGACTCAAATCATATTAAAAACATCCAGTATATGTTCAAGATCAGTGAATTATAACAATGAACGATTCATAATTTAGTTGGTGGACTCCTACGAAGAAATTCCTATGGTAACCCTTAGTATTCGGTACTTTCTTTTGGATTCAAAGCAAACAATTCATTATGGTAGGGTTTAGAACTGTTCAAGGCACAATTGGGAGGCCCCTAACTGATAATTGAGGTCCCAAAGTCGGTTTATGAGGTTGCCCTTTCGAAACACCAAGAAACAACAACTTTTTGGCTGCTGAGGTAGGCTTGCGCACCGCAAGCATGAAGCCTTACGGTGCGCAAGCATGTTACCAGCGACCAGAATTTTGCTGTTTGCTGTTATGCGCGTGGGAATGACTTTTAAACGGTTTTTCTCATCCCTCTTGGTCCCTAAACAACCCCTAAACATGTAGGACACATGTGGGAATGTTGTGGGCAGTAGTAGATCTTGTTGTCAATGATTTGTGGTGATTGAATTCACTATATAAAGGACCATGAGTTTACAAACATTCCCCACATCTTCATCTGCACTCTTGGAGCACTTCTGGAACTCAACTCTTCTCTCAAGTGTTCTCTAATCAAGCTTAGGACCATTGTAAGTTGCCTAACCTTCTCTAATTAATTTTAGCTTAGTTATTTAGCTAAAAGTCAAACCGTCGTAATTACGGTTTGACTTCGAGATTAGTCAACAATGGCTCAGTCATATCTCGAATTAAGAGTAGTTATAGGTTGGTATTTATGTGGGTAATAAACCCTTAAAAGGGTTTCCCCTGATCACCACTCTAACCAGGTCAAAAGTCGGGTCAAACTTATATTTAAAAAGTCAACAGGAAGCCTAAAATGCTATTTATGCATAATTAGCAATGTAGATCATCTACAACCTGTTTGATCATTGTTATAACTTAGTAATAAGTGTAAGAACATGTCCAAACATGTTCAACCCGACAGTTTCCTGTAAATACCCGGTTCGGAACCGAAAGTCACATAGTTTGACTTTCACTTTGACTTTCAGTTCTGACCCGTTTAGGCATGTTTTAGAAATGCCTCAGAGCTTTAATTGGACTAGGTTACATGTTAGTACAACCCTCTGTGATTATACACCTTGGTTCATTAGTTATCCAATTAATATGCATGTTTCCGTTAATTGCTCATATGTTGACCATTATGCCCTTATTACCTTAAAACGTGATTTATGAAAATGTAAAAGTGTAGAAACCTTGATTACTGATATATAAACTTGTATGCAAAGTTTGACATCAGTTTGACTTGTAGATTAGGAGTTATGCTCATTATCGCAAATTTAAAGCTTTATGTTAATAAAATGGCGTAATTAGCGTATAGCCTAGTTAAGCCTACTTTTTGATATCAAACTTAATACCCACTGATGTAATATATTATTTTGGGATTTTTAAAGATTTTTAATTAATTTTTGGCTGAGCATAACTAGTAGTCGTAAGCTTAATCCGGTAATTGTCGGTTTTGCCCTTACGGGCCATAAAACGAGTTTTACATATCTAAACGACTCCAAACCTTTTGCTACTGATCACATATGATAAATAAATTATATTAAGCCTTCTGGAAATATAAAAATATCAGATTTAAGTATCGAACCCGGAAATGGCCTTTAATCGCCTTATTTAGCGTTTTTAACGCATAGTATGTTTTAAAATCATATTGAACATACCCGGGTTGATACCTACTGATATTTTAGGCAAATTAGAATATTTTAACAGTAAGCAAAGGTTGATTAACTCAGACTCCGGTTTTGAGCTTTTCGGCTTATGTGAAATTACCAAAATGCCCCTACGGTGCATAGTTGGTTATAAATGATAAATTTCACATAAATAATTTAACTTACTGATATAACTTAGCAAATTGAGTATAATTGCTGATTACATTAGACATGTAACTCAGGTTAACACTCAAACTCTTTTATAACCTTTAGAATGACCAAACTACCCCTACGGGGCATAGTTTGTGTTTAAAATCGTTTCGGGCATAATAAAAGACATCTTACTCATGTCACAACATATTTGAAGCATATTAACTTAGGAAACCTGTATATGGCTCTTACGGATACCCGTTACGCTTATTACGCGTTCGGTTCGGTTTATGTAACAAGTTTACATAAATTAGCCGAAACGGGTCAAACCTTATCGGTTTATTCTCAAAATTCTGAATGTGCATGAAGGACCCATATTAAGCAAGTCTCTGAACTTGTCGGGTCTAAATCACATTCTATCCGGTCTTCGCTTAATCGTGCGTACGAACCGTATCTTTGAAACTAGCCGGTCTAAGCTTAAGCTTAATTAAAGACCCGTTAGGATTCTAATAGGTTATATTAAACCTTCGTTCCAGATTAGGAGAACCAATAAAAGCTACGTGCATTTTTCTTATTGTGATTAATACTTGCTCAGGTAAATACTTTTAACTTATTTTCCCTATACGGGCTTGGGTTACGGTATATAAAATACCGCTTGGTCGGGCATCAAATCTTCCATCGCTTAGGTGGTTAATTGAATAATTTGATCGGCTCGTTTAAACAGTCTTGTTTACTTTACAGCCTTTGGGGGGTTAATGACCATGTCCTGGATATCCATGGCATCATTCGAAGTAATGGCCACGACTTAAGCGCGGGGTGTAGGCGTACACCTGTCAGCGCACAAAAGAATAAATGTGGTGTGTCTATTGATCTTTAACCCGAACAAGATCCGGGCTACTGAACACATAAGTAACATGTAATTCGTTCGCAAGATTATATAGCTAAATAATTGCCCAAGTTATACAAGATTAATTTTGCCTCTGTGCATTTTAATCAAATTATAAAATGTTTATGCCACGTGCATCCAAACCAATTTTTAATCATTTTTAAAATGAGTCAGTTGAATGTATTTACCAGTGTAAACTGATGTATTTTCCCAAAAAGATTAAATGCAGGTACTAAGCGAAATTGGCTGGGGTTTCTCCTTAGCATCATTAGAAGTCTCGCAAGCTTAAGATGCCTGAAGTCTGTTGAACCATAAATACTATTTTTATTTCGATCCTTCTGTGGATAAACTTCCGAATATTGTGACATTTGATATTACAATAATAAATTCGGTTGTATCATAATTTTAAATTTGCTTCCGCTGTGCATATTAAATATTGTATTGTTTGACTATTATGTTGCCAACCACGTCACGACACTCCCCCACCGGGCCCACCGGTGACACGTGGAAATCGGGGTGTGACAGGTTGGTATCAGAGCCAACTCTGAGTGAATTAAACACTAGCCTTTTGTGTTAAATCTCAGTTGCACAATTGCACATTTCTAAACCTTCGAGTCTAGACATATAACATAGGACAAATTCCACCTTATTCGGTTTTTGTTTTGTCTTTAAATTTTATATTTGTTATTGTTATCTTATGCTATTTTGACAGGAGTAACAAAATGCCTCCAAGATTCTTCCGTAGAAGAGGACGAGGAAAGGGGCCGATCACCGCCCCCAACGACAACGAGGCAGGACCTTCAAATGTTCGAGCTCCGTCTACCACGGAGAGTGACGATCCACGCCAAAACAGAAGAAACCTATTTGAGCCGGCTAGACGGCCGGTCTCACATAGCTCGACACCTCCGATCCAAAACCCTTATGGGCCACAGCCAGACTATGAGCCCAACAACCCTCAACCGTCCTACATACCACTACAACGATCTCTATCGCATCATTCGTTTGGTGACCCTACACCTGCATTTCGGGGCCGGTTTAATCCGGTAGGCTACATACCAGAACCCGTGGGCTTCAACCCACTGGGGCCAGATGATCACTTCTCTGGAGATAATGCGGACGACATGGACGAGGATACTGACCCCGTCGAACCGGCAAGTGGCACTCCAAATCACCCAATAGAGATCTCTGACGGATCTTCATTCCATGGATCACCCTATGTTGGTCCAGATAGCTTCCAAGCCATGTTCACCAGGCATGAATGGTACTATACACCTCCTCGCCATTCACCGCCTCATCAGCACCAGCAGCCGCAGCAGCAGCAGCATCATCATCAAGATTCCTCTGGGGACCCCCGATTTGTGGCAGTTACGCCCCCACCTCCGCCGCCACCAGTTCAGCCGGCACCTCCTCAACCGCCAAGGCGTAGGAGAACCGGTGCCCGCATGTCGGCACGAGCAGGGGACTTCCATTTCAGTTCCCCACGTCAATCCAGCGGCAGCCACTACCCGCCACATCAGGAGGACCCACAAATGGGTGGGCCTTCCAACCCAGCGATGCCGCAGCCATCGCCAATGGGTTTTGATAACCCAATCCCAGCATATACGGGTTCCATGGCATACAACCCGTTCGAGCCGCCGGTCCACAACAACTACGGGTACGCATAGGCCGACCCTTACATGGTGGCAGCCAACTACAATGCCCTACACCCGGAAGGACCATACGGAGCTCCATGGGGAGTTAGGTACCCAACACATGGGTACCAGATACCACCTAGGCCTATCATACGGACTCAATCGCAGCCGCCTAGGTTCTCCCCACCTGAGCGTGAAGAACTCCTTCAGAGGATGGATCAGGTTGAACGGGAAGTGCACAGGGACCGTAGGGAGAGACAGACTTTCTTCTAAGGATTAGCAAGTTTGATCAAAGGGAAGAACAAGAAGGATCACTAAATCCTTCCAATTGTTGTTGAGCCCCTGCGTGGGCCTGTATTTCCTGTATTTGTTTGAGCCCCTGCGTGGGTATGTATGTGTGTTGTTTTGACCCCTGCGAGGGTCTATCTTCCGTTAACCCCTACGAGGGTATGATGTTGCTTAAGGTCCCTGCGTGGACCAGTTTATTAGTGTAAAGTCCCTGCGTGGACAATTATGTTATAAAGCCCCTGCGTGGGCATGTGTGTTATTAACCCCCTGCGAGGGTAGGTTTGTTATTTGAAAAGACCCATTTAGGGCAGTATGTAATATTTTGAATAAATTAATGGAATGTTTGTTTTTATAAATTTCATGTTTGCCATTTTGTGCGTAAATAAATTATAAATGAAATAAATAAATCAAAATCATTCCTTTTAATAATAATATGCCTACTTAAATAGTGAACAAGAATCTTAAGAGTGAAACCTAGCCTGAGTGTCATTATAAAGACCTGGCCATGATGGTAAGACCTGTTTAAAGGATTCAAATCCCTGTTAACATCTGTAAACATGTTAACACTCCTGGCAGACGTGATTCATTTAAAATCACACACGTCATTATTATATAAGGATCTTTTCAAGGATTCAAAACCCAACTAAATGATCTCTGAATCATGGGTTAAATCATCAATTAAGATGATCATATTTTTACCATACGTGGTAATATGGTGCCTACGGGCCCTGCTCATTTCCATATGAGCCAAAAGATAATGGTAGCTATGACTCCCTGTCAAATAAGGGTAATGGACTAGGTTCAAACCTCAAATGCTTTGATTCTCTGAAACCCTAGCATATAATTTATAATTGTCCTTGTGACTAGGCCTATTGTGCCAGTATACCTTAATGTTTTGATTCTCTGAAATCCTAGCATATAATTTATAATTGTCCTTGTGACTAGGCCTATTGTGCCAGTATACCTTAATGTTTTGATTCTCTGAAATCATAGATTAAATTAAAAGTGTCCACGTGACTAGGCCTTATGTGCCACAAATAAAACTGTTATTGTTTTATAATTAGGTAAAATTTTAATAGAAATCCTAAATAAATATGATTTATAAATTAACCAAATATGGTCTCTGTACCATGGTTAATGAATTGCCATAAAAGACAATTCCATAAACTCCCAAATAAACTATTGTCCTTGTTTTCTGCAACAGTTCAATTTTAAATGGCTAACTCAGACGTAGGACCGTAAACGAGCCGAGCCAGACCCAGCTCGAGCTCGGCTCGAACTCGATTCGAGCTGGCTCGGCTCGAGCTCGAATTTCAAATCGAGCTGAGATTTGAGGCTCGAGCTCGACTCGATTAGAATTCGAGCTAGCTCGGCTCGGCTCGATGTAGCTCGAACTAACAAAAAACCGCACAATTTTCTACTTAAAAAGCCCTTAAAAATGAATTTCTTCATAGACTAAGGGCCATAGTTGCCATTTAATTTAACCATACGGCTAAATATGCAAGTATAAATAGTTAATTCACTTTGTACATTGTCTTTAGGTTCTTTTATTGGGGAAATACCCCCTTAGTTTTTGTTTTCTAAGCGATGTGGGACAAAGAAAATGAAGGATGTAAACCTTATCGAGCCAGCTCGCGAGCTCACGAGCCAAGCCAGACCAAGCTCGAGCTCGGCTCGTTTACAAACCGAGCCGAGCCGAGCTGGCTCGTTAAAAACCGAGCCAATTTCGAGCCGAACTTTCTTCGAGCTTTTTTCGAGCGAGTTTCGAGCGAGCTGCGAGCCACGAGTTCTTTGAACACCCCTACTCAGACGAGGTTAATAGCCATCCAGTGGTGGTTAATAATGACGCCCGAGTAAATCTAACGGGTGCGGAATTGAAGGCGATCATAGACGGCGCTGTTACACAGGCTTTGGAAAGGCAGTATGAAGAGTACAGTGGGACCCGTAGTAGGACCCTATCCACACAGCCTTCAAAGCCACCGTCCAAAAAGGACGACCCGAAGAAGAATGATGATCGACACTCCTCAAACCACAGTGTCCCATCTCAACGGATCATACTGAATAAAGGACCCCTTGCTAAGGGTTGCTCCTATAAATATTTTGTCTCATGTAAACCCCGGGATTTCACTGGGGAGAAAGGAGCTGTGGATTGTATGACGTGGTTGGACGAGATGGATACAGTTGTGGACATCAGCGGATGCGCTGAGAAGGATGTGGTCAAGTTCGTGTCGCAATCTTTCAAAGGAGAGGCTCTAACCTGGTGGAGATCACTGATCCAAGCCACTGGGAAAATCCCCTTGTATAGCATGACGTGGGACCAATTTGTCGCCCTAATCAAGGAAAATTACTGCCCTCAGCATGAGGTGGAGAAAATAGAGTCTGATTTTATATCATTGGTGATGACAAACCTCGACTGTCAAGCTTACCTCACGAGCTTTAACACGCTGTCCCGGTTGGTTCCATATCTGGTAACCCCGGAGCCCAAACGAATCGCTCGATTTATCGGTGGTCTAGCCCCGGAAATAAAGGCAAGCGTAAAGGCATCTCGACCGACTACTTTTAGATCGGTAACTGACATATCTATGTCCCTCACTTTGGATGCGGTCAGGCAACGGTCACTGAGGAACAAAGATGCCGAAAAGAGGAAGCGTGAAGACGATAACTCAAAGAGGTCGAGCAAGAAGCACCGTGGGAACGGTGATAGCAAGAAGGGGTCTGAGTCAAGAAGAGATGGGCACCGGTCTGGTGAGAAGCCCAAGTGCAATATTTGCAAGAAACAGCACTTTGGAAAGTGCAGACTCGGATCGAACTCAAATAATGAGTCAAGATCTTTTGCTTGTGGTTTGTGCAAGTCCAAGGAACACAAAACCTTGGATTGCAAGAAGATAAAAGACGCAACGTGCTACCGTTGCAATGAAAAGGGGCACATTAAGACCAACTGCCCGAAATACAACAAGAAGCCTGAAGAGGCCAAGAAGACTAATGCTAGAGTCTTCAGAATGGACGCAAAAGAAGCGGTTCTAGACGACAACGTTATTACAGGTACTTTCCTTGTAAATGACGTCTTTGCTAGAGTACTTTTCGATTCAGGCGCTGATAAGTCGTTTGTAGACAATAAGTTTTGTGAATTGTTGAAATTACCTGTCAAAACCTTAAAAGTGAACTATGAGGTGGAGTTAGCAGATGGCACCCTAGAAACCATCTCCACTGTGTTAGATGGATGTGTTATATCCATTAAGAACCATTCTTTTCCTCTGTCTCTACTTCCCTTTAAGTTGGCCGGTTTTGACATAGTTCTGGGTATGGACTGGTTATCTCATAACCAGGCCCAAATTGTATGCAATAGAAAGCAAGTAGTGATAAAGACTCCGTCTGGTGAATCACTTACCATTCGGGGAGATACCCAGTATGGATTGCCTGAGCAAGTGACTATGCTCAAGGCTTCCAAGTGTTTGAATAAGGGGTGTGTCATCTACATGGCGCAAGTGATTATTGATGAGCCTAAACCAAAGATAGAAGACATCCCTGTCATTTCTGAATACCCAGAAGTGTTTCCTGAAGATCTACCTGGTTTACCACCAGATAGACAAGTGGAATTCAGAATCGATATCATCCCCGGAGCAGCACCAGTTGCTAGAGCACCATACAGATTGGCACCCACAGAAATAAAGGAGTTGAGGACGCAGCTAGATGAATTGCTGGCTAAAGGTTTCGTTAGACCTAGTTCATCTCCTTGGGGAGCGCCAATCTTGTTTGTCAAGAAGAAGGATGGGTCGATGCGCCTGTGCATCGACTATCGCGAGCTTAATAAAGTCACGATCAAGAATAGGTATCCTTTGCCCAGGATCGACGATTTGTTCGATCAGCTTCAAGGGGCAAGTTACTTCTCGAATATCGATTTGAGGTCAGGCTACCATCAGTTGAAGGTTAAAGATGAAGACGTTCACAAGACTGCATTTAGGACTCGTTACGGTCACTACGAGTTCCTGGTGATGCCTTTTGGGCTCACTAATGCACCAGCCGCATTCATGGATCTCATGAATCGCGTCTGCAAGCCTTACTTGGATAAATTCGTCATCGTCTTCATCGACGACATTCTCATTTATTCTAAGAATCAAGCTGACCATGAGAAACACCTTCGTTGTATTCTCAAACTTCTACATCAGGAGAAACTCTATGCCAAATTCTCTAAGTGTGAATTTTGGCTACAAGAAGTCCAATTCCTTGGACACGTGGTTAGTGAGCGTGGAATCCAGGTGGATCCCGCTAAGGTTGAAGCCGTAATGAACTGGCAAGAGCCGAAGACGCCTACAGAGATTCGTAGCTTCCTGGGATTGGCAGGATATTACAGGCGTTTCATTGAAAAATTTTCAAGGATTGCTGCACCCCTAACCTCCTTAACTAAGAAGAAGGTTAAGTTTGTTTGGGGCCCTAAGCAGCAAGAATCCTTCGATATCTTGAAGCAAAAGTTGAGCAACGCCCCAGTACTGACATTGCCAGACGGAATAGAAGAATTTGTGGTTTATTGCGATGCTTCGCACACTGGCATGGGGTGTGTGCTTATGCAAAAAGGCAAGGTAATTGCCTACACTTCACGACAGTTAAAGGTGCATGAAAAGAATTACACCACCCACGACTTGGAGTTGGGTGCCGTTGTGTTCGCACTAAAGCTTTGGAGGCACTATCTATATGGTGTCAAATGTGTGATTTATTCTGATCACAAAAGCCTCCAACATCTGTTCAATCAGAAGGAACTAAACATGAGGCAACGCCGTTGGATGGAAACTTTAAATGATTATGATTGTGAAATCAAATACCATCCCGGCAAGGCGAATGTAGTCGCCGATGCCTTGAGTCGGAAGGAAAGGGTTAAACCCATCCGAATCAATGCCAAGCGCATGGAAATAAAGAATAATTTGATTGAAGGGTTGTTAGCTGCACAGAAGGAAGCTGTGTTGGAAGCTAACTATCCTAATGAAAAGCTAGGAGTAACTGAGGAGCAGTTAACTCTTAGCAAGGACGGAATTTTACGATTGAATGGACGAATATGGGTTCCAATTTATGGAGGACTTCGTGATGTCATCCTCCAAGAATCCCATAGTTCTAAATACTCCGTTCATCCTGGAGCTGATAAGATGTACCAGGATCTAAAGGCAAATTATTGGTGGATAGGCTTGAAAAAGTCTGTAGCCACCCATGTAGCTAAATGCTTGACATGTGCGCAAGTCAAAGCCGAGCATAAAAAACAGTCAGGTTTGATACAACAGCCTGAACTTCCTACTTGGAAGTGGGAAATGGTAACTATGGATTTTATCACCAAGTTACCTAAGACCAGGAAAGGAAATGATACAATATGGGTTATAGTTGATAGACTGACTAAGTCAGCACATTTCTTACCCATCAAGGAGACTTATAGCTCCGACATGTTAGCCCAGTTATACGTTGATAGGATTGTAGCCTTACATGGCATACCTGTGGCTATTATCTCTGATAGAGATACTAGGTACACGTCGCATTTTTGGAAGAGTTTCCAACAATCTTTGGGCACACGTTTGAATTTTAGTACGGCTTATCATCCTCAGACTGACGGTCAGAGTGAGCGTACTATTCAAACGTTGGAGGACATGCTACGTGCATGTGCGATCGATTTGGGTGGTAGTTGGGATAAGAACCTACCATTAATCGAATTCTCCTACAACAATAGCTACCATACCAGCATTAAGGTTGCGCCTTTTGAGGCATTATACGATAGAAAGTGTAGATCGCCTATTTGTTGGGCGGAAGTTGGAGATGTCCAATTATCAGGATCAGAGATAGTGTTCGAAACAACGGACAAGATTGTCCAGATTCGAGACCGTCTCAAAGCTGCCCGGGATAGGCAGAAAAGTTACGCTGATCCTAAGCGTAAGGATTTTCACTTCGAAGTAGGTGACAAAGTCCTGCTTAAAGTGTCACCCTGGAAGGGAGTGATGCGGTTTGGTAAGAAAGGCAAGCTAAGCCCGAGATACATAGGACCTTTCGAGGTTATCGAACGTGTCGGGTCAGTTGCCTATAAATTAAACTTACCGGAAGAGCTCAGCGGAATTCACAATGTGTTCCACATCTGCAATCTGAAAAAGTGTTTCGCTGATGAATCACTGGTTATACCGCATACAGATGTGCATATAGATGAGAGCTTAAAGTTTGTGGAAAAACCTTTGTCGATTGAGGATCGACAGGTTAAGAAGCTTCGAAGGAAGCATGTACCAATTGTAAAGGTCAAATGGGATGCCCGTAGAGGTCCCGAATATACGTGGGAAGTTGAATCCACCATGAAAGAAAAGTACCCTTATTTATTTCAGTAAATCTCGGGTCGAGATTTATTTTAAGGGGGTGAGGATGTAACACCTCGAAAATTCGTGTGCAATGAAAGAACAACACGTGTCATGAAAGACAAAACGCGTTGTAAGCTCGGATTTATTAAAAATGTTTGACAGGATTTAAAAGTGTCGTCATGTTAACTTTTGCACCTCTGAACGACCTCGTTATAAATCCCAAGACTCAAATCATATTAAAAACATCCAGTATATGTTCAAGATCAGTGAATTATAACAATGAACGATTCATAATTTAGTTGGTGGACTCCTACGAAGAAATTCCTACGGTAACCCTTAGTATTCGGTACTTTCTTTTGGATTCAAAGCAAACAATTCATTATGGTAGGGTTTAGAACTGTTCAAGGCACAATTGGGAGGCCCCTAACTGATAATTGAGGTCCCAAAGTCGGTTTATGAGGTTTCCCTTTCGAAACACCAAGAAACAACAACTTTTTGGCTGCTGAGGTAGGCTTGCGCACCGCAAGCATGAAGCCTTACGGTGCGCAAGCATGTTACCAGCGACCAGAATTTTGCTGTTTGCTGTTATGCGCGTGGGAATGACTTTTAAACGGTTTTTCTCATCCCTCTTGGTCCCTAAACAACCCCTAAACATGTAGGACACATGTGGGAATGTTGTGGGCAGTAGTAGACCTTGTTGTCAATGATTTGTGGTGATTGAATTCACTCTATAAAGGACCATGAGTTTACAAACATTCCCCACATCTTCATCTGCACTCTTGGAGCACTTCTGGAACTCAACTCTTCTCTCAAGTGTTCTCTAATCAAGCTTAGGACCTTTGTAAGTTGCCTAACCTTCTCTAATTAATTTTAGCTTAGTTATTTAGCTAAAAGTCAAACCGTCGTAATTACGGTTTGACTTCGAGATTAGTCAACAATGGCTCAATCATATCTCGAATTAAGAGTAGTTATAGGTTGGTATTTATGTGGGTAATAAACCCTTAAAAGGGTTTCCCCTGATCACCACTCTAACCAGGTCAAAAGTCGGGTCAAACTTATATTTAAAAAGTCAACAGGAAGCCTAAAATGCTATTTATGCATAATTAGCAATGTAGATCATCTACAACCTGTTTGATCATTGTTATAACTTAGTAATAAGTGTAAGAACATGTCCAAACATGTTCAACCAGACAGTTTCCTGTAAATACCCGGTTCGGAACCGAAAGTCACATAGTTTGACTTTCACTTTGACTTTCAGTTCTGACCCGTTTAGGCATGTTTTAGAAATTCCTTAGAGCTTTAATTGGACTAGGTTACATGTTAGTACAACCCTATGTGATTATACACCTTGGTTCATTAGTTATCCAATTAATATGCATGTTTCCGTTAATTGCTCATATGTTGACCATTATGCCCTTATTACCTTAAAACGTGATTTATGAAAATGTAAAAGTGTAGAAACCTTGATTACTGATATATAAACTTGTATGCAAAGTTTGACATCAGTTTGACTTGTAGATTAGGAGTTATGCTCATTATCGCAAATTTAAAGCTTTATGTTAATAAAATGGCGTAATTAGCGTATAGCCTAGTTAAGCCTACTTTTTGATATCAAACTTAATACCCACTGATGTAATATATTATTTTGGGATTTTTAAAGATTTTTAATTAATTTTTGGCTGAGCATAACTAGTAGTCGTAAGCTTAATCCGGTAATTGTCGGTTTTGCCCTTACGGGCCATAAAACGAGTTTTACATATCTAAACGACTCCAAACCTTTTGCTACTGATCACATATGATAAATAAATTATTTTAAGCCTTCTGGAAATATAAAAATATCAGATTTAAGTATCGAACCCGGAAATGGCCTTTAATCGCCTTATTTAGCGTTTTTAACGCATAGTATGTTTTAAAATCATATTGAACATACCCGGGTTGATACCTACTGATATTTTAGGCAAATTAGAATATTTTAACAGTAAGGAAAGGTTGATTAACTCAGACTCCGGTTTTGAGCTTTTCGGCTTATGTGAAATTACCAAAATGCCCCTACGGTGCATAGTTGGTTATAAATGATAAATTTCACATAAATAATTTAACTTACTGATATAACTTAGCAAATTGAGTATAATTGCTGATTACATTAGACCTGTAACTCAGGTTAACACTCAAACTCTTTTATAACCTTTAGAATGACCAAACTACCCCTACGGGGCATAGTTTGTGTTTAAAATCGTTTCGGGCATAATAAAAGACATCTTACTGATGTCACAACATATTTGAAGCATATTAACTTAGGAAACCTGTATATGGCTCTTACGGATACCCGTTACGCTTATTACGCGTTCGGTTCGGTTTATGTAACAAGTTTACATAAATTAGCCGAAACGGGTCAAACCTTATCGGTTTATTCTCAAAATTCTGAATGTGCATGAAGGACCCATATTAAGCAAGTCTCTGAACTTTTCGGGTCTAAATCACATTCTATCCGGTCTTCGCTTAATCGTGCGTACGAACCGTATCTTTGAAACTAGCCGGTCTAAGCTTAAGCTTAATTAAAGACCCGTTAGGATTCTAATAGGTTATATTAAACCTTCGTTCCAGATTAGGAGAACCAATAAAAGCTACGTGCATTTTGCTTATTGTGATTAATACTTGCTCAGGTAAATACTTTTAACTTATTTTCCCTATACGGGCTTGGGTTACGGTATATAAAATACCGCTTGGTCGGGCATCAAATCTTCCATCGCTTAGGTGGTTAATTGAATAATTTGATCGGCTCGTTTAAACAGTCTTGTTTACTTTACAGCCTTTGGGGGGTTAATGACCATGTCCCGGATATCCATGGCATCATTCGAAGTAATGGCCACGACTTAAGCGCGGGGTGTAGGCGTACACCTGTCAGCGCACAAAAGAATAAATGTGGTGTGTCTATTGATCTTTAACCCGGACAAGATCCGGGCTACTGAACGCATAAGTAACATGTAATTCGTTCGCAAGATTATATAGCTAAATAATTGCCCAAGTTATACAAGATTAATTTTTCCTCTGTGCATTTTAATCAAATTAAAATGTTTATGCCACGTGCATCCAAACCAATTTTTAATAATTTTTAAAATGAGTCAGTTGAATGTATTTACCAGTGTAAACTGACGTATTTTCCCAAAAAGATTAAATGCAGGTACTAAGCGAAATTGGCTGGGGTTTCTCCTTAGCATCATTAGAAGTCTCGCAAGCTTAAGATGCCTGAAGTCTGTTGAACCATAAATACTATTTTTATTTCGATCCTTCTGTGGATAAACTTCCGAATATTGTGACATTTGATATTACAATAATAAATTCGGTTGTATCATATTTTTAAATTTGCTTCCGCTGTGCATATTAAATATCGTGTTGTTTGACTATTATGTTGCCAACCACGTCACGACACTCCCCCACCGGGCCCACCGGTGACACGTGGAAATCGGGGTGTGACAGACACATCAGGACTCGTGCACCATGCGCAACCGCGCGCCTTCGTGCCACCGTCACGCGCCTCGATCCTGCACGCCACTTGGTCCCTGCAACCTCTGTGATTCACCACGCGCACGTGGTCAAAAATACAAAGGCGGCTCGCGGTAATACAAAGGCGGCTCTCAAGCGGCTCGCGGTGATGCGAGTGTGCGAAGTGCAAAGTGTAAAGTGCAAAGTGCGCCATCAAAGCGCCTCATCGCCCACGCCACGCGCGCGAGCTAGGGTTCTACGCACCCTTCGCGAGGACACTAGTGTGTGCTTCCATGAAACAATAAGGATGGAGAGTTCCACCTTAAATACCCATTTAAGTTCCATCTCTCCTCCGATATGGGACAAGGTGCTACTTTCCCTTTTGTTTCAGCATTCAATGTTTCAAACACCCAACTTTGAGCATCGATATCTCATTCATCTTAGCTCCGTTTTGGACGCGGTTTAGTTCGTTGCGAAGCTCTTGCAACATATAACACAAACCCACAAATAAATATATAAAACCCGCTCATTTTATTATATTTATTTCTAGTCAAAAATAGGAAATATCATTTTCCTATGTTTGTGAAAAATGAAATTTTCACCTATTTTTTCAACAGACGTTCTGTAAAAAAATCCGTTAAAATGTGTACCAACTAAAAGCGTCAATAAAAAATAAGCACGGAAACGTGTTAATTTGACCCAACACATTTCTGGAAAAAAAACGTGTCATTAAAATTATTTCCTTTCTTTCTTTTTGTAGATAATCAACGGCCAATCTAAACAATCAAGCAAATGAAATTGATGATACTTATTTTTTTTTAAAGGAAAATTTCATTAACAAACAGAAGCAAACCTCAAAACAAGGCCGCCAACCGAACAAACAACAATTACATAATTACAAATTTACACCAATCATTCCAAACAAGAGCTGGATGTATGGAGAGGACCACTTCAATCACTAATGTTGAGTGTTTCAAATGTTTCGATTTGATAAAACTAGTTAATGTTGACCAAGGCAAACCCTAAGTGTCTTGCATGCCAACTTGAACCACTTAACAAAAAGGGATGCATTTTCTTCTCTCTTTGATTTTAATGGATTACATTCAGTCATAATCAGTCATTTTCTTTTTCTTTTTCATTCTTAACCGATAAATGTACCTACGCTTGATTAAGTTTAGTGTATCTATTTCCAGAAGATACGTCTAGCGACATAATTTGTGAAACTTCAACAGAGACAAGTTTGTAATCCATAAGATAGAGTTGGATGTATGGAGATGACCAATTCAATCACTATGTTAAGTATGTTTCAAATGTTACGATTTGATAAAACTAGAGAATGCATTGTTTATAAGCGTATTCGGTTAATGCAACAAGTTATGCAAATGTGTGAATAGTTGGGATACTTGTCTAACATCCTTATGCCGATTAAAAGGAGGATCTTAGTTAGGGCTAAGGGGAACCCTGGCCCCCCTTGTTTTTTCGCTTCGAAGTGTAGATTTTATATGCATTGAGTCGTGTCCCCCCCCCCCCCCCTTTTGATATAAAAGCTTAAGATCCACCACTGGGTAACAAGAAAGTAAAAGTAATGATGTTAAAAAAGTATTTAACAACATTCACTAGTTTATTTTATTGAATATCGCTTGAAATGTCCTACTGCTATATACACATTTAAATATATTTAATCGGATTTAACTAACAAACATGTTTTAGTCCGCACCTTTTAACCCATGTTCTGACCTAAGACCATGTGTAGTGGAAGAGGAAGATAATGCCTCCACCCTAGGGCATTTTACGCCATGTGACGGTCCAGTCAGCAAAGAGGCATTATTGGGCGTTTTTTAAAATGGGTGTAGTGGGGATGGGGCATTATTGGGCATTATTAGGGCATTAAATAAAATAAAGAAAAAACACCTAAAAATCTTATTGGATAACAAAAAGGGAGATGAAAGATGATTGGACAAGGAGAAGGGGGCAAGGCGTGCTTCAAACCACGCCAACGGGGCTTTTTTTGAATTTAAAAAAAAAAACGCCGGGTGTAATGGTTATTGGGCGTTTTTAGGCGTTTTTTTTTAATTTAAAAAAAAAACGCCCCACTACGGGGGGTCTAACAGTTTCATAAGAACCTTCACATTTTATTCTCAATCTCTAAAATTTCATTAAAACTCAACTTTATCTCTATTCATACTCTAAAAAATTCTTCACATCCGATTCTTTGTATCTATCTCTGTTCAATTAAATAATATCTTTTTTTTAAATTATTTTCTTTCTTATACTCACAACCACTGACAAACATCTTGATACGGATCCAGGCCCTATCGACGAACCACCCGGTGATACAAGTCCAGGACCCGACCCGAAGCGTGGCTAGGAAGACTGCCAGATTTGATTCCATCCAACCAATCCTTTTATATTTTTAAGTTATCTCCTTTTGATTTCAATTTTCATCATTCCCTTAATTATGTTATTTCGTTTCCATGTTTATTTCTAGTATTTTCTATTTAAGCAATTGTAAGCAAGGTTGGATGGTTATGAATTAAATAAGAATTCCTTTTGAACGTTGTGTTTTTCTAGAGATTGTTTGTTCCACTCGTATACGAATCCGTATCAAGTGGTATTAGCAGCTCGGGTTACTCGGGATGTATGCGCACGGGAGAGATCGTCGTCATCAACACCGTAGATTTGCCGGCGGAGGCAACGGTCATGAACAACGTGATCCCCGCGACATTGCTGAGATTGAACGCCTCCAATCACGGATTCGTGAACTCAAATTCAATCAATACCAAGATGATTCTGTAACAGTAACGGATATGTGGGAAGGAGAAGATGAGGACTTCCACAAGGTTTTTGCACGCCGTCGTCAGCAGCAGGATCCACCACCCCCGCCACCCACGGACCCCATCCAGGCTTTGGGTATTCGCACCGTGATGGGTCTTATTTTGTTTGAGTCCAGTTTGTGTGTTTTGGGCCTGGGTTCTGTCCAGTCCAATTAAATAATGGGTTATTCCCACGTGCTTGTTTAACGTCTAGTCAAGTTTGTTTCAGTTTGTTCGAGTCTCTCGTACTTGTGCGAGTCTTAGGGTTTGTTTCTATTTTTCTGGTGAACGTTGGTCATGTAAGGCTATATATATAGCCAGTTCTTCAATGAATAATGCATCGTGAGTTTATGTGTTTAACTGTGATATCATCTTGAACTCATTCAAGTGGTATCAGAGCAAACTACAGAGAGAGAGAGATCACTTTCACGAGAGAAAGAAGAAGAGATGGCTGAAGAACCGAGCAGTTTCCAAACTGTTAGTGTGCCTAAGTTTGATGGGGATTATGATCACTGGAGTCTAGTCATGAAGACTCTTCTCAGGTCAAAAGAGTTGTGGACGGTGGTCGAAGAAGGGTACACGGCACCAAGAACCGGTGTAGAGATAACACCTGCTCAACGAGCAGCCGCAGATGCTAAGCAGCTCCAGGATTTGAAAGCTCGAAATTATCTGTTTCAATCGATTAACAAGCACATCTTAAAGACGATTACCCAGAAGAACACGACGAAGCAGATCTGGGATGCGATGAAGATCAAGTATCAAGGGAATGCTCGGGTTAAACGAGCACAATTGCAACGTCTCAGACGGGAGTTTGAGACTATTGAGATGAAGGCTGATGAAACGGTTACAGCCTATTTTGGGAGAATTATGGTGATAGCGAATGATATGCGGATCTGCGGAGAAGACATGACTGATGTGAAGATCGTTGAAAAGATCCTTAGGACGTTGACAGAAAATTTTAATTTTGTGGTGTGTTCCATTGAAGAGTCTAAGGATCTCGATGAGATGACTGTGGATGAATTACAAAGCTCTCTATTGGTGCATGAACAAAAGCTCCAACGAAAGATTCCAGAGGAACAGGCGTTAAAGGCTGATTTTGAACCAGGTTCCGTACGAGGTCGTGGACGGGGTAGGTTCAATTCCAATCGTGGCATAGGACGCGGAAGGGGACGTGGTTCATTTGATAAAACACAAGTGGAGTGCTATAAATGTCATCAAACGGGGCATTTTCAGTATGAGTGCCCCACCGGTGATCGATCTGCAAACTATACAGAGTATGATGAGAATGACGAACTACTTTTGATGGCTGTGGTTGATAATGTGACATCAAATAGAGAAGGGATATGGTTTTTTGATTCGGCTTGTTCAAACCATATGACAGGAGGAAGAGAATGGTTCGTCCAGTTAGACGAAACGTACACTTACACGGTACGACTCGGAAATGACTACCGGCTAAAGGTGAAGGGTATCGGTGAAATAAGAATCAGCGTGGAAGGCATTACTCAGGTGATTACAAATGTTTATTATATACCTGAGCTTACCTCAAATTTATTAAGTATCGGTCAATTGCAAGAGAAAGGAATTACTTTTGTCATGAAAGAGGGGAAATGTAAGGCTTTTCATCCTCAAAAGGGTTTAATTATTTCTTCTGGAATGACAAGGAACCGTATGTTTCCTGTACATGCCATATCAAAACCTTATTCACCAGCTTGTTTACAAGTCAATGAAAGTGACAATCACATATGGCATAAACGTTTTTCTCATGTAAACCATAAAGCACTACGGACTATGCAATATAGACAAATGGTTAAGGGTTTACCAAAGGTGGTCGGGAAAACCAAGGTGTGTGAAACATGTGTTGTGGGCAAGCAACAAAGAGATATGATTCCGAAGGAAAACAACTGGCGTGCGACCGAGCGACTACAATTAATCCACACGGATCTCTGTGGTCCCATCACACCATCATCTCAAACCGGTAAGCGTTACGTTCTTGTTTTTATTGACGACTATACTCGCAAGACTTGGGTATATGTTTTGTCATATAAGGGAGAAACGTTTGAAGCATTTACACGCTTAAAAGCTATAGTAGAAACAGAAACATGAGGCAAAATAAAATGTCTTCGAAGTGATAGAGGAGGGGAGTTTACGTCAAAGGAGTTCAATGAGTTTTGTGAGGTTCACGGCATCAAAAGACAACTAACGGCTGCCTACACTCCTCAACAAAATGGAGTGGCGGAACGCCGTAACCGTACCATTATGAACATGGTGCGATGTTTGTTAGTAGAGAAGTCAATGCCGAAGTATTTATGGGCTGAAGCGACTAAGTGGGCTTGTCACGTGTTGAACCGGTGCATTAGTTGGAGTTTGGATAATCAAGTGCCGGAAGAGCTTTGGTCTGGAGCAAAACCAACAGTTGATTACTTTCGTGTATTTGGATGTATTGGGTATGTTCATGTACCTTCTTAGCTAAGAACTAAACTTGATAACAAAAGTCACAAGTGTGTTCTACTCGGAGTTAGTACAGAATCAAAGGCATACCGGTTGTATGATCTGATTCAGAGAAAGATTGTTGTTAGCCGTGATGTTGTGTTTGATGAGGATGCAAAGTGGGATTGGAGTGAGAAAGATATAGAAGCAAAAGATCTGATCATTGACAATGAAATCAGCGGTACACCAGTATTGGAAGCATGCATAAATTCACCAGTAATCGATCCAGTACATGCACCAGATACAACTGAACCATCTCCTTCAGCTGAGCCAGGTATGGGTTCTAATAATGTGTCTAATTCCATTAATTATGACAACCCAGGTCTGAATGAAATTGAGACACAAGTCGAACCCTCAACACGAGTTCGCAAAAATCCAGCATGGATGGCAGATTATCAATTTGGAGAAGGATTATCTGATGAAGATATTGAAGGAGTGGGGTTTGTAATGTATAGCATATCTGATGATCCAATTACTTATGAAGATGCATGTAAAGAAGCCAAGTGGGTTTCAGCCATGGAAGATGAGATTAAGGCTATTGAGCAGAACTGTACGTGGGATTTAGTAGAAGCACCTGTTGGAGTAAAACCGATCGGTGTTAAGTGGGTATTCAAAACTAAGCTCAATGCAAATGGTAAGGTCGATAAGTACAAAGCTAGGCTGGTGGTGAAGGGGTATGCACAAAGGAAAGGAGTTGATTACAACGAGGTGTTCGCTCCGGTTGCACGGTGGGACACCATTCGATCAATGCTTGCTGTAGCAGCCCAAAGAGATTGGAAAGTATATCAACTGGATGTAAAAAGTGCGTTCTTGCACGGGGAGCTTAAGGAACTTGTGTACGTAGAACAACCAGAAGGTTTTATCAAAGAAGGCGAGGAGAAAAAGGTCTACAAATTAAACAAGGCCCTCTATGGATTGAAACAAGCACCTAGAGCTTGGTTCAATCGTATAGAAGGATATTTCATGCGAGAAGGTTTCAAGAAGAGCAAGTATGATCACACACTGTTCATCAAACAAGTTTGGCATAAGGTGATTATAGTAAGTCTTTACGTTGATGATTTGATTTATGCGGGAAACGATGCTATGATGTGTGCAGCTTTCAAACGATCTATGCAACAAGAGTTTAAAATGACAGATCTTGGGGACATGAGATTCTTTCTTGGGGTAGAAGTGCAACAAACACCTACTGGAATTTCTCTTTGTCAAAAACAATACGCAAAAGAAATTCTAGAAAGGTTTCATATGTGGGAAGGAAATTCAGTAAACAATCCTATTGTCCCGGGAACTGTTCTTACCAAGTTTGGAATAGGGTAGGAAGTCGACTCAACGGTATACAAAAGGTTGATCAGAAGTCTGATGTATTTGACCGTGACCCGTCCCGATGTGATGTATGCGGTTAGCTTACTTTCAAGGTTCATGGCTAATCCTAGAAAGGAACATATTATGGCTATAAAACGAGTTCTGAGGTATCTAAAGGGCACTTATGACTATGGGTTGGTATATGAAAGGCACTCTATAAACAAGCTTGTAGCATATACGGATATTGACTACGCAAGGGATGCTGAGGATCGATGATGTACTTCTGGATACGTATGTATGTTCAGCAACGGTGCGATATGTTGGAGCTCACGGAAACAAGACATTGTTACGTTATCTTCAACGGTGCGGTATGTGGCTGCCACTGCTTGTGCATGCCATTGTGTGTGGCTAAAGGGATTATTAGAAGAGCTGGGAGAAAAGACAAATGAACTTGTGAAAGTTGTGTGTGACAACAGCTCAACTATTAAGCTGTCAAAGAACCCAGTTATGCATAGAAGAACAAAGCACATAGACATACGTTTTCACTATTTGAGAGATTTGGTGAACCAAGATATTGTGAAGCTCGAGTTCTGCAAAACTGAAGACCAGCTTGCTGATGCTATGACTAAGCCTATGAAGCTTGAAACCTTTGTGCGGCTGAGAGAATGGATGGGGGTTCGAGAAATTAAACTGGAAGAACATTCTTCAGTTTAGGGGAGGAATTTGATGGGTCTTATTTTATTTGAGTCCAGTTTGTGTGTTTTGGGCCTGGGTTCTGTCCAGTCCAATTAAATAATGGGTTATGCCCACGTGCTTGTTTAACGTCTAGTCAAGTTTGTTTCAGTTTGTTCGAGTCTCTCGTACTTGTGCGAGTCTTAGGGTTTGTTTCTATTTTTCTGGTGAACGTTGGTCATGTAAGGCTATATATATAGCCAGTTCTTCAATGAATAATGCATCATGAGTTTATGTGTTTATGTGTTTAACTGTGATATCATCTTGAACTCCTTCACACCGTGATTCCATAATTCGAGGGAATGTTGCAACCGGATGATTTCATTGAGTGGTTACAAACCGTTGAACGTATCTTTGACTTCCGGGATGTCCCCGAAAAACTTAAGGTAAAACTCGTTGCTATTCGCTTTAAAAATATGCCTCGTTTTGGTGGGAACATGTGCAGAAACAACGGGAACGGGAGGGCAAACACAAAATCGAATCATGGGACAAGATGAAGCGGGTATTACGGTCTAAATTTTTACCCGCCAATCACTGCCAACAATCCTACCTGGATTACCACAATTTTAAACAACATTCTTTATCTGTGGAAGAATGTATTCAGGAATTCGAACGCTTGCGTATGCGTTGTGGTGTTGATGAAGATGAAGAACAAGTTATTGCTTGCTTGTTAGGGGCACTCCGATCAGAAATCTCAGATGTTATTCAATTGCAACAATATTGGTCATTTAATGATGTTTGCAGGTTAGCCTATCAAGTGGAAAAACAAGCAATTGCTAAGTCAAAACCTGCCACTCGCACACCACCACCTTCCCGGACCCCGGCGTCGACAACATCACTGCCCAAGGGCGGCCCAATCAAAGCCGACCCCCCCGTAGTACCAACGGGTCCGTCGACTTCCACGGGTAATGCTCTTCGTTGTTATAAATGCCAAGGCCTTGGCCACCTTAAAAGAGATTGCCCAAATAAGCAAGTTCTTGCTTTTATTGACACTGAACCAACTTATGATACTGACGGAGAGGAAGAGACCGAAGTCCTTTACCCCGATCGGGGTGAAGCCCTTGTTATTCAGCGTCTTCTCAATACCGCGATGGCCGATTTAACCGATGACACAGCATGGCTTCGTAACAACATCTTCCGAACAAAGTGTACGTCGAAAGGGAAAGTTTGTAACGTTATCATTGACGGGGGCAGTTGTGAAAATATGGTAGCAAGTTCTATGGTGGAAAAACTCAATCTGCCATTACACGATCACCCCGATCCGTACCAACTTACGTGGTTAAAAAGGGTAATCTACTCAAAGTTACTCATCGATGTTTAGTCTCATTCTCCATTGGTAATAAATACACGGATGAAATTTGGTGTGAGGTCATACCAATGGACGCATGTCACCTATTATTGGGTCGGCCATGGCAATATGATCGGCGAGTTAAACACGGCGGATTCCGCAATACTTACACATTCAAAAAAGATGGTCTTAATATCACGTTGGCACCTTACAACCCACAACAGGAGGAATCACATTCTTTGTTGGTTTCTAAGTCAGAATTTGTGGCTATAACAAAAAAAACTCCCGAACACATAATTTTTGGTTTATTAATTGCCGAGGAAAATCCCGATGTACCTCCCGCTCCACCGGAAGCCCAACCACTATTAGCCGAGTTTCATGATGTTTTTCCGAATGATATTCCAGCAGGACTTCCTCAAATCCGAGAGATACAACATTGTATTGATTTTTTACCCGGCGCTAGTATTCCCAACAAACCCGCTTATCGTATGAACCCAAAGGAGTTTGCCGAGTTACATCGCCAAGTCACAGAATTGTTGGAAAAAGGCCTCATTAGAGAGAGCATGAGCCCTTGTGTCGTCCCGGCCCTCCTCGTGCCCAAGCCGAATGGTAGCTTTCGGATGTGTATTGACAGTCGCACGGTTAACAAAATCACTATCAAATACCAATTTCCTATTCCGCGCTTTGATGACCTACACGATCATTTACATGGTGCAACAGTCTTCTCCAAAATTGATTTACGTAGTGGATATCACCAGATTCGCATGCGACCGGGAGACGAGTGGAAGACCGCATTCAAAACAAGGGATGGGTTATATGAATGGATGGTGATGCCATTTGGGTTGTCTAACGCCCCAAGTACTTTCATGAGGCTCATGAATCATGTCTTTAAGTGTGACATCTGTGCTTGTAATCATTGTAAACAGTTCAGTTATCAATGAAATAAAGTTATTTGATTCCAATATATGTTTGTTTATGTTTTACATTTTTCATGTTTTGACTTTTATTCAATTTCAAACTCTATATCGCTTTCTAGAGAGTTATACGCAAACTGGTGCATAAACGAAATCAGTTTAACGCGACAAATACTCCGGAACTTCAATTTAAGCTTAACATACCTTAAATAACCTTTACAAAACTTAGAAATAAGTTTTGAAGGCTTTGGTATGGCAAAATCTAGTCTATTCGCTTACAGGGACTAAATTTGACAAACTGCAAAAGTATGCCGATTTGAACTGTAACGGACATTTCGGAACATGACCATAAGTTAAACACACCCTAAATATCCTTTACATAGCTTAGAAATAAGCTTTGAAGGGTTCGGTGTGCTAAAATAAACTTTATGCTCATTCAGGGACTAAAAGCGTCAAAAAGTGCATAAGTTTGCATTTTCGCGCATAACTTACGTTCTGAATACACCCGGACATCCAAAAATTTATGTAAGCACTAAAATATTTTATTTTAGTGTTTGGCATAAGAAAAATCCATTCGGCGCGCAATTTGGATCGTTTTTCGCGCTTATGCGCATTCCGTCGTAATTAAGCAAACATCGCGATCGTACGACCAAACGAACCGACATCCGGCATATTTTTGAGCATGTTTCATGTCCACAATGTTTAGGCATCATTTTAGGACCTTAAAGTTGGTTTGACGGGCCTTAAACATGTCGGAAATGGCTTTAAACACCAACAGGGACTGAAACTGTCATTTTTCAAACTTGTTGCTGATCTGTGCTGCCCAGGCGGGCCGCGTAAGCTTCTGTTGTCTCTTACGCGGGCCGCTAGGCCCTACCAGATGTGCAGAATTGTTGAAAACAGCCTGTTCCAGCTGTTATACCTTCATTTCCCACTTGCAAACGGTTTTTGCAACACCATGGGCCATTTCTATGGGCTCTAATGGTATTAGAAAACAAGGGGCAGACTTGGACGGCCTAGATCGAAGCTCGTTTCCCGATAAACGATCCTAACGGTTCTAGCTTTCCTATAAATACCCCCCACCATTTCTTGTTGCAACCCACAATTTGATCTGATTTTATACTCTCTAAGTGGAAGTGTATGCTTCCTACCTGAGAGTGGATTGGATCAAATACTTGCGGGGACCCTTTGTAAGTGTTCCTTCATTCTTTTTATGCGTTTTTATGCTTAAAAGTTAAACTGCGTTTGACTTTTTGCATTGACCAGTTTTTGGTCAATGCGAAGTTCGTTTGAACTTCATAACGTGAGCGTAATCACGATGGTCATAGTCCCTAGTGACTATACCTACTGATTACCACGTTATCTAGGCTCAGTGACGAGTCGTAGTTTCGGGCAAAATGCGTGTTCTTGCGTATTTTGTAACCAAACTACTCTAGGGTATCAAAACCGTTTGTTTTGATATCAAAACCTGTTTTCTAACTTGACTAAACATGTTCTAGCATGTTTAGCTCGTCACTTTTAGATTTGTGATTGTTTAGGGTCGTAAGGGTAAGCGATCTAATCAATCGCTTATGCTTTCGAACCCGACCCATTTGGTCGATCATTAGGATCCGACCAAACACTTTAGGTGACCATAGTAGTATAGGGAATAACCTTCCGAGGTTATACCTTATGGTCACATCGTTTGAGTAGTTGTATGATAGGTGATATATATGCCTTAGGTAAATTACCAAAATGCCCTTTTTACGTTAAAATTCATTTTAAGCCTATGTAACCCAAATTTTGACATCTAAACTGATTTAGCAACAATATTAGACATGTTAAGGCATATATTACTTGTCATAGGACTAGTTAGGCGTTCCGAACGCGTTTTACGCGAACGACGCGTTAAAGTAGCATAAGCTACCAAAACGGGTCGTGACGGGTCAAAAGCACTTAGGATAAGTTTCGATTTAGTATGTAGGCTTTGTTAAACCATATTACATGAGTTCCTACACTCATTTGGTTTACGAACCCTCATGCTACCCGATCCTCCGATTAGGTCCGTTTATTATTGTAGTTACCTATATTAGGCGCCGTTTGATTCCGTAACCTTCTAGCTTTGCTTGGTGGATATCTAAAGTCATTGAGCAATCTCAAGTGAGTACATAGACCCCTCTTTTACTGTTTTCCAAACTGTTTTGGGGTGAAACACATGTGCCTACTTGTTAATTCCATGCTTTCCATGATTTCATATCATATACTTGCTATGTTCATTAGTACACTTATAGTACATAATTTCATTGTGTTTTTGCTATGTATGTCCTTTGTAGCATACTTAGTACATCGTTTTACATGACATTTTATGCTATGTATGTTCATCATATTTAGTGCATTTGTTTTTCATCACATGCTATGTATGTCCGTTTTGCCGCATACTTAGTACATTTTCATCACATGCTTACATTTTGATATGACATTTGGTTTGTTAAGTGGGACCATATACATTCATTAACTTTGATCACGCCGCTCGTTAGTTGGTAATGGTACCATAGGAATTGACAACTCCCGTTCCTGACATCCTAGGTATGTTTGGATGAAAGGAATGACCGAATCCGATAAAACATAATACAGATAGACCTTTAATTTGTTTAAGGGCTTATCACCACAGTCACAAGGCTTGGATGTATGCATTTTTACAATACCGCATAAATGTTTGTATTCAGTATAGCATGCATTTCCACAAGACAAAATGTTGATTTAAACCACGTTTTACTTCAATACATTGTTTTGTGCATTTTTATCTGTGGCTCAGTAGATATATATATATATATATATATATATATATTTCACTTGCAATACATGACATTTTATTTACACATTACATATTGACATTTGACATAGACATTTTGATATTGATATACATATTTCATGGACTACATTTTGACATAAACATTTTGACATGATTTACACAAAGACATTTGACAAATGGTTTAGACATGGGCAATTTACATTGGTGGTTTGTTTGGGTAAAATGATTTGAGTAACAAGGCGTGTGTAATATGATACAAGCATGGTGGATACGCCGCGGGTACTTCCTATATATAAGTGCTTGTATGGTATTACATATCGTAGCGTTATTTGAATCATTTCAATTTAGACATATAACATTTTATACAAATAACATATTTTTCAAGACATTGTTTTACAAACAACTTATTTTATACAAAACTCATTTTACTTGGTTATTCATTTAACCTCATATTACTCCTTTACATATCATCTACTTTATCATTGCTTTTCAAAATATTTATAAAACAAAACAATTAACAAGGTTCATGACTGACTTTGGTTAAACAACTTTTTCTTAAACCTAAGTCATGAATCCTATTTTTACAAAACCTATGTATCTCACAGGCATTTTTATGCTGACGTACCTATTTTCACATGTGTTTCAGGAGCTGTTGCTTAGGATGATGATCGTGACACTAGGGCGGACCTGTGCCTTAGAGACTTAAAATAAAGATAGACTTAGTTTAATTATGTTGTGTACTCTTTGGTTCTTGTTTTGAAACAATGTAATCCACTCTTTGGTTGATGAATAAAATATAATTTTAATTACCATGGTTGTGGAACAATAATTCTGTTACAACACTCCCCGACGTTTCCGCCACGATTTGATGTTTTACGTGGTCGGGGTGTGACATTAAGCCCCTTATTAGTCGATGCGTTGTCGTTTATTTCGACGACATATTGGTTTTTATAAAAAATGTAACGGCTCATTTAGGCCACCTTTGGGATGTTTTCAAAATCCTACGCGAACAAAAACTGTATGCCAACGCGAAGAAATGCCAATTTTTGACAACAGAGGTTATTTTTTGGGATATTTGGTGTCGGCCAACGGTATACGTATGGATGAGTCAAAGGTCTCGGCTATTACCACGTGGTTGTCTCCGACTTCGCTTCACGAGGTTAGAAATTTTCACGGTCTCGCGTCTTTTTATAGGCGTTTCATTCGAAATTTTAGCACTATTGTCGCCCCTATTACGGAGTGTTTGAAAAGTAGCAAGTTTACATGGTCTCCTGCAGCCGAAAAGTCATTTATTACCCTCAAGGCAGCGGTTACTAATGCGCCAGTCCTTGCCTTACCAAGTTTTGATCATGTGTTCGAAGTCGAGTGTGACGCTTCGGGGGTGGGAATTGGTGGTGTCTTGAGTCAACAGCACCGCCCCATCGCTTATTTTAGTGAAAAATTAAGTGACACCCGGCGCCGATATAGCACCTATGATAAAGAATTTTATGCTATTGTTCGAAGTCTCGAATATTGGCACCATTACCTCATTCCCAGTGAATTTATTCTATACTCGGACCATCAAGCTCTCAAGTTTATCCAAGGTCAGGCCAAACTCAACCCCCGGCATGCAAAGTGGGTCGAAACACTTCAAGATTTCACGTTCGTTATCCGACACAAAGCCGGGTCGGCAAATTCGGTTGCTGATGCATTAAGTCGTCGGACAGCTTTTCTTAATTCTGTCACTTTTGGGGTCACCGGGTTTGAGTCGTTTTCTCATCTTTACCAAGACGACCCTGACTTTCATGATATTTGGCAAAAAAGTAAGGACGCACCGTATCAGTGTTTTGTGCAAAAGGGCGGTTTCCTTTATAAATGGCAACGCTTATGTGTTCCTCAGTCTTCCTTTCGGGAGGCTATTGTTCTTGAATGTCATCAAGGGGCTTTGGGGGGTCACTTCGGGCGGTCTAAGACGGTTGCGTTAGTCCAAGATCGTTTTTTTTTTTGCCAAAAATGATACGGGAAGTTTCTAAAATTTTGAAAAGGTGTCGCGTTTGTCACATTGCCAAAAATCACAACACCAACCAAGGTCTGTATACACCATTACCAGCCCCTACACGGCCTTGGGAAGATGTTAGCATCGATTTTGTGGTAGGCTTACCGTTAACACAACGGAAAAAGGATTCAATTATGGTGGTTGTTGATCGTTTCTCAAAGATGGCTCATTTTGTTCTGTGTGTCAAAACCTTTGACGCTTCGCAAGTTGCGCGTCTTTATTTTGCCGAGATTGTACGATTGCATGGCGTTCCCAAGACTATCACTTCCGATCATGATGTTAAGTTTATTAGCCATTTTTGGCGCACATTATGGAAACGATTGGGAGCAAAGTTGCAATTTAGTAGTTCTCACCATCCGCAAACTGACGGACAAACGGAAGTTACTAATCGAAGTTTGGGAAATTTACTCCGGAGCCTTGTCGGTGACAATCCTAAGAAGTGGGATCTTATTTTGCCTCAAGCAGAGTTCGCGTATAATCGGTCCAACCATAGCTCCACGGGACGAAGTCCGTTTTTTGTTGTGTATGGTCGAAATCCCTTCACTCCTCTTGATCTCGCCCCATTTCCTGAGTTGGAGCATTTCAATATCGATGGGGATAAGCAAGCAAAACAGATTAAGCTCTTGCATGAACAGGTGCGTGAACAAATTATTAAGCATAACTTACGATACCAAGCGCGGGTTAATAAACATAGACGACATGTGGTATTCAACGAGGGTGATTTAGTTTGGGTTCATTTAAGTCGGGATCGTTTTCCGCCAGGCCGTTTTGGGAAGTTGCGCCCGAGGGCTGATGGGCCTTTTCGTGTACTTCGACGTATTGGGGATAATGCTTACAAGATCGATCTCCCTGGTCACTACAAGGTTTCTGCCACCTTTAACGTTGCTGATTTAACACCGTATGTTCCCGACGATGAAGGTGACTCGGGGTCGAGTCCTTTTTTAGAGGGGGAGGATGATACGGATCCAGACCCTATCGACGAACCACCCGGTGATACAAGTCCAGGACCCGACCCGAAGCGTGGCTAGGAAGACTGCCAGATTTGATTCCATCCAACCAATCCTTTTATATTTTTAAGTTATCTCCTTTTGATTTCAATTTTCATCATTCCCTTAATTATGTTATTTCGTTTCCATGTTTATTTCTAGTATTTTATATTTAAGCAATTGTAAGCAAGGTTGGATGGTTATGAATTAAATAAGAATTCCTTTTGAACGTTGTGTTTTTCTAGAGATTGTTTGTTCCACTCGTATACGAATCCGTATCACATCTATAGAGATTGATATAGAGAATGAATAGTATATCTTTATATTTAAAGATCCATTATAGCATCTCTATATTTTTCTCTATTTTAGATAATCAAAGGAAGTATTTAGGTAGTCTTTTTTAATATTCTCTATATTTTTCTATAAATTCTAAAGATAAAATATGTTTTAGAGACTCGAATGTAGTAACGTGAATCCTAAAATTAAGAAGTTTCTCTAAGGTTTGCTAGTGCCAATGTGGATTGATAATAAAAGGTTAAAGCATCTTATAAGACTTGATTTGTGGATTGTTGATAACTTTGACTATAACTTTACATTGATTTTAATATTCATCATTGGTTTTAAGTTTATTTTAGATTTGAACTCATATGCTTCTTAGGGCTAAAATATCCTCGTTTCAAGAATTTAATATAGTCAAATAAGTTAACTTCAATGTTTATAATTATAGAGGAAGGTTAACGTACATTATGGCTTAACGTACATCACGTACGACAGGTAATTACGCACGTTCATTTTAAAATTACGCACGTTATTACTCAAAAATCCAAAATCACGCATTTTGAAACACAATAATCACGCATATTGAAAATATTAATCACGCATGTTATAAAACAAATCACGCACGTTGTCGTACGTAAAGTACGTTAGGCCGTAATGTACGATATACTTTTTCTATAATTATATGTATTGGAATATATTTAATGAAATAGAGTTGTCAATTTATTGATATAAAGTATCATCAATTTTATTTGCTTGATTGCTAGATTTGTAGTTGACTAACTACACAAGGAAAGGTACCCTTGACCCTTGAGCACCAAGCAAAACCATCTATGTCCCTTTCCTTTATCCATATTTTTAAGTGATGATGATAGGTTTTGATTAAACATATGTTAATCTCATAGTTTAGACTTTAGATGGAGTCGAACGTTTTTAATTTTTTTTATTAACAAGTTATTATTTCATTTTCCTTATTGTTATCAAAGTTAGTCTTGAAATCCCGACTTTTTAACTATAGGGCCGCAATGAAAAGATTTTTACATTGGCTTCAGGTCACCTACTTTACTTATGACAATTTAAGGGGTCGAAGTATAGAAAACATTGACGTCGAACACCTCTATTAAGTAGAAATATTATCGATTGTATGGTCAATGGACAACCGTAACCTAACCCATGATCATAATTAGGGTTGTTGACCTGGACTAGCTTCATAACAAGTCAAGCTGAGTCTTCTCATGATCGTTAATCCGAGCTAGAGGTTGAGCTCGTATTCAAATCAGATTCTATTCGAACTAGCTCGTGGAGTTGGCTTTTTTTTTTTTTTTTTTTTGAATCTTCATGGTTATATTATTTTATATTTTTCTTACACATATCTAATTAACAATCACATATTATAAAAATTAAAGTTAACAAGCTATCAATATAGAAGAAAAAAATAAAGTATTGATATATAGCCCAACAAGTTACTTTCTGCAAATGTTGTTAAGATTACGTATAAAAAGAACTATATGTGTATGTTAATAATACACAATTTAAAAACATATTTATTTATTTTACATAATTGGGTATGTTATTTCTTTTACAAAACCGAAACTTTATAAATAAAGTTGATCGAATTGGCTTTTGCCTTTTTGCTCATCACTCAATCTCCATGCCTTCAAAACCTTAATGATGGTTTTGTGCTTGATGATTGATTCCGTTCATATTATACCTATCCCTTCTAGAAATTTGAATATGTAAAATTATAGTTAATACATCGGCAAAATTATAGTTAATACATTGGCGCACTCACATATTTATTTATTTGTGTATGTATTATGTGTGTACACATTCATATACATATCCACGACAAAATTATCAACAAATTTTATGACGTCGCAAATTCTATCGTTAACTTCGGTGTCTTTTGGACACTTACATAGTCGCATACACATATATTGTATCCCGTCGAGCATTATAGATGTTAGAACCCTCTGGCGACTCTTAAGACTTAAGAGTATGTCATAACGGTAAAGCAATAAAAAAACTTCGAATGTACATATAAAGTAGAAGAAATCGTAAAATTCATGTTTGCATTCATTGCACATTTATACAAGTCAACAAAACATAGATGCATAGGTTTGACACATTATACATCGATATAGATGTATAAATAAAAGAACCTTGATTTTGCTTCAAAGTGTAATTGAGCAACTCAAAAAAAGATATAAAAATATGAATTAAACTAAACTAGTGGGTTGGTCAATACGATGCGGAGGAGATTTTATATATGTACATATGCAATCTGGTCTATTACTAACATAAGGTTTTCCTAGCACTTAGCGCATCTATGGGTAGTGCTAAAATACTAAAAGCGACTCCTACAAAAACCGAAAACCATAAACATGAATACTGGTTTATAGTACCGATATTGTTTGGTTAGTACTGGTTCAGTACGATATTAGGAGTCGATAAAAATGCTTATCCCAAGTTTACAATAACTATCTTTTATTTGAAAATGAGTAAATAGTGCTTCTTACTTATATTTGTCCTTGTAATTTCATTGTTCCCTTGTTTGATATGTTTTCCTCTTATTTTACTTTGATAACCTAATATAAAAGAGATCAGCTTCTTATGTTATCTTGTGCATCCCCTCAAACCTAAATAAAGTAGAACTCCCCTAACACTAATCCATCTAATTCAAAATTCGTCCATACCGTTATATACTCTCTAACACGTCGTTATCTACGTCAACAAAATTTCAATACGCCATCCACAAACGATTTTATTTATTTACTTATAGCGGATCCACCTTCTCAAAGAAGCAACGAGTCAAATTGGCGTCACTGTAAGATTAAATATATTATGTTTAATATTTAATCTATAGCCATTATAATCATTTACATAATATAGATCAAAATATATAATAACCTATTAAATAATTAGTTGGTAATTGTTGATGGACCATATTACCCTTATTAACTAATTATGTTTCCTCCTGGGTGCTTATATAAGGAGAATTATGTGGAGGTTAAGGGGTTACTCAGTTATACAATTAGACAAACCCATTAGCCATAACATCAATAATTCGACCTCCTCTCCTAATCGAATCCCCTATTCGATTTCTAAGTCCCCATCATCAGTCAGCACCCTAAGGAGGAACCAGATCTAGATGACAAGCATGTCAAATTCCATAACTGGATTCTCTACTGCACTTTCTGCTGTGACAGGTATGTTTTCCATGTTTTCCTTCATGTACAAACAGAACTGAACCAACATGTTGTATCAGAGCATATGTTGATTAGTCAGTTCTGTTTTCGTATCCATCAATTCTGGGATAGAAATCTGGAAAACGGAATTTTGATAACTTATTAAACAAGCAGCCAATTTTCGAGTCATAAAGGACGACTCGAGACCATTGTTTTCGTAAAAGATTAATTATGTATTCACTCGAAATCAAATGGGTTTATGTTTTTACAACCGAAATCTGTTTAGAAGTCTTAAAAGTTTCAGGTTTCGGGTTCCAGAATTTTATTTTTATGTTTAGGGTTCATCGCATGTTCTTAGAAAATTCGAAAATTCTGTTATGATTTGGAATATGATTCGGATTATGAAGTGTTTTTCCTGTTTTGATCTGATTTTGTCCTCTAAAAATTTTCGAAAACTGTTATTAGATAAACATATTATGATTTTCGAAATATTTGGTAAAAATTAGATCAGCACTGAAATAGGAAACATTATCACATAATCCCTTAGATTTCGAATTTCAGTTATGTTATCACAATAAACAGCTATTAACAGTGGACTCGAGACCAAGATCTCGACTCGAGACCACAAGGTCTCGACTCGAAATCATAAGGGCTCTCAAAAGTTTACAACTCGAGACAAAGGTCTCGACTCGAAACCATAACGTGTCAACTCGAGACCACTGAGGATTCGACTAAGGGCTTAATCCTTCTCAACACGAGACAGAGGTCTCGACTCGAGACCATTAGATCTCGACTCGAGACCATAACGTGTCAACTCGAGACCATAACGTGTCAACTCGAGACCATAACGTGTCAACTCGAGACAAAGGTCTCGACTCGAGACAACAAGCCTGTGACTCGAAACCTCATTATTTTAAGCTGTTTAATGTGAACTAAAAAAAATGTTTTACAAAACCAAAATGGCTTAACGGGTGGTTTGCTATTAAATAATTGGTTTTTGTAAATATTTAGTTAATTAATAAGGATCAAATAATGTTTTACAAAACCAAAATGGCTTAACTTGAATGAGCTTCTGATGTATTAATTCTGGCCAAAGCTGATTTGATGCGTCTACTTATCGTTCAAGTATTACGAAAGCTATGTTAAGTATGCATTATAAGCATGAATGTCTTAATTTCTGGCCAAAGCTGATTTAATTCATTCATAGATGGCATACTTAACGAGTGCATAACTAAAGTGATTGTCTCAATTTCTGGCCAAAGCTGATTTGTTACAACCACTTTGCACATATGCTTAAATGATTACACTTCTGGCCAAAGTTGTTTTGTCTTCGTTTAAGTAGAATTTTTTAGCTAAGTCTATTATTTTGATGTTAGTAATAGACATATCACAACCTCTTCACACAATGATCCTTATGTTAATGATCCTTAATTAATTTTTTATGATCATTTCGTCTGCCTTATTCTTAGTACCCATAATTTTTACTCACTATAATTTTCTTCTATAAGTCTATATCTCTCCACTCTAATTCCTAAATCTAATATGTTTTGCTTAAAGTTTCTAGAAGAATTAGCTCTTAAATTAAATCCTTGATTATCTCTTAAGACACGATAATCCTACTGCTCTCTTCTGATAAAGCGCTACAGAAGAAAAGTAGAGCATGATGATTAGGATAAATCGAACATGATGTCTCTTATGATAATCAAGAATAAGTGCTGTCACTAAAAGGTTATTCCAAATAAAGTCTTTCCTAAGACTAATCTATAATTGTGGAATAATCATACGAATTCCTAAGATGCATGCCTTCATTTGAAATTCTAAACTATAAAGTTAAGTGGTATATGTGAATACGTTATAATGTACAAAACCATGACCCATAAAGTTAAGGGCTTACGCATGGAAATAAGTACATTTTTCCAGTACATTACATACTAAGATTTTCACTTGTACAATTTGATGCATTATAAATCAACTATAACACTCAAAAGTACCAAAGTATAATGAGTGTGTTGATAAGCAACATACGTACAAAGAAATAAATGTTTGAAACTGGAAAATAAGATGTTATTCACCTTACAACCACTAATAGTTTAAAAGAGGATTGTTCTAAGGTCCATAGACAAATTACAAGTGCTAATCCCAACTCTAAGGTTCTTCAAGGGAAAATCTCACTGCATAATTATGTCATTAGACTAGGCATAAGCAACGAGACTATCCATTATTCCAAAGAACAGTTGGATAAGTTAATTAGGTAGTCACTTACTAATGATATTTAAGTCTGATAATTTTAATATTCCAATTAACACATGATTAGTTGACTCTAGTTCCATACGTTTCCTTACCAGAACTCGACAAATAACTAACATGAGAGTTAGTGACAAAATTAAATGTTAAGGCTATAAGAACCATAATAAGCAGTCTTCTAACAACGTTTTCGATACCTTATATATATTCTGAAGATTAGTCAGAATATAGTATCAAAATTACACAATGTTATGAAGGTTGGGAGGTTTGCATAGTCAACATAAAGTCACACTTACCTTAAACTCTCATCTTATTTGTTCTAAATATCTGGATAGAAACATTACTAAGATGAAACTAGATGATACCTTACACTTTTCACAACTTTTGTCATCATGCAAATGAGAATTGGACAAAAGGAAAATGAGACTTATAAATTTCATCCATTACAACCGAAATTCATGAGAAATCATGACATGGTTAATAAGGATGATTATTCAACTAATCTCATTCTAAGTGATTTTAAAATCATGACGTTAAAGCATGACTTGGCTTAAGGAATAAGTATTGGGTCCATCATAAGTCATTCATTGACATTCGTGGAACTTATTCCAAATGGAATATTCAGACATAATTCATTTATCATTTAAAAGACTATCAACTTGTATCTAAATTTTGTCGCATATGGCCCATGGTCTTAGAAGAAATCTATTCATATATATATACTTAATAAGATTTCTATTAAATATGTCCCTAAAGTTTCTTATGATATCTGGACATTAAAGAAATCAAATAAAGTCTAACGTATATATGATAGGTTCCCATGTCACGTAGCTCATTGAAACTTCTCTTGTAGCATTTTAGAGATATTAAAGATCAGTGGGAGCATTAAGTGTCTTCATAATAACTTGCAATAGTTGCAAGAGGTGGGGGAGTGAAAACTTTATATTACTTCAATTTACACCTCTTGTACAAGACACCGCTCCATCACGACACTGTTCTATCAAAACTTATCTCCTTAAATCTAATGCTACTCTTACAAAAGTTTCATTGTTGATTAATTGTGGGCACACTTAGATTTCTTACCTGAACTAACATAATCCTCAACAAGAGAAACTACAACGACTGACGTCATTAACTTGTTTCTCTATTAGAATTTGTTGGTCGTTAAATATTGACCCTAAGCATGCTGAGTTCCTAAAGATTTCTAAGGTCAGTGGGAGCAGTCAAAGTCCTTATCATGATTTGCAAGGAATACAAGAGGCGGGGGGAAGAGTGTCATTAAATTTCACTCCGAATTTAACTCCGATTACACCTCTTGTACACCATACTGCACCAACTCTTATAAACTTAGAATGAAAATGATAGCAACCTAACCAAGAGCTAATCCATAAAACTGAAACTTCTAACGAACCCAATAATCAACTCAGGAGGTCATATAGGTTTAAAAGCCTACTAACTTTGATGATTACATAACCTCCCTAATTAAAGTTGAAATGGATTTTGGAAATGTTTACTGATCCTATCTCTTCAAATTAAGCCATTAGTGTCAATCAATATTCTTCTGAATGGAATAAAACAGTTTTCTAGTAAAACTGATTTTATGTGTTCTTATAACGTTTGGGATTTGATTGAATTACCTAAGAGTGTTCATAACTAAACCAAATCCTAATATAAGCGTTAAGACACTCAAAAGCATGATTGATTGTCAAAGGTTGTACTTAGGAAGAGATAAATTATTAAAGAATCTTTATTACATATCATATAGAAGATTTCTTTGAGGATCATCACTGTTCTAGTAGCTTATAATAGTTTAAAGCTACATTAGATGAACATTATAAACAATTTTCCATAACAAATGGCTGACACATTTACATGTTCATTAGATAACAACCTAAAGTTTCAAACTGAAGGTTAAAGAACACTTTATTTGTAAGCCAATAATATCCATGTATGGGTTAATGCAAACGTCATAATGAGATGAAAAGCTAACGTAATTATTTTCATCAAGAATCAAGTGGATTAATGTACCTACCTCAAAATGAGTGGGAGCAACTAAGATAAACTTGTCTATATAGATGACATTCTTTTGACAAGTATATGTTACATAAGTCAAAGCATTGTTAACACAAACTTTGATATAATATATCTCAGAGATATCTCTTACGTGATTGATATCATAACATACTGAGATAGACCCAATGGGATATTAGTTCAGTTCCATAAGTTTAACATTAAATGGGTCCTTACATATGTAACAATCAATACTGCTCTCCTTCAGAGGATAATATGGTAAATGAGATTAATTTTACGCTTCATTAATCAGAAGCCTTATGTAAGTTCAAGTCTATACTCGTTTAGATATTGCTCACATTGCAACACACTAGATATGTCTAGATTAATGTGAAGCATCTAATGGAGTATTACAATATCTTTAAAAGAAATGAGAGACTATAATTTAAAGAAGAAGTGAGAATTAAAACCGGTTTATTACTCTAACTTTGAGATATTCAAAGATGACAAAATGTAATTTCGGGTATATCTTTATGTCAGCAGACAAAACCTATCTTATGGAGGAGTCATAATAAACTGATAATAACAACCTAAGTTATAACGACATAATATAGTCACTAAATGTTGTTGGAAGTTTATCAGTGGACTCATAAGTTTATTGACTCCATATAATTAATGTTTTGAAGACTTAGTGTGATAAAGTCAGTTACCATGACTCCTTGAACAGTAACAGTTCAAGAGGTGCTGCATTAAGTTTCGATACACAATTAATTATTCGTTTGTGAACGAATTGAGGAAACTAAGTTTGTATCGAATACATTCATGATATGCTTAAGGATCCTATAACTGAAGGGCTATTACCCATAAGTCTTATTAAGAGAGCTCAGAGACGGGTATTAATTGATGGCTATGCGCAACTGCATATCGTACTATGAATGACTAAGTATTAGTTAATTTTTCCTCATCAGTTTGATTTTGTATGTCTCTAAGAATATGTCAAGCTAGCATAACGGCATATAGACAAATATAGTTACAAATCAAACAAAGGGCTTATGCGTATTTTGATCATAACGATTAGGTTTTAAATTAAGGTTATAGTATGATTAATGGGGGTCCTGAGTCGCATAATGATTCAACGGCTGTATTTTTCTGCTATAGTACTTGTTTAAGGCTAAAATGAGTGTTAACTCCTGATCAGGCTTATCTAATACTCATAGTAAATGATTACTCGGCTAAATGGGAGAATGTAAGATTAAATATATTATGTTTAATATTTAATCTATAGCCATTATAATCATTTACATAATATAGATCAAAATATATAATAACCTATTAAATAATTAGTTGGTAATTGTTGATGGACCATATTACCCTTATTAACTAATTAGGTTTCCTCCTGGGTGCTTATATAAGGAGAATTATGTGGAGGTTAAGGGGTTACTCAGTTATACAATTAGACAAACCCCTATTCGATTTCTAAGTCCCCATCATCAGTCAGCACCCTAAGGAGGAACCAGATCTAGATGACAAGCATGTCAAATTCCATAACTGGATTCTCTACTGCACTTTCTGCTGTGACAGGTATGTTTTCCATGTTTTCCTTCATGTACAAACAGATCTGAACCAACAGTCACTCCATTTACGCCATCCACATCTGGAAAAAAAAAAAAAGTAGACCAAATTTTTTTTTTCATTGGGGTCCATTTTTTTGTATAAAAAGTTTTCACAAACAAACATTAAAATTTTCAGGTTGGTCATCGTAGTCGGGTCGGTTTGGGGCTAGGAAATAATGTAAAAGCCTTTAGTGGATATGAAACCACTACATTATTAAGAACCAATTTTGTTTAAGTTTTATTTATTTTGTTTAAGGTTTTTTTTTTTTTTTTTTCTTCCTGAAGGCCACGTTTGTAATCAAATGTGAAATAATATCATTTGGAGATATTCAATTTATCATATTAAAGAAGCAAATTAGTATCATATTAAAGAAGCAAATTAGAGGGTCAATGGATGGTTGTTTTGTTTTAAAGCAATAGTTTAATTTGGATGAAAAAATACAATAAAAAATGAGATGGAAGACTTGAACTTGAGATCTATATTTGTTGGAATACAAGAAGATTTACCACCAGACCATCTTTGTTTTCAATACTATGGGGTCCAACTAATTTATTTTATGGGGTCCTTGAAAAATTTAACATATCGGTTCTACTATTTTTTTTTTAAAACACTGGGGTCCGTGGACCCCGACCCGTACCATGTGGGTCCGCCCCTGCAAGTCTCACATACGACATAAATATAGAAATTTGCCGTTAAAAAAAAATAACGAGGTGTCATGATCCTTCTTTACTTGTGTTGATTTTAAATGGTTTTAATTGATGAATGCCTCAATGTAACTGTCTTAAATCAATTTTAGAAGTTTTAAAACACACCGAACTGTGAAACCTATACCAATCTAATATTTTTCATTGATTTAAACTATTCTAGCTAATGGTGTATCCAGAAATTTGTTTTTAGGCGTGTGAGTTTTTTAAGGATTTTAGGCCTCTAGTTATATAATTATTTTCTTCAGTTCGTAGCGGGATCGGATCAAGTCAGGTCATGTTAATTTCTAACCAACTTAAACAATGTTTGAGTTTCAATTTTCAAACCTTAGTTTTTCAATCTGAATTCTATTCACATGAACAAATAATGTTTTAATTCTAATTCTAATCACATAAACAAACAAACTACTAGTATTCACATCCCACTCTCTATATATCATTTTTCTCTAGATTTTATAGAATAATTTAAATAAACCATCCAAAATGTCACTACATGCTGCTCTTTATAATTCTAAATCTCCCTAATCATCATTCATCAAATCTAACAACAAATAAAAGTACAAAACATGTGAATGGGGTAAAAAATCAAACCTTGGTCAGAATATGGTGGCTGGGGTGGACGGATTTTAGTCGATGGGCGATGGGCAGCACTGCAACAGGAAACACCAATGGAATTTTGGATCTGGGCAGCGGGATTTGGGCGGGAAGTGAAAAGCCTCCCTATTTTTTTTTACCAATTTCCTGAACTAAAATTCCCGAATTAAAAGATTTTCAAACTCAATCCAGTACCGCCTTTTGGCGTTTTCTTTATCAGGCTGGTGCCGATTTTTACCTTCATGTACCGATAATGAACCAGACCGTATCGGTATTTTCGATACTAGTATCGGTTGACACCAGGTTTATCCAACTTAGAAAGCAAAGAAAATAATAACTATTATTATATTAAAACAATAAAGGTATTAAAAAATATATATTATTAAAATATTTTAAAAACACTATTCATTTCATTTAGTGAGCTAAATGCACCTCTCATGCCACTTGTTAGACCAATTATTTAATTCATATCCTTAACATATTAGCTTCATAGAAGTTCATTCTAAAAAGCCAATTAGCAATAGAAGTATCTTATACAATTATAATATATATGCATTAGTTTTTTTTTTTGCATCATCTAAAGTGACTAATTAATCATTTAAATTTGGTGAATATGATTATAACTTATAAAGGTGTAGGGAGTGGTTAGACACTTGAAAGTGGTAAACTTCAAAATCAACCAATGAGAGTGTGCCATGTCATTCAATGAAAAGTGTTTAAACTATGCTAAAAAATGTTGGCAATGGTTAGGCACTTCATGAATTGGTAAACTATTTAAAAAAAGGAAAAATGTGTGATTTGTTAAAGATGGCATGGACCCCACCCCACACACCCCCCTCTTTCTCCTACCCCCCCCCCCCCTCTCCCCGATCAGCAACCTGTTACCGCACCTCCACCTTTACCGCGCGGCAAACATGGTTGGCGGTGGTGTTCCCGAGCGGCAAACTCCTTTTGCCGAACCAGTTTGCCGCCCACACCGTATCCCCTAATACATTTAAATATGTTTGTTTAATTAAACATTCTAGGGATAATGTTAGTGAATAAAAATACTTATTAAACTGTTTGTTATCTATTTTACTGTGGGATGAAGTGTATGACATAATTGGCCCCATTGACAAATGAACATTGAAATAAAGTAGCTTTGTTACAAAAGTCTACAAAAAGTGCCTTTGTTCCACAAAAGTAAAGATGAAATGTGCTTTCAAAGCCACCTCAAAATCATTCCTCGATTTTATCATCTTTTGAATGAGGATTACTACAAAAGTATATATTCAAATGTTTGGTACTTGAGCATATGCATCATGCATGAACATGAAATAAATATTTACAAAAGGCTATTATAGCATTTTTAAATTCAATTCCTTTTTTAATGGAAAATATAATTCTATATAAATTAAAAAAAATGAAAAGAAGTTGCCTTCACATATTAAAAATTGTAAAAACGAAAAACTGGTTATGATTTGATACAACAAACATTACATATAATCTTACAAGCTAAAGATCACCAAAGTTAGTTTCTTATAAAATAGTTTAGTTTTACATATACAAAGTTAGAATTAAAACACTTTAAAAAAACATTATTTGATTATATAATTCGAATATCTACAAGACGTAGGGCAACACACACAATGAAGTGTACATATCAACCACACCCGAGATTCTGAAAATCCGATTCAAAACAAGTTATGTGATCGTTGGCAAATGTCGCGAATGAACAAGAACAAACTTCGTTTGTGACCATCATAAATCTCACCTATAGTTACAACGAAATCACAAAGACAACTAGATTCCAATAAACATATCATGGTACAGTCGTTTAATCATAATAATAATTCTAAAGTAATTACATTAAATAAAACAAACAATAATAGTGCTTATATTACAACACTAAAAAGCCAATATACATCAAAGATAATCTTTTAGTCCATCAAATTTGTCATCTTTCCTTGTTTTCCTCTTCAAAGGCCATTCATCTCTTTGATTGCTTTCTTGGAATTATAGCACCTAATTTTCGGGTTGTACTTTTGGGGGAGCAAGATCCGGATATCAAGTCAAAATTTTCATGGGTCAAACAACTAAATTGTTTCCTTAAACAAATCAAACAAAAGACATTTGATCTTGAAGATTTCTCTCTCTTCCCCATGTTTTGTACCTTAATCCTATGCCTTACAAACCAAGAAGAATGTAATAGAGTAGAGTTATTGGCAATGCAATCAACATTCCAAATATCACCCTGTAAAAATCCAAATAAAAATAATTAATTATCATATTAATTTGTGACATCAAACGTTTAGTTTGTTATATTAACTTACCCGGTGCTAAGAATTGCTGGATGAACATTGTATTCTTTGGCAAAGACAAATGGGACGATTCCTTGTGGAAGTGCAGCCTGTTGTTTAGAAAATTATAGTGAAATTAAAGTTAATTCTGAGATTAGATCATAATCATAATAATATATGGGTGATGATAATTAAGGTATTTATGTATGTGTACCTGTACAATGGCAACACGGAGGAGTGTTCCTCGGAGACCAACGATGATGGAAGCGGCTGCCATCACAGCTGGTCCGGTTAAGAATCTCACAGCCATCGAAAAAATAGCAACAGAATTTCCGCACGCTATTATTTTTGGTTGAAGTGCCATAAACAATCCTTCAAAACACAAAACATCGTAATTTAATAAATCAACAATAACCCGCTTATAAATCTTTAATAAATTCCGAGACAATTTTTATGTTTGTATTAAATTTCCGAGTTATTGTAAGGTTGAACCTACCAATCCATAAACACGATCTATTTCCTATTTACATACCATCAATTTACACAAATATAAAACTCTAAACTCGTCTCAAACTATAGAAATCATAAGACTACCCGTTGCGGAGCCGCTAGCGGGTGGCGCTAGCCACGAGGCTGTCACGTAGCTAGCAAACACCACAACATCGAGCCGCTAACAGGGGCGCGAGCGAGTCAAAGTGAGGGAGCTAGCAGGATAATTCGAACGTTGGGGTGTGTGGATGTTTGTGCCGACCGTTACATTTATAAAAAAAAATCCAAAATTTCTATAAATATCCATTTCTTACCCAAATTTCTCCCATTTTTTTTTAATGTGATATTTTATAAAAAAAATGTTTTTCTATTAATATTAGTCTACAAATTTAGAAAGAATAAACATAAAATAAAACAATGAAAGTTCGCTGAAGCCCCTGCTCACCCGGACGGCCGGACCCGGACCACAATAAGGTCATGTGGTTTTATCTAGTGCCCAGTCAGCGCTAGGTATAACAATATTACAGGATGAATCTAGGTGTTGAGCCAAACCACGAGTATTCAAAATATGCATCCATTTGCAGTTTTTTTTTTTTGAATGGCCAACAGAAGAAATTTTATTAAATAACTAGCCAGCGGCTAACACCACACTTCCAGTCACCAAACTTACAATCTGAGCCAAAATCAAACAGAACGAAAGCACACGCTACCCAATTAAAATGCATCAAACTGGCGCCATTGGTCCCAAGTCATAGAAACCGTTGAGGTTTTGTTTGTAATTTACCAAAATAAAAATTAAACCTCAACTTTTAACAAATCATTGATAAGATTGATGTTGATTTTGCCATTATAAAGGTGTACCCACCTCATGGGACCGCAATGAAGTCTATTCCGCAATCATTATGGTCCCCGATAATACATTTAACGATAACTTTTTTAAATAATAAAAACAAATATAATAATTATTAATGTTCATAAAGTTTAATTAGAATGTTCATAAAGTTTAATTTCATATTACTTACCTAAGCTAAACATAGCCATCCCAAGACCAGCATCCGAGAGTATTGATATTGAACTTTTTATTATTTTTGGCATCGCCACATCCCACCTGTCATCATTAAACTCCTTCAAACATATATTTATTACCAAATTTATATTTATTCTACATTATCATAAACATTATCCTTTTATAAAATAAGAGTAAATTACCATTTTAGTCCAAATAGTTTTTTTTTTCTCCTTTGTGTCCCTGACTTTTCCATTTTCTTGTCATTTTGATCACATTGCCTAACTCAGTCTAAAAATTTGGTTAGAACCATGGGTATTTTTGGCATAACTGTTGTGTAGTGATAACTAGGGGTAGTTTACAGCATAATTTATAAACCTCATAATAATTTAATGTCAAAAATACCCCTGATTATAACCTGGTTTTTAGACTAAGTTAGACAATGTAATCAAAATAACAAGAAAAAGGAAAAGTCAGGTACCTAGAGGAGAAAAAAAAACTATTTAGACTAAAATGACAATTTAAACAAAAAACTCAGGGACTAAAACGACAATTTACTCATAAAATAATTTACTAAAGACTAGTCAAACTGTCCAATTTTTTTTTTCTTTTGACAGATAGAAAGGTATATAAATTTTGTTACGCTAACATGTCATTTAAAGACGTTTGTAGCGCTCAAAATTCATACCACTAGACGAATAGGTCACAGTTAGAGTTAGTTACCTGAATGAAACAAGAGCCCATATTAGACCAATAAGGCTCGAGTACGTGTTCGGGTTCCGGATAAGTTTCCGCCACACCATAATCAAAATCAAACGGGTCATAACGCTCGCCGGCGGCATCATCTTTCCGACATTCCCTTCAACTTCCTTAGGATTGAGCGCCGCCGTTGAGCTCGATCCTAGTTTTATATCTTTCTCCCTCTCTTGATCTCCATCTTTCCCGCCACCAAAACTAAACTCATCACGCTTCATTTCTCCGGCCACTTTTGTATCCGGTTGATCTGAAGAAACCACCATCCGGATTTCTTTAGCGTCGTCGTGTTCAGGTCGACCCGAATTTTCATTTGTCGCTCCGAATTCGGTACTGCCAAACACGTGGAGCCCACCACCTTCGGAAACCGGTGAAGTACTCGAGCTCCAGACAAACATGTGGAGTTCTTTGTCGTCATTCTTCGCTTTGGTTTGTGAGCCGTTTAGCTGAGCCGCCGTATTTGTCGGCTGCAAGCCTTTAACTCCTTTTGTACCCATGGATGTAATCTCCGGGTTCGGAGCCGGGTACGCCCCGAATTTCGGAGAGTTTAACGGGCCCGGAGCCGTACTCTCTTCGAAATTCGACGGGCGCGGCGTCGGACCTCTCGACGATTGAACCGAATACATATCCGCTGGACCAAAATTCGATAAACGCCCACCTGGAAACCCCATCATCGAGTAAAAATCCGAGTGGTTAAAATTCGAACCTCTTGGAGTTTGGTTTCTCGACGAGCTCAAGCTGTAGATCTCCGCACCCGTCAGATTCGACGGGCGCGGAGTCATTCCGGTGAGCCCGACCGAACGTCTCGAAACGTTCGACTTCCTCACCGTTACATGAAGCTTCCCATCATCTCCAATCTCCGCGTCCGTTTCCAAAAAATCATGTCCGTCAAGCGACACAACGTCAGATTCCACCTTGTAACAAGAATATATTAGTTAGAGTTTACTATTACAAGTATAAGTAAATAATAAATAGTTTTTAAAAGACTTAGTTTAGCTATTAAAAAATCGTTACACTACTTTATGTTACCTGTTTGAGTTGTAAACTAAGTAACGCATGACAAAAAATTAAAAAGAACAGCAAATAAGTCGAAACGTGGGTTATATTATTAACATGTCAAAAGTTGTGCTTTTGGTTCCACCTCAGACCGAGGCCCATTTGCCAAAAGCACGATTAGTTTTTTACCATATTTACGCAACGGTTGAAGGTTTCATCTCAAAACGAGACCCATTTCATTATTCTATACCTTAAACGACACGATCGAAGCGGCGGTTTCCGGGAACTGCTCCATGATCAGAATTTTCGCACCGCGATACTCGAACAAAAAAAGCAGCAAAGTATACCAAATAATACACTGAAGAACCACTACCTGAACCATCAAAGACCCAGAATACTCCCCATACATAGCAATTAGCAACGGAATACCCATAACCAAAGTGTTAGGTAAAGTCGAAACCGAAAAAATCGTAATCATCCATTCAAGACTCCCATTTTTCGTAAAATTTGCCCAAATCGCAAGCACCACAAGCATAATAATCTTCTGTAATGTATCCGCAGCGATGAATCGAAAATTCATCTCGTACGGGTTGTTCAATGAGATGAAATGGAAGGAAAGGAGCGGAACGGCGAATATAGCGACGAAACGGTTGATACCCGAACACTGGTCGGGTGAAAAGATTTTCCACCAGCGTACGCTGCCGTACGCTAGGATCATGGCGACGTATAACGGCACCATGGCCGCCATGACGGTGTAGAAGTCATGACCGGTAATCATTATGAGTTCAAATCCTGCAAGATACAGGTGTAATAGGATTATGGGTACAACAGTTTTATCGACAAATGTGTGAATGTTTTGTCGGTAATGTTTGTGAAATGGAGGACTGATTGAACAGGAGGAAGCAGTGGTTAGAGAGAGAAAGTGGGCATGGTGGTGTTGGAGAGAGAAAGGGGTTGAGTGATTGAATATTTGAATGACAGTGTATGTGAAGGATGGGTATATATATAGGTGAAAGATAAGGTGTAGTTGTACTGTGTGTTATGTGCACGTGTAATGTGGGTGATGGTTGACTGTGGAAACGGGTCGGGTTAAGGAACGGTTTGAGAAGTTGTAAGACCTTGCGTAGTGGGCGGCATGTGAGGGGCGGTATGCCCTCATAGCGCCGGCATAGCGCCGGCACACCGCCACGGAGGGCGCCATGCCCCAAAAAAATTCCTCCGGCGCGATATCTATAGCGCGGACAAAGGGGCGGTATGTGTGGATTGAAGTTTGATTTTTTTTTTTTTTTGTATTTTCTGGTTTTCCCCACTCAAACATATATATATATATACATCTCTTGTGTTGCAGGTATACGAAGAAGGAGGAAGACAAGGAAGAAGGAAGATTTTTAGGGTTTTTTTTATGGGCTTTGGGCTGGGCTGGGCTCAACTCAAAAGGTATTGTGGTTTTTTTTATTTATTTATTTTCAGTTTTTTAATTTATTTTTCTGTTTTTATTTTTTTAAATTTTAAACTAACATTATATTTTTTTTAGCAAACAATCAGTTTTTTAATTTATTTTTCAGTTTTTTGTTACTGTAATGTTTTTTTAAGTGTATTGTTTTTTTTTTAATTTTAGTGTAACGTTTTTTTTTTTATTTAATGAAATGAATTTTAATTTTATAAAGTTAGAAACGTTTGGAGGAGAACCACGAAGTTACGGAGATTATGCGGGATAGACAATGGGAACGGGACTTTGAGTTCTACTCGAAACCGCACGACCACCTTACCGAAAAAGCTTTGAAGATGGCGTTGGCCCAAAAGGAAAGGATCGAAAAAAAATATAATCTTTGAAGTGTTGTTTTTTTATTTTTTTAGTCAAACTTTTTTTTTTTTAGTGGAACCGTTTTTTTTTTTTTTTTTTTTTAAGTGTAATGTTTTTATTTTTATTTTAGTGTAATGTTTTTTAATTTAATGAAATGAATTTTAATTTTATAAAGTTAGAAAATAATTATAATAAATTAGAAATTAATAATTGAGTAATGATTAGACAGGGGCTTTATGACTACGGGCTTAATATGCATAAGGCCCCATAACGCCCCACGCTGACGTGGCGCGCCACGTGTCGCATAACGCCCACAAAGGGGCGTTATGACTACACATGTCCTAAACTATGAACTATAGATGGTGAGATTTGATGAGAAGATATAGAAGTGAACGTAAAGAATCAGGAATGTTTGTTTTTAGTTTTTATTCTTCTGTTTTACTTTTTTTTTATATGTGATTTTTTCTGACTTTAAACTATACAGAGTGATAGGGCTTGGAAAGGGGCGTAAAGCGTCATGTGGCAGCCATATCAACACATATAAGAAAAGTGGTATGGTGCAAAAGAAGGTAGGACGGGATGGGGTTTGAAAGGGTGACGTGGTGCGACACGTGACGTACACTTTCTATATTTTATTTTATATTTTAAAAAAAAGAAAATCAAATAAAAAACTTACCACCCAATCAAAACAACACACATAATCACCATCTTCTTCGCCACGCCGGTGAAGAATCGAGCGCCCAAACCTCTACACCATTGACGGGTCGGTGTGCCCAACGTGGAGAGGTTTCCACGCCTTCAAACCACACCCACTCCGTGTGATCCTAGGAAAGTTTAAATCTTGATATTTTTAGGGTGTTAATATTCACACACAATTCCCCTCTATCTCTTTCTATATATACATAGATATATAGAGATAGATAGAGTGAATAAGATTTTGGGTTCTGGGAATAGAATGACCCTATTTTTATTTTAAAGTTATAGAAATAAAATTTAGTTTATAAACTTAATCATATGATGCTAAACAAAATGTAATCTATGTGTAAGTACGGGTGTAAATGAGTTGAGCTTAAACAAGCTTGAGTCCAAGCCTAAATTAAGTTTGTTTAGTAAACGAGCCGGAGCCTGAGCCTGAGCTTCACTTATCGAGCTTGACTCGGCTCGCGAGCCTACACGAGCTCATTATTTTATAAATTATAAATATATCGACTATATATTTAAATAATAATAATAATTGTTTATAAAAGCGTTGAATGGCCAAATCATAGGGAGCAATAACGAAGTTAACTCAATAATTTATAAACTTATAAAAATAATAACTTTAATTAATATGGATCAGTTAATAAATAATAAACAAGCCGAAATCAATTTTTAAGTAAAGCTCGAACCAAGCCGAGCTCGAGCTTGCATAAGTTAAATGAGCTTAAGCTTAGTTGAGCCCGGGGTCTGCTCCTTTGCACCAATGTGTAAGTCACAAAGGTCTAAATTAATCATTTTACTTTTTCCTTTCCAAAATTTTAAATCTGTAATATTTACTCATTTTTAATCTTAGAAGATTACTCACCAAGAGTACCTTTTGTCAAAATATAAGATTTACTATATAGTAAACAAAAGGATCGTATTTTAAAAAACAATGAGGTTTGGTGTGAACTAGTATTTTGCCAGCCGCGCGTTGCGGCGGCGCGCGACGGGTGGAAACATATAGTAAGACAAAACACGATTCGTAAAACGCAGTGCGTAAAAGACAATTACAAAAAAAAGTATAAAACACAAAGGTAGACACAAAGTGTAAAACACAATGCCTAAGACATTTCGTAACACACAATGCATCGGCATTTGGAAAAGTAGGAGTTGTAGTTTAAGGGTTACAATTGCATTTTTTTTTAAAGTTGGGCGGGTGTAAAAATGAAGTAATAGTGCAAGGGGTAAAAAACAAAGTCTAAAAAAGAGAGTGTAAAAGTATAGGGGTGGTGGCGAAAATATGTAAAAGATGAGGGGGTGTTGGTGGAAATATAAAAGAAGAGGGTTGGTGGCGTAATTGTGTAAGAGCTAAGGGGGTGATGGTGGAAAACCAAAATAGAGGGTTGGTGCTGACAAAGTTTGAAAGATGAGGTTGTAGTTTTGGAAATTCAAAGTAGAAGGTTTAGGGACTAAATTTGTCATTTTATGAAACTTTAAAGGTACCAAAATCAAATGGCTAAAATTATAATATCGTTAAAGTACATGGGTTGGAAGGCAATGTCGGTGGAAAATCCACCGACTTTGTTTTTTAAGATTGTATACAATATGGTACGACAATATTACCTTCATATACAAAACTTGTAGGCGGCAATAGTTTTCTTTTCCTAACGGTGGAAAAATGCGGTGCCCTTTTTTTTTTTTTTTCATTTATCAACATAAATAGTGCCAGGCAGCACCCCTTCATTGGACCAACCAGTTTATTATTTTCTATCCATTTTAAAGTTTATTATTTTCCATCCATTTTAAAATTACGTTTTTTCTTCTGTTTAAAATTATCGTTTTGTCCCCAGCTCAAAATAAAATTACGCTTTTGTCCCCATCTCAAAATTATGATTTTGCCCTCAATTCAAAATTACGATTTTGCCTGGCCCTCCCTCATTGGACCAACCAATTTATTATTTCATATCCATTTTAAAATTACGTTTTTGCCCCCAGCTAAAAATAAAATTACGCTTTTGTCCCTAGCTCAAAATTACGATTTTTCTCTCGGTTCAAATAAAATTGTGGTTTTGCCTCCAGCTTAAAATTACGATTGTGCCCTTAGTTCAAATTTATTTTACGCTGTTACCCCAATTTCAAAATTATGAATTTGCTCCTGTGAGTATAGTGGCCCGGCCCTAATTAGGGTTTTGTATTCTCTATATATATCTGCTATTGTACAACATTAGAATATACAATAACACAAATCATTCTTTACCAAGTTTAACTTGGTATCAGAGCCTCTCCTTTTTCTTCTTTTTTTTTTCCTGCCGATCACCTTCCTCACAGATCCACAGATCTGTGTTTTTCTGCCGACAACAAACCCTAAACAGAGCGCTGCTACAACAGCCACAATTCTGCCTTTTTTTCTGTGCTGACTTTGTTTCTGCTTTTATAACAACCATGGCAGATCTGACTCCTTTCTCCACAACCGACAAAACAACCCATAACTCCCACAAGTTTGGGTTTACCTTATCCCCTACAAATTATGGCTACTGGAATGCTATGGTTAAACCCTTTCTTATTACAAACGGCCTGATCGGATATGCTGATGGGAGCATCCCTTGTCCTCCATCAACAGTTACTACTCAACAGCCTTCTTATGGTAAAGAAGGTGCTGCTCCTCCTGCTGCCATTACGCCCAATTCGAACTACACGGTCTGGCAAGCCAATGATGCACACGTTCGTATGCTGATTATGTCCACCATCTCTGAGGCATCATTCCAACACGTTCAAGGTACTACATCACGTGATTTATGGCTTTCTCTTCAACGTGCTTATGCCCCTCACACTACTTCAAGGGAATTTACCCTCAGAACACAATTGTTGAAGATACAAATGAAAGGAGACGAAACTGCTCCTGCCTATCTTGCGAGGGCTCAAGAATATGTGAATGCCCTCGCTAACATCGGTGCACCAATGACGGAAAAAGAGATTGTGATGTTGATTGTTGGTGGTCTTCGTGAAGAATACAATCCTGTTAAACAAGGTCTTCTCACCAGAGATTTCCAAGCTGTCTTTTCTGAACTCCCTGCTCTTCTTGCTGATTATGATTTTATGATCAAGAAACCAGTCTCGGAGATGCCCTCGGCCCAGGCATACACGGCTGCTACAGCAGCCGGTTCTCCCTTGGTCCCTAATGATACGGTTCAGGCTCTTCAACAACTTGTTGCTCGTTTAGGTTTCCAGTTACAACCTACTTCTGGCGCACCTCAACCCTCGGCTTCTCAAGCCTTTTACACAAACAGGGCTGGTCCGAATAACAACACTCGAGGTAGAGGCGGTTCTCGTGGCCGTGGAGGTCGCAACAACTACAACAACAACAACTACAACCGCAACCAGGGAGGCGGTCGAAACCCAGGTCAATTCAGTTGGGCTTCTAATCAGAACATGGTTTATGGTTCTTGTAACAGGTGTGGAATCGGTCACCTGCCTTCTCAATGCCCAAATCGGGACCCGTCTACCATTCGGACACGTCAGCCGTCCGCCAACTATGCTGATCATCGCTCTCAAGCATCCACTTCTTGGCTACAAGACACCGGCTCAAACAGTCACGTTGCTCCAGACATGTCGGGTTTTGACTCCGCCGAGCCTTACTACGGTGAGGACAATCTGCACGTTGGTAATGGTAAAGCTCTTCCTATACTACACATTGGTTCCTCAAAAATCCACTCACCTAACAAAACCTTTTACCTTAAAGATGTTCTTCATGTTCCAGAAATCAAAAAACACCTTCTTTCTGTTCAAAAATTTTGTCATGATAATAACGTTTTCTTTGAATTTCATTCTACTTTTTTTTTGCTGTGAAGGACACGTCTACACGCATTACCCTCCTCACGGGTCCAAGTGACGGTGGCCTTTACAAAATCAACCTTCCAGTCAATCAACCAATTCCAAAAGTTGCTTTTTCAACCACTCGAGCTTCAACAACCACATGGCATCAACGACTGGGACATCCACACTCCCAGCTTTTTCTGACTATGCTTTCTAAATATTATTTACCTATTTCTAGCAAAGACTTTGATTTTCATTGTAATTCTTGTTCTATTGGCAAATCATCGAAACTTCATTTACCATCTTCTGATTATAAAAGTAGTCATGTTTTGGATTTACTCTTTTGTGACGTGTGGGGCCCCGCACCGGTCACCTCCTTTGATGGACATACTTATTTTCTTTTGTGTGTTGATCATTTTTCAAAATTCATGTGGTTGTTTCCTTTAAAACGTAAATCAGGTGTCTTTGACGTATTCAAACATTTTGTTACCATGGCCGAACGACAATTCTCGACCAAAATCAAATCAGTCCAAACCGATTGGGGAGGAGAATTCCGAAGTCTCTCGCCCTTCTTTGCCTCCCATGGCATTATACACCGACTCTCTTGTCCTCACACCAGTGAACAAAACGGTGTGGTTGAGCGTCGTCACCGTCATGTTGTGGAAACCGGCCTAACATTAATGGCCCAAGCCCATGTTCCACAACGCTTTTGGCATTACGCCTTTGAAACCGCGGTCTACTTAATCAACCGCATGCCATCTCGTACCAACTCTACTACCTCCCCGTTCGAGCATCTTTTTCATCATAAACCCGATTTTTCCTTCCTCAGAATCTTTGGATGCCAATGCTACCCTTATCTTCGTCCTTATAATCCACACAAAATGGATCTTCGATCCACTTCGTGTATCTTCCTCAGGTATTGCACCTCTCATCATGGATATTGGTGTTTTGATCCGGTTTCCGAACGTATCTACATTGCCCGTCACGTTCGATTTAACGAGTTCCTTTTTCCATTCTCTGTCACCGAAACTACACCCTCTTCTCCTACACCACCCACTGCTCATACATCTAACCCTTACGTCTCATCTTATCCTACACCACCCACTGCTGATATATCTAACCCACCAGTACCTAATCCCACATCCGAGCCTATACCTTCCACACCCTCATCTCCTATACCTGAACCACTTATTCCACAACCTCCTCCTACTCAGCAACCTGCTTCCTCACCTACCTCATTACCAACCCACACAAACTCGCAAACACCTCACACCGAAATTCCAACTCAAACCTATTCTCGCCGAACCACCGAAGCCCCACCCTCCTCCGCTTTTGACCGATTCACCAAAACTGTTGCTCCCAGTCCCACCACACCTCCCACTCAAACTGCAAATCCCTCCCAAACACCACCTCCTCGTCAACGCCCACCTAACCTTCGCCAAAATCCTAAACAAACCAAATCCTTCAAACCCGCATCCTTTCACACCTCCACACCTCTCGCTGAGTCTGAACCGACCTCCTTTACCACTGCCAACGCGGGCCCTCACTGGCGTAAGGCTATGGCCGATGAATACTCGGCACTCTTACGAAACGGAACTTGGACATTAGTTCCAAGGGCACCAAACACAAATGTGGTCGATTGCAAATGGGTCTATAAAATTAAACGGGATCAACATGGGGCCATTCAGCGTTATAAAGCGCGTCTTGTTGCTAAAGGGTTTCGCCAACAACAAGGTATTGATTACACAGAGACCTTTAGTCCAGTGGTTAAAGCCACCACTATTCGAGTAGTTCTCTCCATTGCTGTTTAAAAACAATGGTCTCTACGCCAGCTGGATGTTCAAAATGCCTTTTTGCATGGCGACTTAAAAGAAACAGTTTATCTACAACAGCCACAAGGATTTGTTGATCCTCATAGACCGAATCATGTCTGCTTGCTCCACAAATCCCTATACGGATTGAAGCAGGCACCGAGAGCCTGGTTTCAGCGCCTGTCAGCAGCCCTTTTGTCTCTAATTTTTCAGGGATCTAAAACTGACCCCTCTTTATTCATCTATTCGGCTAATGGGACAGTGATGTATGTGCTTATTTATGTTGACGACATCGTCTTGACAGGTAACAACAACAAGGCTATTGATCAGGTTGTTAACAGCCTCAGTCACACCTTTGCTATACAGGACATGGGATCTTTGTCTTACTTCCTTGGTATTGAGGTCGCCCAACACGGCTTAGACATCGTTCTCTCACAAAAGAAGTACATCAATGACTTACTTGCTCGTGCCAACCTCTCTCGGGCCAAACCGGTTCCATCACCATGCACTACTAGTGCTCCATTATCTCTTGGTGACAGTGACCCATTTGATGATCCAGTAAAATATCGCCAAATGGTGGGTGCTCTTCAGTATGTCACTCTCTCCAGACCAGATATCACCTTTGCTGTCAATAAGGTTTGCCAGTTCATGCAGTCGCCAACCGTGAATCACTGGTCTGCTGTTAAGCGTATTCTACGCTACCTCCAAGGAACCGCCGATCATGGGTTGTTACTCTCAAAATCCTCCTCTTGTGTGCTTCATGCATATACAGACACGACTTTCAATGCCTTGAGTGCCTTCTCTGATGCAGACTGGGCTGGATGCCCTGTTGACCGTCTATCCACGGGAGGGTATGCTATCTATCTTGGATCGAACCTCGTCTCATGGTCTGCACGAAAACAAAAGACAATCTCTCGTTCATCTACAGAATCAGAATATAAGGCGCTCGCTGATACGGTAGCGGAAGTGACTTGGCTTGAAACACTTCTCCGTGAACTCCGTGTTCCAATTTGCTCAGCCCCAAACTTATGGTGTGACAACCTAGGGGCTACTTACTTATCGTCTAATCCGGTCTTTCATGCGCGGACAAAGCACATAGAGGTTGACTTTCACTTTGTAAGAGAAAAGGTTGCTCAGGGGGCCCTATCAGTTCAGTTTATTTCAACAAACGATCAGATTGCTGATGTCTTCACAAAACCGCTCTCATCTGAACGATTTCTCTTCTTGAAGTCCAAGCTAAGGGTCGTTCCCCGGCCTTAGCTTGAGGGGGAATATTAGTCAATATGTTTAGTATAGTGGCCCGACGCTAATTAACATTAGCCGGCCCTAATTAGGGTTTCGTATTCTCTATATATATCTGCTATTGGTCATGGTGAATATTCAATATGAGCTATGGCCCCTATTTATTTATTTATTTATTTATTTATTTACTTTAGTTTTAAAATTTCTAATACCTATTAATCTTTTAGGTCTTCTCTAATAAGATATATAATAAAGCCTTGAGCTCATCATGTTCTCATTCAATCATTTTTATAACACTTATGCAATATGTCGGAACAATTGTTATGTTTATTTATTTAGGAACAAAGTTCAGAGCTTCTAATGAAACCTTTGAGCACCCATCCTGTTATGCTTATGTTGGATGACACATATGGACATCCACAGTAAATCACTCCTCTTTGCCCACGCTCACAATTGTTCGACCCACCAAAATGGTCGTTAGATGGAGAAAGAGAAAAACGCGGGAAAGGGGTTCGAACTACATCGCCCCTTTAAGGCGTATGGCCATTGAAAGCTCTGAACCATGTTGCTCCTTGTCGTTGTTGCCCAAAGGGTCTTAAAATGTTCTAAGATTACAAGGAATCCACAAAGGATTTTCAGGTAGTGGATGGTGGATAAAACGTTACACTCAGTTAGGTTTCGCTCATCGAAATATCAGGAAAAGGAGGATAACCCGTGAATTCTAAATATAAACATGAAAGTAAAATGTAAAATGTAAAAAGTTATATTTATAGTGTAAAGATCAAATACAAATGAGTCTTAACATACAAAATGCACTTAACGTGACTCATGAGAAGTGAATGAAGCTTTTTTTTTTTTTTTTGAAATTTTCGCTCTACTACTTAAGAATGATATTTAATTGCAAAATGTTAAAAAAATCGCGATTTTACAGTAGTAGAGTAATTATTGTTCGGTAATTATAATTACGCTACTAGTGTAAAATCACAATTAATTTTTGGATTCTGGGACTAAAAACACGCTTAATAAGTAGGGAAAAATTTCACAAAATAAAATTCTCTCATTCACTTCTTATGTTAAGGGTATTTTGTATGTTAATACTCATTTGTACAATAACTTAACACTTTATTTATAAAAGAGTTAACTGCCATTTTCGTCCCTGTGGTTTGGTCACTTTGGCCATTTCAGTCCATTTTTCAAAAATGCGCCATTTTCCTCCCCGACGTTCTGGAAAGGTGCCATTTCAGTCCAAAAATCATAACCCAGTTAAATCGGTTTGTAAATAAGGACTGATTGTGTAAATTTGTTAATAAAAGGACCATTTAAGTAAAATGTATAAATATTTATATAATTATAAAATCTATATTATACAAAATATACACACATTCAGTAACCTGTAACCACACCATCACCGCCACTCTCTCTCTTTCTACTCTCTCTCTCTCTAAACCACCACCACCACCATCACCTTCATACTCACCACCGCCGCCGGAACCGGAGCTCCGGTGGTCACCACCGCCGCCGCCGGAACCACCACCATCAACGTCATCATCGTCATCATCTGTTATCATCATCATCGATCATCATCGACCTTCATCATCATCATCGCGATCTTCATCATCATCATCAGACCTTCATCATCAGACCATCATCATCAGACCTTCATCATCAGACCTTCATCATCGACCTTCATCATCATCATCATCGCGATCTTCATCATCATCATCAGACCTTCATCACCACTGCCGCCGCCTGCAACTCACCGGAAAAACGGCACCCCCACCGTCGCCGGTTCTCTCTCCCGCCTCCTTCTCTCTCTCTCTCTTTCTCGTCGTTATCTCTCTCTCTCTGACTTTCTCCCATTCTCGTCTGATCTGTGAGATGTGGAGGGGTGTGTGGTTAGTTTGGTTCGTGGGGGTGTGGGGTGTCGGAAAGATGGCCGGATTTACTCCGGTCACCGGAGTAGAGAGGTAAAGGTGATGGTGGTGGTGATTGCAGAGCATAGAGAGAGAGAGTAGAGAGAGAGTGTGTGTGTGAACTGAATCAGAGTGTGTGTATACATTATATATATATTATATATTTTATAATTATATTAATATTTATACATTTTACTTAAATGGTCCTTTATGTTACAAATTTACACAACCAGTCCTTATTTACAAACCGACTTAACTGGGTTATGATTTTTGGACTGAAATGACACCTTTCCAGAACGTCGGGGAGGAAAATGACGCATTTTTGAAAAATGGACTGAAATGGCCAAAGTGACCAAACCACAGGGACGAAAATGACAGTTAACTCTTTATAAAAAGTAAATATGTGGTTAAGTAAAAAAAAATCATTTAAAAATAGAGTTAATTGCTAGGATGGTCCCTGTGGTTTCAAGTTTTTTCACGTTTAGTCCCCACCTTTTGAAAATAGCAGGTATGCTCCCTATGGTTTATCATTTTGTTACTCGGATAGTCCCTGAGTAAATGTCAGTTAGTTTGGAAATAGCATGTATGCTCCCTATGGTTTGTCATTTTGTTACTCGGATAGTCCCCAGAGTAAATGTTGGGGGACTATCCGAGTAACAAAATGACAAACCATAGGGAGCATACATGCTATTTTCAAAAGGTGGGGACTAAACGTGAAAAAACGTGAAACCACAAAGACCATCCGAGCAATTAACTCTTTAAAAATATTTGAAATGTTTGTAGAAGTATATATGACATTGTCCTATTTTCAAATTATAACATTTAAAATGTTCATTTATATAAGTTTAATTTATTTCTAATCATTACTTTTTTTTTGAATGGCTAACGTTGCACACCATGGGGATTGAACCTCTGACCTCTCATATTCTAAGCTCTATCTAAACTCACCATCACCACTGGGCTATTCCCAAGTGGATAATCATTACTTATTATTTATAATTTAAAAAAAAATTAACACATCTTTAGAAAGACGGAACAGTAGCTTAGTCTAAACATAAACAAAGTAAAGTAGTGGAAGCCATAATCGTCACTGACATTAAGTGGACCAAAACCTTAATTAAATGAAAACATTGTTTCCATTTTCTCATTTCTAATCTTGATTGGGTTTGCATGGCAAATGATATCACAATGGTCGGACATAATCCCACAAAGTACACTTTTTTATATTATTTTTTTATGAATAGTTACTCCTATTTCAAACAATATTAATAGGAAAGGTGGCATAAGTAGCTATTTTAGTAATGGCGGCATTTTTTAAGAAAAAAGAATATACAAGTAACCCGATCCAAATTCATATACAACCTTTATTGTGTGAGATAATATATTAAAGGCCTTTTAAACGTAGATAATATTATATTTGGTTAAAAACAAATAAAAAAACAACTATAATCCTTTTTCTGATTTACGAGATTTATATGGTGTTATCTTTTCCCTCTACTCAAATAAAGAGTCCTTGAACTTGAATCTGAATTTTTATATATTCGGAAAGTTTACTGGTTTGGTTTTTCGTGTTTGAGCCGTACCAAGACCGGTTCAAGCTTTTTGGAAACCTAAACTATAAAGAAAACCGGAGGCCCTTTTTCGAATTTCATTGTAATTCGGAAAGTTGCCCCGCGCGTTTTCGCGGCGTTGAAACGTAAAATATCTTGAATTTATACCGTCTAACGAAAACGTCTTATATTTGACCCAACTGGTTTCCAAAAAAAATTACGTCAAATCATAGACCAATTGAAAACATACATAAAAATAACATGAAAATGTATTATATTTGACCCGATTCATTTATGGGGAAAAATAAAATTTACGAAAAAATGTAGACCAACCGAATACGTACATAAGAATAAGCATAAGAACATAATATATTTGATCCAACTCTTTTCCGGGAAAAATTTACGTCGAAACGTAAAACAACTTGAATTTATACCGATACATACATAAAAAAACACGTAAAACTCGATAACAAAGTTTTAAAAAAATTAAAGTGTTAAAAGTGTCAATGCAGAAAGTTGAGAAGTAAAAGTATAGAAAAAAAAAAAGACAAACAAAAAAAAGTTTTACTATTCCCTCAAGAAGTAGATAATTTCCAGCTAAAGATTTTCTTTAAGCTCTTTTAAAAGGCAAGATCTATAATTCTTATTAGAGTAAAAATATCATTTTAGTCCCTGTGGTTTGGGTTATTTTGTCGGTTTAGTCCAAATGTTTCATTTTTTGTCTGAGGTTCCAAAAAGGGTTCACCGTTGCCATTTTAGTCACTAGGTTAACTTTATCCATTATTACTGTTAACGAGAAGGGCAATTCGGTTATTTTATATGGCCGAATTATCCTTCTAGTTAACAGAATTACATATAAAATGATTGAATTGCCCTTTCTCGTTAACAGAAAAAATGGATGAATAACCCAGTGGACTAAAATGGCAACGGTGAAACATTTTTGGACCCATAAGCAAAAAAATGAAATATTTGGACTAAACTGACAAAATAACCCAAACCACAAGGGACTAAAACGACATTTAACTCTTCTTATTATGATTTGACATTTAGTTACCCATAAAAACTAGATCAGATTTTATTTGGCATTTAGTTAACCATAAAACTAGATCAAACAATTAAAATGGAGTCATAAAAAACTTGAAGGATTTTTATTTGTTGTTGCTACAGCACTGTTTGGGTCGACTGATCCATCATGTTTTTCATACAAAATATTCATCTTGATTAATTATTCAAGTTTCTCTTAATCTGAAACATGATTAAATAACTTGGTAAAGTAAGTGATGACTAAAATTAATTAGTTATAGTCTTGTCCATATTGTTTCGTTTCGACTCTCCGGGATGATTGCACATCCAAATGGACGATTTCTTTGATTTTGTTCTAGTTCACTTCGGCTATTCCTCATAAGCAGCCCAAAACAGACGTCATTAAGAGGTTACCTCTTAATGGAATCATTAAGAATTTTATCAATGAGAAGGTAGAAGAATGTGACATGTGATGATTTACCATTCAGAGGTTACCTCTTAACCATTTAGACTTGAGGTTACCTCTTATTCATTCAAAGGTTTTAAACCATTAAGAGGTAGCATCTGAATGGTCATTAAGAGGCTACCAAACAGCCCCCAAGGTCCAACACTCCAACTTGCTCTATATAACTTTTCTTCCAGAAATGTGGCGCTATTTCTTTCCGGAACTTATACTGTTGGGCCGACCCCAAGGCGAAGCGTTATGGTTTCTCGCCCACTGCCACAATCTCCAAAAAAAAAAAAAAAAAAAAAACATTGAGTCAACCAATTAAACCAAAACAAGACCATATTTTGGCTAAAAAAACTAAAACGATAGCAATCACGTAACTTAGAGTTGTGGGCAAAACAGTAATTTGTCAGCACCAATGAGTGAGTGCTAGGCAGCTACTTGGCACGAATAAAAACTATATTGAGTCAAACAAGTAAAAAAAAAACACTATCATAGTTTTGCCAAAAAAAAATGATGGCAATATTGCAATTTTGAATTGAGGTCCAAATCGTAGTATGAAATGGGGGCAAAATCATATTTTGATAGGATCAATAGGGATAAAATCGTAATTTGATAGGATCAATAGGGGAGTGCCAGACAGCTTTTGAGATGGGGTTTGAAACAAGGACGGAATCGTAATTTAAACTGGGGATAAAAGCATAATCTGACAGGACCAGTAGGGGAGTGTGACAGCTTCCTGACACTATTCCCCATCCTCCATTTGTGGTTATAGATAATTGATTCGGAAATAGTTTTGGACCAAAGTCGAACGATATTTTTTGGATTAGTATTTTGGCAACTAACAATTGTGAGAAAAAGTAAAGGTGAGAAGGCCCATTTCTTGTACAGCTAAGTCTACTATACTCCCATGGAAGCTTTTGCCATGGACATGTGCTTTGAGGGCCAAGACTCATTTTCGGATTTTGGGGGTTTCCTAATTGTCGTTGACACTTCTTGCCCTTTTAATAATTAAAAACTACAAAGTAAAAACCCCAATTGGAACAGAAACACTAAAACGAGTATGTCGTTATTATATAACGTTGTTTACATCCTGTTATATTTTGTTTGTATGAGATCGATGGATATAGGAGGACAATAATTATGGGTCTAATACGAAAAACTTATGAATGTGAAAATGTTTCGAAATGATATCGACATAACTAGGGGCGGGTTTAGGCCACTTTTGTAGGTTCTCAGGAACCCATTTGGTTTGAAAAAAAATAGTGAAAACCTTATATGATTTGAAAAAAAATAGTGAAAACCTTATATGATTTGAAAAAAATAGTGAACCTAGTAAAAAAAGTTTTTAGATCAGCCACTGCTCATAACAAGATAAAAAACTAGAGAAATTTTAGTAAGAGTTAAGTGTCATTTACGTCTCTTTGGTTTGTCCACTTATGTCATTTCAGGTCAAATTTCAAAATTGCACCTTTTCCCTATCTGACATTCTCGAAACGTGCCATTTTAGTCCAAAAAACTAACCACAGTTAAAAACTTTAGTTTAATGAATGGTAAAAATGTCATTTTCCTATTTTAATCCTTTTCTTTTTTTCATTCTACCCCTCTCTTTAACCCATCTGTTTATTGCCACAAATCCAATCGTTCATATTTCTTGTTCATATAAGGTTGTTGACAACTAAGAATTATGTTATTTTACTTTTAGCATCCGTCTAAAAAATATAACAGATCTCCTATAGTTGTCCACTTGTCCAGTTTTGGGATGAGAAGCGTACAAATAAAAAGCTTATAACCTGCAAAACGTATGATAATGGTAAATGCATAAAATGTATGTTTTAAAAAAGCTTAAATTTGGTTAGTTTTTTGGACTAAAATTGCACGTTTCGAGAATGTCAGAGAGGGAAATGATGCAATTTTGAAATTTGGCCTGAAATGCCATAAGTGGAAAAACCACAGGGACGTAAATGACGCTTAACTCTTTTAGTAAAGTGTAAATGAACAAGGTTACACAATGGCTTAGAGCATTCACATCCCATCCATCATTTTTTACACTATAATTTAACTGAAAATTCGGTCAAGCTTGTACCGGAGGAAATTCGAGTGAATACAAATGTACCGGGTGCGATGTGCCTATGATCTGGTGCGAGTGGGCAACTCCGAAGGCAAACATGTTTGTATGGCGAGCTTTAGCCCGAAAGATCCCAACTAAGGGTGAGTTACTAAAAAGAGGTATACAAGTCGGAAGTGACATATGTCCAAGGTGCCAGAGGTCGCCTTTTGTACTTCGGCTCAGGAGATTATAAAGGCAATGAATGATCAGTTTTGCTCAAGTATTAGAAGGAAGGCTATGCTTGCAGTTGTGATGATGGTTTTTTGGTCCATCAAGAATAGCAGGAATAGTAAACTTATTTTAGTGTCTTTTGTTGGCGGCAGTGGCGAAGCTTGAAAAAAAATTTCGGTGGGTTGGAAGGCATCAGACCTACTAACAGGGGGGTCGAAAACGTATATCCCTAAAAATTTCGATACGAAAAACACATACGTAACACTACTAACCGAAAAGTTCGCCCCCCCCGCCCCTCACATGTTGCGCCCCTAATTGGCGGTTTGGTGTATGTTATTCCCGTCCTAGCGTCTTTCTAGCCGGGTGTTTTTGGTTTTGGTGGAATAAAAGTAGATCCTTGGTTTGTTAAAAAAAAATAATTGAAAAAATATTTCTCATTTTAAAAAACTCTCAAATCCTATCTCTTTTTTTATTTTTTATAATACTCACAAACACTTATTTTATTATATTTTTCGTTTTTATACACTCGCAATAATTTGTTTGATAATGAATATTTAAAAATTTAAAGATGGTTATATCACTTTTACCCTTTTAGTTCAAAAAGGAATCTTTTAACATCTGAGTCTCCAACGTCTTTTTTTCTAAGCCCTTTGGCCCCTAAAAGTAAATTGATGGGGTTAGTGTTAGGGGCCAAAGGGTTAGAAAAAAAGACGTTGGGGGCTCAGATGTTAAAAGATTTTTTTTGAACTAAAAGGGTAAAATTGATATAACCACATGAGCCAAAATCGCAATTTACTCTTTTATAAATTTAAAGTTAGTGTAGCAATGTAGTATGTTTTTAAAAGTTTATTTAAAAAATTGAAAGATGGTTGGATGTTTTGATGGATGAATTGTTTTATAACTATCATTGTGAAAGCTGTAGTGCATTTTCTCTTTACTTATTATTAGTTGGATTTGTGAGGTAATTTGTTTTTAACAAGTCAAAAACACTTTTTTTTAATGCAATACACATTATTTTTATAAAGAAAAATTAGATTTTAATAATTCAAACTAGTTTCTATTGGTTGGTAATAACCCACATTGACAATGTGAACAATAACATACATAACATTCACTTCCGTTGTAGTGAGGAATCATAGCCTAATATTTACAAAATTTTGGTTGGGGTAAATATTAGGTTTTTTTCAATGAAGAATGTTATTCTACCCATACTCACTCTTAAATTACAACAAATTAATAACAATCTACTTATGCTTGTGATTGAACCCAAGATCTCTCACCTAAGAAGCTTGCGCCTCTACTATCTGGGCTAGTCCCACAATATCGGGTAAAAATTAGTTAATTGTTCATTAGCGACGGTTTTCCAATCGGCTAAGATTATCATCGACAACAAAAGAGAAAGTTAGAAGCGTTATTACTCATATTGCTAGTATGTATTATTATCGACCAATTGATCATAATTTAGAATATAAAAATTCAATTTGCCTTTTTAATTTGCATTAATAATAAAATCAAATCTAATAAAAAATATATTACATTTTTTTTAACGACAAATTTAGATCACTGGCGGGTCACTTGAGTATTATCGTGCCACCAGCGGAACCACCCGATCATATCCATCTCCACTAATTTATTGTCTATACACTAATTCAGGAGGAAAACCAATAAATCTTGAAAAACTACTTTGTAGGAATCGAACCCAAAACAACACGGTCCCTAAACCTTGTCCCACCCTAAAATGCAACTAGGCTATAATACGTCAAAAATATATTACATATAGTTTGACTACCAGAAAATGCGTTTCAAATCATGCAATTATTAATTAAAGTTGATGTTACATTTGTGTAGCTAAGATACAAGAGACCAATGAGAAACACACAAATTTGTTGATGGGTGGTAGGTTTGATGATGGCGTGGGAAGGTTGGCTCGGTATGGCTAGATGGGCATGGTACATGGGTGAGTGGATGTGGGCGGGTTAGGACATTTGGCCGACAACACGCGCCTCATTGGGCTCACATGCCCCTCCCCTAACTTCCATATAAAAATCACTTTAAACCACTCACCTTGGACCACTCTATATCTTAGCTTCTTTTTTATTGAAAAAAAATATATAATTTGATCAAATCATCTTTTTTTAACATTTAAATTGGATCACTGACAGATTACTGGAGTATTATCGTGTCATCAGTGAAATCATCTGATTATATCCATCTTCATTAGGGAATAATGATTATACACCAATTCAGAAGGAAACCCAATATATCTGGGAAAAACCCTCTTGTGAGAATCAAACCCAAAACCTAATGGTCTCTAAGCCTTATCCTACCCCAGATGTTACTAAGCTATAAGGCCATGTGTAGTCATAACGCCCTTTTGGGGGCGTTATGCGACACGTGGCGCGCCACGTCAGCAAGGGGCTTTATGGGGCGTTATGCAATTTGAGGCCGTAGTCATAAAGCCCCTTTGTCATCATTACTCAATTATGTTAATATTCATTTTTTTAATTAATTTCTAAGTTTTATAAAATTAAAAAACAATACATTAAAATAAAAAAAAGTTAAAGAAAAAAAAATTACACCTAAAAAATAAATTTATTCTTCGGTTTCATTTTCGTTCTCTCCTTCTTCCTCTTCGTTTTCTCCAGCATCCAAACCTACGTCTTCAAAGTTCCCGTCTTCGAATTCCTCAACCTCTTCTTCCTCGGAATCTTCGTCGTTATCACTGTTGAATCGAATTGGGCGAATCGCCCAAGCATGCTCAACCAAATCCGCCTTCAACGTGTTATGTATTTCTCTAGATCGCAATAGCTGAGCATTTGCGAGTCTCTCTTCCATTGTTGCTTGGGTTCCTTCGACTAAATCTTCTGGAATATAGTTTTGGCATATCGCTCTTCCATCATCCTCAATGATCATATTATGCAAAATGATGCAAGCATACATGGTCATTCGTATTCTATCCTTGTGCCACATGCGACAAGGATTTCTGAGAAAATGCCATCGTTGCTGTAGAACCCCAAAACACCTCTCGATATCCTTTCTCGAAGACTCTTGTAATTTTTTAAAATACTTTCTTTTTTCATCGAACGTTTCAGAAAACGTTTTAACAATAATCGAATACTCCGGGTAGATACCATCGGCCAAGTAGTAGCCATGCTCGTAGTCGTTCCCGTTTGCATGAAAACCGGCCTTTGGTATAGTTCCAGAAATGTAGCCCTCTATTAATGGTGAAGCCTCTAACGTATTAATATCGTTAAAACACCCGGCTACACCAAAGAAGGCCGACCAAACCCAAAGGTCGTATGACGCAACAGCTTGTAATACCAAAGTTGGCCCTTTTTGATCACCCCGTGTATGTTGACCTCGCCATGCGGTTGGACAATTATACCAATGCCATTGACGACAATCCAAGCTACCAATCATGCCGGGTATTCCATGCTTTTCTAGATGCACCTCATATATTTGTTGAATGTCGTTCCAAGTGGGGTGTCTCAAATAACGTTTTCCATATAACTGGCATATACCTAAAATATAATTTAATATACAAAAGTCTTACTAGTAAGCTACTAAAAAATAAATATATAAAAGTAAATAAATAAAAGACAATAAAAATTACCATAGCAAAAATGTTCCAAGCAATCTCGGGTTGTTTTCTCCGCCATCTTCAAGTACTCGTCGTTGATGTCGTACGTGTTTCCGTATGACAATACGCGTAAGGCGGATGTGACCTTTTGAATTGAGGTGAAGCCTAGATATCCTCGCGCGTCCATTCTTTGTTTAAAGAAATCATACTTATTTTCCAAATCATTAGAAATGCGCAAAAATAACCTTTGGCTCATACGAAAACGCCGTCTAAAAACATTGGGTCCGTGAACCGGTGTCGCATCAAAATAGTCTCTCATCAAACGCTCGTTCGCGGCTTCACGATCTCGCAAGATATAGGTGCGCCGCAAGATGGGTCGTGGAGGGGGAGTAGGCCGAACGTGCTCAAGTGCTTGTATCATAAAAGTACACACACTCGTAACCGCTTCTTCCTCCTCCGCGTCTTCTTCGGGTGAAAAAAATCTTCGGTAAATATCGGTGAACGAGTCTTCCGACGGGGAACCCATTTTTTTGAATAGGGTGAGAGTAGCTTCAACACTTTTTAAAAAATATAGAAAGAATGAGAGTTGGATTGTATTGATTTGTAAAAAAAATGGAAGAGTTGGAATGTATTTATAGTGTGAAAATAAAAAAAAATTGAATTTTTTTTTTATTTAAACATGACCGTTTGACAACGGTCAAAAGTCCAAAACATGCATCAAATAGCGCCGCGAAAATTATAGCGCTTTGAATTTTTTTTTGGGCATAGCGCCCTTCGTGTTGGTGTGGCCGGCGCCATCTCGGCGCTATGGGGGCATTTCGCGCCCCAGTACGCATGCTCTAATGCCATGAGCATCAAATCATCTTTTTGATTATGTAATTTCCATGTAAGTATTTTTCTAGTAAATGAAACATGTAACAAATTTTAGGTTACATGTTTATGTTTTAAACGAAAGAAAAGATCGGTTTATGAATGATTTAGAAATGACCGACCGATAGATGACCGGCCTCTAGAGTAGGATAGGGTTTTTTTTTTTTTTACATTAGTTTGTGTACGTTACATGATAGATTAATTTATCTTTGAGCTACAAGCTAAGTCAATATGGAATTCTAAGATGTTAGGAATATTAAATCGAGTATCTGATGAGACAAGTGGATTAAAAATCCGCTATTATTTATGTAAACGTTATTTGTTAGGAATTGGTTAGCTCTTTTAACTAGTTTCAGTTTTAATATATATATTGTTGTTTATAAAAAAAAGTAATTAAATAATCACCGTTATGTGTATACTAATTTATCAAATATAAAAATTAGAAAACCTTATACGAACTATGAATACAAAATACAAGAAAATACAGAAAAATTTGCATGTGCAATAGTCACATCACATTTTCTGGATTGGATTTAGTGACCCCACCCCACACACACTTAAGATTAATAACAACTAAAAATTGGAAAAATAGTAAGAAATGTTCGTATCAATAACTATTAATAATTTTGATAGTTTTTATTAGAACCCTCTATATAGGGATGCTCAGAAAAAACCGTAACCAAATAAAAACCGTAAACTGAACCGTAACCGTAACCAAATAAACCGATCCGAATAACGAATTTGGTTTTTTGTTTGGTTTCTAACCGAAACCGAATTGTGAATATGGTTTTTGGTTCGGTTTATGGATCTACATTTTATTTTATTTGGTTTATTCGGTTTATTTGGATAACCGAATAAACCATTTAACTTAATTAATTATTAAATAAAAATAATAATATTTTATAAATCATATACAGTTTATTAGCCCAAAATAGTTATTTTTAAGCATCCCAAAATACCAAATGTAAATCTAAAACCCCAACTCAAACCCACTCATTTCTAAAATAATATAACTTAAGACCTATATTTTCTTGGAGGAAGACTCATGTTTGAAGATTATTTATATTTTTTGCCATTAAACTTGTTAACTATTTATAGTTTCTATGATATTTGTTTTGAAGCTTTAACTTTGTGGTTGTGACTACGACTACTTTATGGATGTGTTTGTATTATTTCGCATTGAAACTTTCTTGTATTCATATATTGTTAGGTGTAAATTAGTTGTGATGTTCGAAAGTTGGAACATAAACATAAATATAAATTAGGAAAAAAAAGTACTTAGTGCAATTTGGTTAGATTTGGTTTATTTGGATTATTTGGTAACCGAAACCAAGCCGAATTGAATTTGGTTTGGTTTGGATCGGTTTGCATATTCCTTATTTGGTTTGGTTTGGTTTTTGGTTTGGGGTACAAAATTTTGAAAACCGAATAAACCGAACCGAATAAACCAAATAAACCATAAACCGAACCGATGAACACCCCTACCTCTATGTATGCAAGTGGCTATATACATAAATAGAACTAGTTGATTTTCCGTTCGCGCGTTGTGGCGGGGACCCAATGTCTGCAAAACGCGTGTCAGCAGCAGATACTGAATATCAAAACATAAATAAAAATGACGTGGTAAGGATGGTCACTCCGTCCTAAAAAAACGATTTTAAATAACCTAATATATAATAATAGGACTCACACGTCCTACACGTTGAAAATTCGGTTGTTTTCAATTTAGTTATTACGGTGCTAACACGTTAAAATATGGATGAGCTCGGTACCGGTAACGGCACCGAAAGTACCGATCCGGAAAATCATCGAAATTAGGTACCGGCACCGAAAATGCTCGGTACAATACGGTATGGTATTTGAAGGTAAAAATCAATAAATACAGGTATGGTGCTAGACCGGGCTCGAACCGAAAGTAACGATTCTGAAAACGGCAAAAGGTGGGTACCAAATTGGTAACGAAAATGATTTGGTAATAGTAAATTTGGTACCAATACGATACCGGTTTGATTACAGGATTTGATACGATTTTCTCATCAATGATCTAAATATCCAAATTAATTTTACATGCTACAATTCATTCATTACAAAAAAAGACAAAAAAGAAAGCAAAATAAGTTGTTGTGTATATAAAATCTCAATCAAACGAAATACAGTTTACTTAGTGTGTGTATGAAAAGTATTCTAAACGGTGCAATTACTTGCATTGCTACGTTGCTACAGGATTTGATGAGCTCGGTACCAACCGGTACCGAAAATACCGTAACCGAAATCTCCAAAAGTGTATACCGGTTCCGAATATACCTGGTACGGTACGGTACGGCTCGGTACCGGTCGGTACTGATACGACACCGGTATTTGAGGGTAAAAATCGGTGAATACCGGTACCGAAAATACACCCGATTTGTTAAAAGCGGGTACCGGTACCCAATACTATTTGTTCATCCCTTAATGAAGTTACTGTGTGTATGAAAAATAATCTAAACGGTGCAATTACTTGCATTGCTACGTTGCTACAAGATTTAATGAGCTCGGTACCAACCGATACCGAGAATACCGTTACCGAAATCTCCAAAAGTGTGTACCGGTACCGAATATACCTGGTACGGTACGGCTCGGTACAGGTCGGTACTGGTACGGCACCGGTATTTGAGGGTAAAAATCGGTGAGTGCCGGTGCAGAACCGGTACCGAAAATACACCCGATTTGGTAAAAGCGGGTACCGATACCGGTACCCAATACTATTTGTTTTTGTTAATCCCCTAATAAACTTACTGTTCATTCAGTTCTAAAATTAATATATAGGAGAATATACTTGTATGCATGGGAAAGTTACTACTTGAAGTGTGTCCCGAAAGAAAAACTACTTTAAGTAGCTTTAAAAAAGTTGTATCATTTGATAACCTAATTGCCAAAAATATCTTCTAGGTTTTGGTTCAATTGGGAACCACCATGAGTTGTGAGAACTATGATAACTCTGACTTTTTGTGCGAGTTGGGCCACAATTTTTTGTCACATTCCAACCGATGGGCGAAACATCGAAGTGAGACGAAAACATGATTGTTCAAAACATCATAACACTAATTGCGACAATAATTAGTTAATCAAGATTTCATAAATGCTAACATGAATATATTGTTCAACAAAGCAAATACATCAAAATTGTAGCAACGAAACATGAAATAAAACATAGTTCATTGTTTAAGAGTGTATCTAAGTCCACCCTAAACTTGTTTCTTCGATCATCAAATATTAACCTGCAACATGTATTAAAATAAAGATCAACAAATATGTTGGTGAATATACAAGTTTGGTACATAGCATAATAATGAAAATGTTTAACTGTGCTCATATCCAACATGATAAGTGTATACAAAGTTACTAACATCCTGTACTAGTGTAAGCTATATGTCAAACCAGAGTTTAACGCAATGGTGATTACCCAACATCATCGAAACAAAGAGGTTGTAATGGTGTTTACTTAACAATACCACAAGAATACGGGCGGGGCGTTAATCATATAGCGCTATCATTGTTAAGGTGGGCTTGCAAAGTTAATGAACATATAGACACATGTAAACATAGCATATGAGATTAACAAGTATAACAAGCCTCGTGTTTAATAGTGGATAGAGTGTGATTGATAAACATGTTTAATAGTGTTGCATGTTTTTATAGAGGTCCACGAAAACCGAGAGTGAACTAGATGTAAGATGTTACACCGAAGTCACCCTAAAATGGGTAAACAAAGGTGTGAGTGTTCTTATGTGAAAAGGGTCCGGATCAGATTGTAAAATACGAAAAGTACAAAACGAAGCAATTAACAGACCTTTCGTGCGAAAGGGAGTCCTTTCATGCGACAAGTCATTTTAAACGTGGATTTGTGCGTAAAGATTTATTTGTAAACTGTTTTAACATGGCACAGTAATGATAATAGTTATACAAAATGAAAACAGAAAGTAAAATAGCCAAACAGTCAAGTAAGGACAACGCAGGTGTGCCAATGCAACATAGAAGGAGTGAACCAAGTGTTGAAGGCTGGACGGTGTTCACTCAATTTGTAACTAGCAAACTATTTGGTGTTCATCCCTGATAAACTGATATCGAACAGAAATGAAATCAAAAACGAAATACACGAAACAGTCCCTTTCGTGCGAACAGGACACCCTTTCGTGTGACAGGTGGCAATTTGTGTCGAAAACGCTTGTTTGATCTGTCTGAAACAGATCATTTCTTGGTGGAAATTAACCCTAATGCAAACCCACAACTATGAACTGTGTGAGTCTGATGGGCACCAGATTCCACCGAGTGTTCATAACAGAAAATTAAACAAGAGTTTTAAAATTAACGTTTGGAAATCTTGGTTGGAATCTCTTATTTAGTGAGGTCTCAACATTGGTTTGCCCAAGCAAACTCGTGAGAACCATTCAAGATATGTATACCAACAAGATGTTTTGTAAAATATTAAAGAACTGTAATTAAAAGACAAGAATTGTAATGAATAATGTTAAAGAAATGAATGAGAATGAAAGAAATCAATACCAAAAGCTTCTGATCGCAAAGAAGGTTTTCAGAGCGTTTTGAGAGTGTCTGAGATGACTGAGCAAGCAAAATGAGTGAAGTAGTGCGCCTATTTATAGGCGGGAAGGTTAGTTGGGATGAAAGGGAAGTTCGAGCGACAGGGAAGTTTGGGGCAACAGGCCTCCTTTCACACGAGAGGGTTCCCTTTAGTGCGAGAGAGGTTTCCCTTCCTCTCGAAGGTCCAAGTTCGATTATGTTGAGCGTTTTTGTCGGTTTTACGTGTAACATGTGACAAATGGAAAATAATCGTTCGTTCCATACATTCTAATCACTATGTTTATTTCATAATCTCATGCAATTAGCGTAATTTAATTACGTAACTGTGTCGTATATTAGATGACAATGTTAGGACAAGAAAACAATGCTAAAACATATGTTGGTTTTCGTCGTATTACGGAACCAATAAAACAATGTCCTAAATGTGTTGGTAGAAAGCGTTGTGCGCACCATTCACAGTTACACTATTCATGCCAGCTAAACCATGAAAACAGAACGAAACAATGAAAAACGTCACACAAACAACATGACTGAGTCCATATACATAAGAAAACACTAATATGAAACATATCTTGCAATAATACAAGACTTTCTGGTACAACGCCCTAATCACTAAATCGTCCGTTCGGTTAAAAATATAACAATTTTAACTCGTCCGAACTATTAATTTAGCATTTCCGAGAGTGCAGAATTATGACAAATGATGACAAACACATGAAAACAGTATGAGGATATTAATGGGGTGTCAGAAACATAAGCTTTCGGTGCTGCGTTGCAACCCCCACAACTTGTCCGTTTTTGAACCGACAAGCTAGTAAATAACATTTCCGACGCCAAAACAACCAAACGGAAGACATGGCGAACTAGTTAAGCTTAATTTGGAACTCGAAATCACTTCATACATCATTCGGTTGCGGGATAACAACTTGCAGCAAACCTTCGTCGGTACGAAATGGAAGTGCCGTTAACCAGCCGACGCCTAAACGGAAAGCATTTAAGGTATCAAAATACAACTTACACTAGTCTAGCGAACTAGTTAGCCATATTTTGGCGTCGTAAGCACCCTAAATAAACGTCGTAGCATCGATGATAAATTAAAACCATAACTCCCGGTATTATATTATACCTTCCATATATCACCCGGTATCGAATCGACGAGCGAACTAGTGGCATTCTTGCCAACCAAAATCAATACCCACTAAACTAATAGACTAGTTAGGCTTTATTTAAATTCCTAAACTACCATTAAACCTTAATTACCCTAATTAAACTAATGACTAAAATATCTAGCAAATTAACAAATATTATCACATGTCTATTAAGTTAATAAAATTTTTTTTACACATAACCTTTCCCCCCTTGGACGGTTCAAGTGGGTCCCCATGGACACCACTTACTTGCTTGAATGGAAATTATGATGGATGGAGTATGGTATTAAGATTTGGTGTTGAAAAAAAAAATAGTACTTGAAGATCATACATCATAACATCACCATTCCCATAAATATCTTCCTTCCAAGAAATCAAGCACAAGCTTTTCTTTTCCCTTAAATTTTCGGCAGCCACTTTACACCCTAAACCCACAAAAAAAAAAAAAAAAAAAATCCATAAACACCCTAATTTACTCATGTTCTAGCCATTAAAAAAAATCACTTATACATGGATTAAGCATGGATGATCATTAGAAGCTTTCTTGGAGCTTAAACTTCTTCTAATCTTCTTACTTGGCTTGTGCAAAGTTCTAAGGCTCCTAAACACTCTATTTAAGTTCATTATTATGTATAGATTATGGAAGTACAAGTTGATCTTCAAAAAGATTAATAAAAATCACACCAAAAACCCTAATCTTAAAGCCAATAAACACTAAATATAACTATATTATGTGTTGATTTATTAGATTTGTGATAGCTAGTTAGCATAATTTATGTTGATTATGTTAAAGTAAGTTGTTTTAAGTGGGAGATCTTGTATGATTAATTATATAAATGATGATTTTAAACATGGTAATGCTTAAATCTAAACAAGATCATCAACCTCATGATCCATGAACTTTACTACAACTTAAAAATGATTTATTACATATATGTGACTTTTATAAAGAATAACCACCATGATTTTTAGTATGATCATCCTAAAAGTTTAGTAAAATAAGTGGTTTAAAGAGGAGATTTTGATTAGAATATATAATGAAAATGGTGTTCTTAAGGTCCTAATAAATATGTGAAGATTTCATTATTTTTAACCAAGTTGTTAAAAATATACTTATAAAAGTTCATGAAAATAAGGAGGAAAAGTGCATAAATCATGCATGCAAAGTTGGTGTAATGAAAATTGATTTGGAAATTGATTATGATTATGGGTTTAAACATGGTTTAAATACGTTTTTATAAAGTGGAAAACGCCATAGTTGTAGGGGAAACTATGACGAATTTTTCTAAAAATCTAATCGTGATTAAAAATGGGGTTAAGGGGTGATTAACAAAGTTAAATGCGATTAGTGGTCTTAAACGTCATTATGGAAGCTTTGATGAAAATGGCTAAGTCCTAAATACTCAAAAGTTCTTGTGAACTTGAAAATATATTTTTTACAAAAATAAAGGGGTAAAAATAATAACCATGTATAAGTATAATTTTTGGCAAAAAAATTATATATTTTGGAAACTTGTCAAGTATATGTATTTTGTGCTATGTGTATGTACTTAGATACCTTTAGGGTGATCAAAATAATACATTCATAATTACAAGAGATACTTGTATGTGACAAGTATAAAAAGACACCAAAAATACATATACATGTTTCCTACATGTTCCAATGAAATGCTATTAAACGGACGAATAAACGAAATGGTCGAAACAGTAATACATAAGACTCGACGATGACAATTGGGCATATCGACATCGTGAGGAAAATTACTGCGATGTCGAGTCTAAAAATAACATATTTTTAGACACTTAATGAACACAAATCTATGAGGCCGATAACAAGAATCCGGAAAGTCAAAAACTATAAAAATTACCAAGTATTTTCATATGAAAAATGAGCATTTTAAAAGTTTACATACTTGGTAAATTTTTGAGTAAAATGCAAGATTATTTCTAATGGGCTCACAAAAATTAGATTTGGGCCAAGGCCCAATGACAAAACATTTGGGGTAGGCCCAAATTTCTAAAATACATGGGCTAGAGCCCAATGATAAATTATTTGGGGTAGGCCCAAATTATTAAAATACATGGGCCAAGGCCCAATGACAAGAAACATAGGCTCGACCCAATGACATAAAAGACATGGGCTCGGCCCAATAACATTAAAACATGGGTTAAGCCCAATAACATAGATGACATGGGCTCGGCCCAATAACATATATGAGATGGGCTCGGCCCAATGACATGAGCAAAGGCTCAATGACATGTGTGCGCGGCATGAGGACATGTGAAGGGCGAAGCCCGTTCACACATAATTCAATACACATAGAATACATGTATACACTTATGAATTCAATATATATAACAATCGAGCGAGTAAACTACCAACGCTCTAAAAATACAAAGTTGTTCCAAAGATGACAAGCGATAACACAGGGCCGTCTCCGAAAATCCTTAAAAAAATTTAGGCCCTGAGCGAGTTGAGAAATACGGGCCCTTATTGGGCCAATTTAAAAGGGTTTAAACTTTAGTTAGGTTTAAACTTTAATTAAACTATTGGGCCAAATTTATATAGTTTCAAACTTTACTAAACGATATTGATGAGTAAAAGAGTAAAAGCTTAATTTAAAATAAGTTTTAGTGTTTATTGAGCTTAAAATAATATAATGTTATGTTATGTTAAAAAATATAAAAAATCTATAATATAAGATTAAACAAAATAACTTTTAATAATAATATTTACAAGACCTATAATACTAGAGAATTTATGTGAGACATAACTTTAGCTACTGCAAATTGTTGTGTCAATTTTAATTATATTTGGAGAAAAAAGAAATTTAGATAAAAAAAGATAAATATTTATACACTAGTCACTTTGGTGGGCCAAATCAGAGGATACAAAAAAGTATGCAGATAGTATCAAACTTAGAAATGGGGGCCCAGAAGCAATGCAGACAAAAATATATATTGGGGTTCAGAAATAAAAATAACTAAATAGAAATTTTTTTGGGCCCTGAAAGGTTTTGGGCCCTGTTCAGTGGCCTATTCTGCACTTGCTTTGAGCCGGGCCTGCGATAACATAATAAAGAATTCAAGATGAACAACTTGTACGAGGTCCAATAAGACCTAGTGTCTAATCAAGTTAGTGCACATGTAGGTTATTCACGTGTATGGACGCTCACTTACGGTATTACATAATACGGAACGCAAATTTGTGAGTTCATGTCCCTCCTTTCAATGATTTTAATTTTTTGTTTTTAAAACAATCGAGGGGAAATACATGCTAAAACTATGGGTATGTTAGCTATAGGTTTAGATGATAGCACGATCAATGTACATAAGTAGGATGATGACATAGTAACCATTAATCATTTAGTGACCAAGGTGCAAAAGGTGTAGATCTATTGAGCTTGAGACACGCTCCACTCCTGGTTGGTATACCCTGGAGTGCTTTTGTGATCCCAAAGATGTCAAAGCTGTCTCGGGTTGGTTACGTACTTATGGTACATAATGTCATGGGGGATCGCTACCCACTGATAGATCCTTAAACTCCATGAATGCTAATACATACCATGATTACATTACAAGATTTCATATGATAACAATAATTGCATGAACTCGCTCAACTTTTGTTAACTTTTTAAAACTACATGTATTTCAGGAAACAAGTCTTGAGCCGGTGATACATGATTGGATGCAATGATTACCTTTCTTACGTCACACGCAACACGCTTCCGCAACTAGCAGGGTGTGACAGATTGGTATCAGAGCTCCGATTGTAGTGAACCGGGGAAAATCTTTTATAAAGTTTGGTCTACAATCCCCAAAGGGATCTCACATGAAAACAAACTTGATAACATTACAAAAGTGTTTTGAAAAGTATGACAAAAGACAAAAGGTTTTCATTGTGTCACGATAATATGAGGATCTATCACGCAAGCTCAGCCATAAGTGGCGAACAAGGATCAATACATGGTTAGTCTATAAGGATTAGACTCGAAACATTAGAAATTACATGTGAAACACGAGAAACAAAAACAACATGAAATTTAGTGATTATATATATAATGTATTTATATATGTGTTGTACGGAATATTTTGCCATGACGAAAATACCTTCGACTATGAATTCTATTATTAAACTTGACTCACGTGATGAGAATGATGACCTCACGTCTATTACGAAGCGTATGGCGGACGTGGTCCCTAAGCGAGACCCTAAGGCATTGATCCCGTGGAAGATGGTTATTTTCCCTCGGATGGTTATAAGTCTGGCTTTAGTAGTGGCGACGAGGCGGAGGTGGCGGCCTTGGACAATAACTCTACTAGTGGGACGAGGTCCTTGAGGCTCATACGAATCGTGATTGATGACACTCTCGTCCAGCCAAGGAAGATGAAGTATTCATCTTAAAGGTGCCCCTCTAGCTGCTATCGTGGCGGATTCTCTCTACTTATACTTCGTCTAACGTTGTGCCCTATCACGAATGATAACAATGGGCGTTAGCACGTGGGCCATCACGAAGGTCCCTCCTATGTTGAAGGTATATAGACAAGAGTGTCCTCTCTTTGACTAAGTGTCTGCTTTGAACGAGAGAATGCTAGGGTGACCATGCAAGACAATTTATTATTACGGGGGCCCACGTAATAACAACTTGTAGTGTAAGGAAATCCTGGTGGGCTCTGCGGGTCAAGCTAATGATCACTAGTCATACAAAATTCCTAAGTTGTTCAAGTTCCTATCTAGTATAACGCTAACCGGAATGGTTACTATAACACTCTACGATACAGGAAGACCACATGTATTATTCGTACTTAACATTCGATCTATAACACGAGTTGTTTGAGACTAGTCATCGAAAGCAAACAAAACTTGTTGGCCACTCATGGAGGATTTTCCTCAACATTCTCAGAATTCTTGTACATGGGCTGGTTCTTTGGTGTCTATGACACCTTACCTTATCTTAGTTATTGGAAATGATTACATTAAACTCCGTCGTTTGACATTTGTCTTATTCCAAGGGATGATGTGGCATGGGCCATGCTACAACCCCTTCATTGTATTTTATTCGACATCAATGGAAATTAACAATTTGTTTGGAGCTCGTGGAGCTCAAGGGATATCAATGTATTCGTCACACAGGTTAGCGCGGCGAAGGACTTTCCTACTTGGGACGAATGAGGTCCATGAGGTAGAGAAATACATACTGTAAGGATGGAGATGACCATTTCGTTTCTCCTCCTCAACGAATTACCTCTTTTTCCACTTAGGCATATGGCCAATACATGCAAGGGGTACTGCGCATTTTGGGTTGCATTTATTCATGTTATCATTGTTCAAACATGCATGAACAATGCGGTCTTGAGGTTTCCATGACCAATTACATTCTTACTTCTTGGGCGCATGGCAGGCTATATCTGTCCAAATACAAGTCTAGACCCTTTGATACTATGTATCAAAAATAACATGATGTCGAAAGGAAAATCCACGCCCAAAAGGGGTCAGTTAACCAGCGCCCTACTATTAAAGTTGAACTCAAGTTTTTATGGAACGGCATGAGGCAGCGGAAATTGCACAACATGAGGTTGCTGAGTTGACACTAGTGATGGTACTGATGGTACAGGTAGTTCAAGTGATTCAAATTCCGATAAGACGAGAACAAGTGGCAATACCACACTTGGAGATGCAATCACACCAGATTTTAATTCTAAGGCATCTCCGGATTACAAGCCGCGAAACCTCATCGATACGAGAGGTGCGGTAAGTTATGTCCACTAAATAAAGACAATGAAGTCAGTTAACCATGCTAGTAAATGTACTCCTAAGTAAACGATTTGGTAAACGAATAGTCATCTGTTGAGGGAGACGATAACTTGGTGGAATCTCCAAGTGCAAAGTATAGGGAGTAATATAACAAAGAGGTTATTGTGGGAAGAACTCAAGGATCTTACGCGAGAATAGTATTGCTCGCTAGTGGTAAATTCCAAGGTTGGGAACCGAACTCTAGAACTCAATTATGATTAGAGCGAACGTAGCTGGTTACCCTCGACGCCTGTACGATCTCTAAAAGATTATTGCATACTAGATAACACCCGAATCCAAACACGCTGAGTGTTGCATTTGGGGTTTAGCCCTGAGATATGAAGCTGGCACCAAGGAGTACGCTAATAACTTGCCAAAAATTCTGAGTGAGATAAGTGAAACTCTCAACATGAGGGCACTTGCAAAAGTGCCAAGAGTAACAGTGTGGTGAGACTGGGCACAAAACGGAAACTAATGAGTTAGTTATACCCAAGAATGAACGAGGAGGTTTTAACTGTGGCAAAGAGATCACTACAAGCATGGATGTCTAAGGACGAATCAAGCAAGTTTTTGACATAGACTAGTTATCTGATAATCGAGCCGAAATCATATGTCACGAGAAGATCATTTGCATTCCCCTGTTCGACGAGAGAACATCTCTTAGTGCACGAGGAGAATCAAGACACGCTACTACGAATTATTAATTGCATGAAAGCTCGGAAGAGTCTGAGAAAAGGATTCGTCGCTTTTCTTGCCCACGTGGTTGACAAGAAGGTCGAGGAGCGCAAGGTGGAGGACATACCCCGAGTAAGGGAATATCCCAAAGTCTTTCTAGAAGACTTGCCGAGACTGCCTCCACAACGACAAGTTGAATCCCATATCGACCTAGTGCTAGGAGCTGCACCGGTGGCGAAAGCTCCATATCGATTGGCGCCCTCGGAGATGCAGGAAATTATCTACTCAACTTCAGGAACTACTTGACGAAGGATTCATTAGACCGAGTTTCTCACCTTGGGGAGCTCCGACGCTATTTGTCAAGAAAAAGGACGGAACCCTTCGGATGTGCATCAACTATAGAGGACTAAACCAACTGACTATCAAAGAATCGGTATTCTTTACCGAGGATCGACGACTTGTTCGATCAATTACAAGGTTCCAACTTTTATTCCATGATTGATTTAAGATCCGGATATCATCGGCTGAGAATTCAAGAGGAAAGCATTCATAAGACAGCGTTTAGGACTTACTATGGGAATTATGAGTTCCTTTTTATGCCATTCGGCTTAACAAACGCTCCCGCCGTATTCATGGATTTGATGAATCGAGTATGTAAGCCATATCTCGACGAGTTCGTGATCGTATTCATTAATGACATCTTAATATACTCACGAACTGAGGCGAAACATGAACAACACTTGAGAACTATACTGGAGCTACTTAAGAAAGAACAATTGCATGCCAAATTCTCAAAATGAGAATTTTGGATTCGCGAGGTGCAATTTCTCGGTCATGTGGTGAATGAGAACAGAATACATGTTGACCCTGCTAAGATATAAGCTATAAAGAACTGGAATGCCCCAAAGACCCCAATGAAGGTAAGACATTTTCTAGGCTTAGCGGGATACTATCGTAGACCCTGAGAATTTTTCTAAAATTTCTCAACCGCTAACCTCGCTCACTAAAAGGGATAAAAAGTTCGACTAGGGTGAAAGAACAGAAATGGCATTTCAACTACTCAAAGATAAACTATGTCAAGCGCTAATCTTATCTCTCCCTGACGGTACCGATGACTTTGTGGTGTATTGTGTGCATCGCACCAAGGCTTGGGTTGCGTGTTAATGAAACGTGAAAAAGTCATCGCATACGCGTCACGACAATTGAAAGTTCATGAGAAAAACTCTACCACTCACAACCTGGAGTTAGGAGCGGTGGTGTTCACTTTAAAGATTTAGCGTCACTATTTGTATGGTACTAGGTGTACCATATTCACCGATCATAAAAGTCTTCAACATATATTTGATCAAAAGGAATTAAACATGCGCCAACGGCGATGGGTAGAATTGTTGAACGACTATGACTGCAAAATTAAGTATCATCCGGGCAAAGCAAACGTCGTGGCAGATGCTTTGAGCCTGAAGGAAGGAGTCAAAACATTACGAGTACGAGCCTTAGGGTTGATAATTCAGACAAACTTCACTACTCGAGTGCGCGATGCACAACAAGAAGCTCTAGAGTCGGAAAACATTCGAGCAGAATCCTTACGGGGATTGGAGAAACAAATGAAAGAGAACAAAGATGACACTTTGTATTTCACGGGAAGGATCTGTATTCCATACTTTGGCGGACTACGAGACTTGGTGTTGGACGAAGCACATAAGTCAAGGTATTCAATACACCCAGGATCCGACAAAATGTATCAGGATCTAAAAGAACATTACTTGTGGCTTAAACTTAAGGGAGATATTGCGACCTATGATGGGAAATGCCTAACTTGTGCAAAGGTCAAGGCTGAATATCAGAATCCGTCTGGCTTATTACAATAACCCGAGATTCCCATTTGGAAATGGGAACATATATCAATGGATTTCATCACAAAACTCCCACAGACCTCTCGAGGTCATGACATGATATGGGTTATCATTGATCGATTAACCTAGTCGGCTCACTTCTTACCTATTCGTGAAAAAGACAGTATTGAGAAGGTAGCTGAACTCTATCTTAACGAGATTGTGGCACGTCATGGGGTGCCTATTTCAATAATCTCGGATCTAGATGGTCGCTTTGTGTCAAGGATTTGGCAAACATTTCAAGAATCACTTGGACCTCGTTTGGATCTAAGAACAACATTTCATCCGCAAACTGATGGCCAAAGCGAACGAACCATCCAAACTTTAGAAGACATGCTTCGCGCCTGTGTGATGGATTTAGGCGGAAACTGGGATGCTCATTTTCCTCTGGTAGAGTTTTCCTATAATAACAGTCATCACACGAGCATTAAAACCGCCCCATTTGAAGCACTATACGGACGGAAGTGCCGACCACCGCTGTGTTGGGAAGAAGTCGGAGACAAACAACTCATTGGCCCGGAAACTAGTCCAAGAGACTACTGAAAAGATATCAGAGACACGAGACCGAATCAAAGCGGCTCGGGATAGAAAAAAGAGCTACGCGGACAAAAGACGTAAACGATAATGCTTCGAGGTCAGAGACAAAGTTTTACTAAAAGTCTCGCCTTGGGAAGGCGTAGCTAGATTCGGGAAACGCGAAAAAAACTAAACCCGAGATACATTGGGCCATTTGAAATTTTGGAAAGGATCGGTACCGTCGCGTACAAGTTAAAACTACCAGAAGAGCTCAATAATGTACCCGACACATTTCATGTGTCAAACCTCAAGAAAGGTCCGACCATCGAGACAGTTATCATCCCAGTGGATGAAATTCATATAGACGACAAACTCCAGTTTACCAAAGAACCCGTTGTGGTTGTGGACTGGAAAGTCCACAAGACAAGGAGAAGTCATATTAAACTAGTAAAGGTCCGCTGAAACTCAAGTCACGGACTCGAGTATACATGGGAAAGTGAAGTTCAAATCATGACAAATCACCCCCACCTGTTTGAGAAGGCTCCTTTAAAGGATAACTCAACGTGAATTTCGGGACGAAATTCTTTTTAACAGGGGGAGAATGTGACAAATGGAAAATAATCGTTCGTTCCGTACATTCTAATCACTATGTTTATTTCATAATCTCATGCAATTAGATTAATTTAATTACGTAACTGTGTCGTATATTAGATGAGAGTGTTAGGACAAGAAAACAATGCTAAAACATATGTTGGTTTTCGTCGTATTACGAAACCAATAAAACAATGTCCTAAATGTGTTGGTAGAAAGCGTTGTGCGCACCATTCACTGTTACACTATTCATGCTAGCTAAACCGTGAAAACAGAACGAAACAATGAAAAACGTCACACAAACAACATGACTGAGTCCATATACATAAGAAAACACGAATATTAAAACATATCTTGCAATAATACAAGACTTTCCGGTACAACGCCCTAATCACTAAATCGTCCGTTCGGTTAAAAATATAACAATTTTAACTCGTCCGAACTATTAATTTAGCATTTCCGAGACTGCAGAATTATGACAAATGATGACAAACACATGAAAACAATATGAGGATATTAATGGGGTGTCCGAAACATAAGCTTTCGGTGGTGCGTTGCAACCCCCACAACTTGTCCGTTTTTGAACCGACAAGCTAGTAAATAACATTTCCGACGCCAAAACAACCAAACGGAAGACATGGCGAACTAGTTAAGCTTAATTTGGAACTCGAAATCACTTCATACATTATTTGGTTGCGGGATAACAACTTGCGGCAAACCTTCGTCGGTACGAAATGAAAGTGTCGTTAACTAGCCGACGCCTAAACGGAAAGCATTTAAGGTATCAAAATACAACTTACACTAGTCTAGCGAACTAGTTAACCATATTTTGGCGTCGTAAGCACCCTAAATAAACGTCATAGCATCAACGATAAATTAAAACCATAACTCCCGGCATTATATTATACCTTCCATATATCACCTGGTATCGAATCGACGAGCGAACTAGTGGCATTCTTGCCATCCAAAATCAATACTCACTAAACTAATAGACTAGTTAGGCTTTATTTAAATTCCTAAACTACCATTAAACCCTAATTACCCTAATTAAACTAATGACTAAAGTATCTAGCAAATTAACAAATATTATCACATGTCTATTAACTTGATAAAAAAAAATTACACATAACCTTTCCCCCCTTGCCTTTGACGGTTCAAGTGGGTCCCATAGACACTACTTACTTGCTTGAATGGAAATTATGAAGGATGGAGTATGGTATTAAGATTTGGTGTTAAGAAAAAAATAGTACTTGAAGATCATACATCATAACATCACCATTCCCATAAATATCTTCCTTCCAAGAAATCAAGCACAAGCTTTTCTTTCCCTTTAAATTTTCGGCAGCTACTTTACACCCTAAACCCAAAAAAAAAAATAAAGAGTTAATTGCCAAAATCGTCCCTGAGGTTTGGGCAGGTTTGCCATTTTCGTCCAAAATGACACTTTTGTACCAAATTGACCCCAACGTTTGTAAATTTTTTGCCATTTTCATCCAACCCACTAACTTAGTTTATTTTTTCTGTTAAGTTGAGGATATTTGGATGAAACTGGCAAATATAAAACCACAGGGATGATTTTGGAAATTTACTCAAACTCTTTTAAATTCCTTTTATTTAATTATATATGTTACATATATAATAAAAAAGAATATACATGCAATTTTTATATGAAAAAAATAATAGCTTTGTCAAATAATTTTTATAAATTTTCATCCAACCACTAACTAAGTTAATTTTTCTATTAAGGCGAAGAATGTTTATAAACTAAGACAGAAATTAATTTCTAATTTTTTATATAGATCAGTTTTATAAAAATAAAATCTACTTAAACCTTTAAATTTTATAAAACTAAAATGCTGGTGACCTTATTGAAAAAGGTCAAATAAAAAAATCTCATCATATGTACCAAGTTTGTAATTCATCTTGTACTCTTTTAAATTCGCTCCTAAGGAAAAACAGAAGCCAGTGCCCCCTATCAAATAACGTATCGTTACCAAACCTTAAAATTACCCACCAAATTGTAATTATAATGCTATGAACCAAAAGTTTCTTTACTCAAGCCACTCAGAATAAGTATTAGTTAGTTACCCTCATAATCTTAATTAAATAAATATTTTATTTCTACCATCATATTTCCTAGGTGCTCAACACATTTAAAAATATGTAACGTTTTACAATTTTTTTCTATTTCTACAACTAATAAATTCTAAAAGTTGTAATCGATTGTTATGTGTTGCACACCAATGACGTTTTCTCTTTATAAAAATGATTTATATAAAGAAGCTCTAAATTAATTTATGTCTTAATTTATAGAGTAAACTTCCGTTTTGCTCCCTGTGGTTTGGTCACTTTAACGGTTTTGCTCCAAACCTTTAAAAATAGCCATTTTACTCCCTGATGTTTCGGTTTTTTTTGCTAGTTTGCTCCTCGCCTCTAACTCCATCCAAATTGTTTGTTTTTTGATTTTGCTCCCCGCAAGGAGCAAACTGGCAACAAAACCAAAACATTAGGGAGTAAAATGGCTATTTTTAAAGGTTTGAGGCAAAACCGTTAAAGTGACCAAACCACAGGGAGCAAAACGGAAGTTTACTATAATTTATAAAATTTAAAACATCCTTCACCTTAACGGAAAAAATAAACTGAGTTAAAAAAAAATAAGTGATTTGGATGAAAATTTATAAAAATTATGTGACAAAACTATTAATTTTTTTTTCTAAAAACTCCATGTATATTCTTTTTTATTATATATGTAACAAAAATAATTAAATAAAGAAATTAAAAAGGGTTTGAGTAAATTGCCAAAATCGTCCCTATGGTTTTATATTTGCCAGTTTCATCCAAATATCCTCAACTTAACAGAAAAAACAAACTAAGTTAGTAGTTTGGATGAAAATGGCAAAAAGTTACAAACGTTGGGGGCAATTTGGTACAAAAGTGTCATTTTGGACGAAAATGGCAAATGTGCCCAAACCTCAGGGACGATTTTGGCAATTAACTCAAAAATAAATCCATGAACACCCTAATTTACTCATGTTCTAGCCATTAAAAAAATCACTTATACATGGATTAAGCATGGATGATCATTAGAAGCTTTCTTGGAGCTTAAACTTCTTCTAATCTTCTTACTTGGCTTGTGCAAAGTTGTAAGGCTCCGAAACACTCTATTTAAGTTCATTATTATGTATAGATTATGGAAGTACAATTTGATCTTCAAAAAGATTAATAAAAATCACACCAAAAACCCTAATCTCAAAGCTATAACAAACACTAAATATAACTATATTATGTGTTGATTTATTAGATTTGTGATAACTAGTTAGCATAATTTATGTTGATTATGTTAAAGTAAGTTGTTTTAAGTGGGTAATCTTGTATGATTAATTATATAAATGATGATTTTAAACATGGTAATGCTTAAATCTAAACAAGATCATCAACCTCATGATCCATGAACTTTACTACAACTCAAAAATGATTTATTACATATATGTGACTTTTATAAAGAATAACCACTGATGTGTGCAAAATGCAACATATAAATTACATCAATTGTGGCATAAAACTAACCCTTTTTTAGTACTAATGTTGGAAAAAGTGTGCCTTTGTCTTCCTTTTGTATTTTCAGGATTAAATGAGCTCAAATTAACAAAAGAAGCAAAAAGGCAGCTAAATCTAGCATAAATACAAGAAAAGGAACAAACGTGACATGCCCGACCCCACGACAGCATCTTCCCAAGCAAAACAAGAAGACATAAGACTGAACACGCCCCGTGCTCAGTGAGCACGGGGGCGTGCCCAAGTGTCAGCAGAAAAGACAAAGTGGTAGAAGCTTCCATCGCCGACCACGGGGCCTTGCTCAGCGGACACGGGGCCGTGGTCAACTATAAGATTCGCGAAATCCAGGCAAATCTTAATAGTACAGATATGCTTCTGCACACGGGGTCGTGCTCAGCGGACACGGGGGCGTGGTCAACAAATGAAGACAAATTGCATTTAATGAAGAAAGAGAGGAGGATGGACACGGGGTCGTGCCCGCACTTAATCACGGATTCAACATTCTTCATTCTTATCAGGCATGTTTTTCATTCTTACATAGTACTCTCAATTTCCCGAGAGTCTTACTTCCCATTTCACCCACACGCCCGCCTGCTACCCAACTCTACCGGACATACCTGTAACAATTATCATGATCTCACGAACATCATACGTTTCTCGTGTACTGGCCAGGTACACAATCCACATAGTAGTTTCGTGCCTTCATGTAATTGTCACCTTATGTCCGTAGACTTAGGTTTCAGCGCGTGTATCACTTCCAATACTTCATTACTATACAATCATTCTCTTTCATTTTAAAATTCTCCTTCCCTTAATGAATTTTACCATTTCTTACACCCACTTATGAAATTTACGTACCTGGGCTCATTTGCCTACTTGTCTTATTACCTCTTTGCCTGCCTTAGTATTCATCCTAGACTGCATTCACGGATCATCCTCTTCCAACACTTATGCTTACCTTGCACATACAAAATCGTCAGTTTCTTTATACGTATACATAAGTACATACTTAAATTAGCCTTTACCTTTGGATCTTGATCGAGTCTTAGATTGTACGGATTTCTTATCTCAAGAGCACACAAGTTTGAGTTCAAGTACTTACCTTCTCGTACTTGATTCCCTCAAACCAGGGCTCTGATACCAACTTGTAAGACCCTAATTCGTACATGACAAAAGTCGCAGCGGAAACATGAACCATAAAATTTCTTTCATTATAAATACCTCAACTTATTTAAAATTTAACTTTAACATAGCTCTTTATCATAAATCCGTCATCCTCTTATTTACTAATTAAAAACATAGCTTATGTCTACTACAATATACACATCAACGTTCCCGTACAATCTCTCTAGTGACTCGATCTTCGATCTCTATTCCTTAGTAATCCTCATGGCTTGTACTACCTGCGCTCACCACATAAAATTCATAACGTTAGTACGTATCATAAGCATATAAGATTTATTCACGTTTACTTTTCATTTCATTAACTCTTTACATCCCGGCTTTCCCTCTGATCATACGATCCGTAGTGAGACTTCTTTGGTATTCCTGCGTTACACTTCATCACCAGGCACGCTATTATCATCGTTAGTACTCAATTTCAATGAATGCATAGCTTACATACTTTCATACAAACTTATACATATGCCTACGATCACACGTAACAACTTACATACATACGTACCTACATACATACGTACGTACCCACATGCGTGCATACCTAAATACATCCATTCATACATACATACATACAAACATACATACATACATACATATATTCATACATACTTATTACATACCTTCACACAAACCTACATACATGCATACATTCGTACATACTCACTTGCGTACATATACATACTACCTACATACACACCTACATACACACCTACATACATACACTTAGATTTATAAAACATACATACGTATATGCCTATATACTTACTTACATATATATATACAATCACCTATTGCAACATACTCAACTCATACTTACCTACTCATATACGTCTTCATGTATTCGCGTGTACTTGCTCACACACTTATAATCTTACATACGTTTGCACATACATGCTCACATACACTTCCACATACGTGTTTAGATACATTCAAACATACATACTTGCCTATCTACATAGATGCATACATTTATGCTCATAAAAACGTAAGTTAAATTAGTCAAACGTAACTTGAAACGCGATTAAACGAGTTCCCAAGCCAAAATTGAGCAAACGAGCAACTTTCGCCAACCAGGGGGGGCTCGCGTGACGCCAAGGGCCCTGGCGTCACGCTAGGCCCCTGTTTTCACAGAACAGGTGCAGCAACTTGCTGCATATTCCCAGCACGATCCCGTTTCACGGAAACGAGCATAACTCTCTCGTTTTTTATCCGTTTTGCCCGATTCTTTTTCCTACGCGTCCGTAATTTAATCCTCCACCTAGTGGAGTTAAAAACCAACATCCAACATAATAAAATTTCAGACTTCTAACTCTTCGGCTTATTACCCTTTTACCAAACTTTGACTCGTTCATGCATTCATCAACATAACTTGGTTATTTTACCATAACCTCTTATAAATCTAACAATATCAGTGACGTCTATCATAAATTACTAAATTCTTGGATGTCTTGCATCCTCTTAACACATTATCGTTCATATGCTTATTTTGACCCGTTAAGGGTATTCGCGCATTAATTGGTCTATGACTATCCAAACCATCATCCCCACTTCCATACTTGTCCAAAACATTACTCTAATCGAATAACTTGTTTCTAAACTACTTTTAAGATCATTTACCCCAAAATACCCATCAAGGGCATTTTGGTCAACTTTAATCCCATCATTTACGACGAAAGACTTTAACACATATTTGACCTCAAACATCATGTTTAATTAATTACAACACTTTATTACTTACTTGAACTAAGAAGTGATTACGGAAATCACTTACCTTATGCGTCCGTGCTCGTATCCGATTCCTTGCCTCTTCTTGACCCGTTAACACCTCATGCTTGAGTCCGTCTCGACGTGATTCCTATACTTTCATTTCATCGAAATCACGCTCTTATTAGCATACACATTTGTACATGTAACAATCATATCACTCGCATAATTCACACTTAACTTTCCTTAGTCATTTCTAACAAGCATTAAAATACATAATCAACTTCATATAATCATATCCGTATACGTTAAACTCATGTAACTCATCATGTCATTACATTTAACACGGATTGCTATAACATGTACCATACGACTTCCCATCAACCTACATTTACGACAACGAGTCAAATCATGTTTCTTATACTTAGTTGACTTTCAAAAGTCAACTATTAACCATACTTAACTATCGACTTATCATCATATACCCGTAACATCATAATCGACTATACGGACGACACTATATACATCTTATCATACGCTTGGTATGCGTACCACCTTTTAAGCATAACGTACAACTAATTCATGCATGAATCTTCTAAACTCATACATAACTCATCAAATCCTTCTACTAATCATCATATATCATTCCAAATGAACATTAAACATAACATCATCATATTCCTATACTTTCATCTAACAATAATTCATCATACCCACATAATACATCAATCATTCAACAAGACTTGAACATAGGAGGTGATTCTAGTCATCATCTTCACCCTCACTAACGGGTTTCACCTCTAATCATCAAATTAACGCAAACCATACATAACCCATGTTCTATACGAGGATTCTAACCCTTGTACATGGTCAATTTCATATTAACTCACGGATTAGAACATAACCCACTTCACCCATGATCACCAATCTTAGATTTAAAACATACCTTATGATCCTCTCGTGTTGGTGATCATTAATCCATGCTCGGTTATGGATTTAAGCTTCATCTTGCCTTCCGATTTGAGCATAAAGATGAAGTTAGGGTTTGAGGCTCCATGGGAGCCTCCTAATCATTCTCGAACGCACGTATGTGTGTGTTTGTGTGTGATTAAGTTATTTAATAACTTAACTTTCATTTGTTCCACTTTAGCCCCTCGGGTTTACCTTTAAAACATAACTGACACTACCCTCATCATTTAATACTTTTGACCATACCTTTAACTAGGTTAAATAGCCTAGTTATTTATTTCATGACGTGTCACATAAGAACATACGACAAATATTAACATTCAGATTTTGGGGCGTTACAAGTCTACCACCCTTAAACGAGGTTTCGTCCCCGAAACCTTTCTCACTTTCATCGAACACACATTATCTTTTCTTCCAGTCCATCTATACGACCACTAGCCCATCCTAATGAGAATCTTCTAACTCCAAGAACCCGTTCCGGAGTTCTTATTAGTATCGCTTTCACTAGTAGCGCTAATTTCTAACATCCTTCATAGCTAGTGGTTTATTCCTCGTTCAAATATTTGTCACACCCCGATTTCCAAGTGTCACCGGTGGGCCCGGTGGGGGAGTATCGTGACGTGGTTGGCAACGTAATAGTCAAACAACACAATATTATTATGCACAGCGGAAGCAAACTTAAAATATGATACAACCGGATTTAATATTGTTTATCAATGTAACAATATCCGGAAGTTTATCCACAGTAGGGATCGAAACAAAATAATATTAATGGTTCAACAGACTTCAGGCATCCTAAGCTTGCGAGACTTTTTATTGATGCTTAGGAGACAATCCAGCCAATTTCGTTTAGTACCTGCATTCAGTCTTTTTGGGAAAATACGTCAGTTTACACTGGTAAATACAATCAACTGACTCATTTTGGAAAATGATTGAAAATTGGTTTGGATGCACATGGCATAAACATTTTTATAACTTGGGAGAATTATTTAATATTATAATCTTGTGAACGAATTACATGTTACTTATGCGTTCAGTAGCCCGGATCTAGTCCGGGTTAAAGATCAATAGACACACCACATTATTGAGTTATACACTGACAGGTGTACGCCTACACCCCGTGCTCAGGTCGTGGCCATCTCGTAAGATGATGCCAAGGATATCCGGGACATGGTCATTAACCCCCCAAAGGCTGTAAAGTAAACAAGACTGTTTAAACGAGCCGATCAAATTATTCAACTACCCACTAAGCGTGGAGATTTGATGCCCGATCAAGCGGTATGCTATATACCGTAACCCAAGCCCGTATAAGGAAAATAAGTTAAAAGTATTTACCCGAGTAAGTATTAATCACAATAAGCAAAATGCACGTAGCTTTTACTGGTCCTCCTAATCTGGAACAAAGGTTTATAATAACCTATTAGAATTCTAACGGGCCTTTTATTAAGCTTAAGCTTAGACCGGCTAGTTTCAAGATACGGTTCGTACGCACGATTAAGCGAAGACCGGATAGAATGTGATTCAGACCCGACAAGTTTGAAGACTTGTTTAATATGGGTTTATTATTCACATTCTAGATTTTGAGATAAAACCGATAAGGTTTGACCCGTTTCGGCTAATTTATGTAAACTTGTTACATAAACCGAACCGTGCGCGTAATAAGCGTAACGGGTATCCGTAAGAGCCATATACTGGTTTCCTAAGTTAATATGCTTCAAATATGTTGAGACATCAGTAAGATGTCTTTTATTATGCCCGAAACGTGTTTAAACACAAACTAGGCCTCGTAGGGGTAGTTTGGTCATTTTAAAGGTTGTAAAAGAGTTTAGATGCTTAACTGAGTTACAGGTCTGATGTAAACAGAAAACATACTCCATTTACCAAGTTACATCAGTAGGATAAAGCATATATGTGAAATTTATCATTAATAAGCAAACTATGCCCCGTAGGGGTATTTTGGTAATTTCACATAAGCCGAAAAGCTCAAAACCGGAGTCTGAGTTAATCAACCTTTGCTTACTGTTAAAATATTCTAATTTGCCTAAAATATCAGTAGGTATCAACCCGGTTATGTTCAATATGATTTTAAAACATACTATGCGTTAAAAACGCTAAGTAAGGCGATTATAGGCCATTTCCGGGTTCGATACTTAAATCTGATATTTTTATATTTCCAGAAGGCTTAAAATAATTTATTTATCATATGTGATCAGTAGCAAAAGGTTTGGAG